>JAKOOJ010000014.1:17660090-17835689 GCA_022577455.1 Arizona elegans
TTGTAGAAAAAATGCTTTTAAAAGTTTAAAAACGTTGCCTTTTTTAAGCACCGCCAGCCCAGCCGCTTGTAGAGCCGCTTCCCGATCGTGAAGCGGCTTGAAAGCTTCAAAATCCCCAGGATTTTTGAAGAAGAGGCAGCAGGGCACAGGTCGAGCCCCTGCAACCCCCCCAGGGAATTGTTTCTGGGGAGGAAACAGGCGCGGCTCCCTCCCAACCTGCTGAGACTCCGGGCGGCGTGGGACGTCTCTGCTTTCGCAGAACAAGCCGGCTGCAGGAAACTTCAAAGAGAAAGGAAACAACCCAAATAAACATCCGAAATCTACTTGAACCCTGAAACTCTGAATTGCAAGTATTAGCACTTTGCTGATCTTTTATTTTGAAGGGAAAACTTCTGAATGAGTGAAAGTGACTGGAAAAAATATGGCGTTCAGCATTAGAGTAAATGAATCAGCGAGTGTGGATTGGTGAAGTCATCTTGCTTTGTTACAAAGTTAATAAGTTGCTATAAAGCTGCTTCGGCTGTAATAACAGGAACAAGAGGAAAATCTCTCCCTTTTATTTGACTTTGCTTCACCACAGTTTTGTCCTGATTAAATCTGGGGGACTTTTTTAGAAGGCTTTGTGGAGGTGGCAGAAGAAGAGGAACCTCCCTCTTCAGAAAAGCTAGCCTACATGGCAGGATGGCTTCAAAGAAGCAGGAAGGCAAAACAGGGGGGGGGGATCCCCCACACGCAAACAGGACACGCAGTCACAAGCTCAGAAAAAAGATTTTGATATGGGAGATTTAAAAGAATTTATTTCAAAAATTCTGGATGATAAATTTCAAAAAGCTCAACAGGAAATAGATGATAAAATCCAGAAGTCTCAACAGGAAATTATGCAGGAAATGCAGCAGAACCAAAAGAAGGTGACCAAAAAAATAACAGATGTGGCGTCTGGCCTGGCAGGATTTATTATGAAAGTTGAGTCAAAAGTGGATGAATTTAAATCAGAAGTTAATGCTAAGATGAAAAATAATGATCATAAATTTTTTGATGTTGATGATAAAATGCAGAGAGTTGAGAACGAGATTGTCATGATGCAATTCCGGGCAATGGAATTCGCTATACGGCTTCGAGGAATTAGAGAAGAGGAGAGACAAGATTTGAGACAGGTCTGTGCTGAAGCCCTAGCTGTGATCTTAAAAGTTAACCCTGATATGGTTTTCTGTAAAATAGACAAAATTTACAGAGTCAATTCCTGGGTGGCCAGACAAAGACAATTGCCTAGAGATGTGGTCATATATTTTACAGACAGAGTAATAAGAAATGATATCCTGCAAAAATCTTTTCTTACTTCTGTGCAAGTGGGAGGATCGAAGATTACAGTTTATAAAGAGCTTCCACCTAAGATGTTAAAATCTAGAAAAGACTTTGGCTTTCTTGTTAAAGAACTGCAGAATAACCAGATCCCATTTCGTTGGGATGCTCCAACTGGTATAATTGTGAGATATAAGGGAGAGAGACACCGTTTGAATACTGTGGAGAAGGCGGAACAATTTTATACTGATATCTTTAAAGAAAGAACACCATCCCCACGTACATCCACAGTTTTGGAGATTAAGGAGAGTGATAAGAAGCAACTTCAAGATCCGCAACAACAATCTAAGCAGGAATCAGAGGAGTTGAAGGGCGCTGAAGGAGGTTTCCTGGATGAGCCTTTGCTGGAACCTTCTCCAATTCTGGAGCCGGTCTGGATGGCTGAAGTCAAGGACCAGCGTATAACCCGAGCAAAACTCAAGCAACTTAAAGAAAAGTTACAGCAGGAAAGACAAGATGAAAAGGGGGCAAAGACTATACAAGAGACTGGGGCCGTGGGGAATGCAGGACAGAAGATTTCGGATGAAATCCGATTATTCTGTTCTTGGCTCCAGAAAGAGAATAATGATGATTAAATGTTTATCTTGGAATGTGAATGGGTTGAATGCAACACAGAAAAGGAAGAAAGTATTTGCATATTTAAAACAACATAATAATGACATAATTTGTCTACAAGAAACACATATTACAGTTCAAGATCAAAATTATTTGAAAAATTCCAAATTAGGAACACATTTTATATCTTCAACTAACCAAAAAAAGAATGGTGTGGTTATTTATGTAAATAAAAAACTAACAGCCAAACTTATAGAAGCTGATCAAGATGGCAGGTTTGTAGCAATTGAATTACTTTCTGCTAATAGTCAAGTTCTTCTGATAGGAATTTATGCTCCCAATCAACAACAGGATTATTTTTATAAAATGCTACATACTAAAATACTACAATGGGATTATAGATCTATTTTAATTATGGGAGATTGGAATGGAGTAATTGATTCTAAATTAGATAAAAAGACTTTGGCGAAGTCAAGGATCAGACTACCACAGACTTTCTTTGATATGAAAGAAGATCTGGAGTTAAAAGATATTTGGAGAATACATAACCCAAAAGAACTGGATTATACTTTCTTCTCTGATAGACATAGATCCTTCTCTAGGATTGATTTCATTTTGTTGTCAGATGACTTACTTGTTAGGACAAAAAGAACAAAGATTCTGCCAAGAACTTTGACTGATCATAGTCCAGTGTGGATAGAAATTGAGACATGCAAGACTGAGAGACGCTCTTGGAGATTAAATGAAAACTTGTTCAGATATGAAAAAAATATAATAGAACTTAAAAAGTATTTGAAAGAGTTTTTTGAATTGAACTTGAATAAAGGCACTCCAATGGAGATTGTGTGGGACGCAAGCAAAGCATACATGAGAGGGGTGCTTATTTATATGAACTCTAAACATAGATTGATCCGACAAAAGAAAAGACTCGAATTGGAAGCAGAAATAAAGAATAAAGAACAGTTACTTATTAAAAATCCAACAGATGAAAGAACACGTGGTGTTATAAAACTTTTGAAAGATCAATTCCAAATGCTTATAGCGGAACAAGTTGCAACAAATTTACAATACGCGAAGCATAATACATTCTGCAACGCTAATAAACCGGGCAGGTGGTTGGCCTACACATTGAGGAAGAAACAGAGCATATGGATTATTGATAGTATCGATATCAGAGGGAAAGAAGTTGTTCAACAGAAACTAATAAAAGAAGCCTTTCTTGAATATTACACTAAACTATATGCTAGAGAGGAGGTGCAGAATGGACTTATAGAAAAATATTTAGACAACAAAAGAGTTACAAAAATTACTGAGCAACAAAAGGAAAGAATGAATTATCCTATTACAGAGGAGGAGATAATAGCAGCAATAAAACAATTAAAAACAGCCAAAGCTCCTGGAACGGATGGTCTGACTGCAGTGTACTATAAAACTTTGCAGGCAGAAATGGTGGAACAACTCAGAGACTTATTTTGTAATATACAACAAGGGGGAAAAGTACCCCCATCATGGACTACAGCTTACATTTCTTTGATACTAAAAGAACAAGCAGGTCCCAAAAAACCGGAGAATTACAGACCAATATCTCTTTTGAATACGGATTATAAAATTTATGCAAAAGTACTAGCCAACAGACTGATGCCAGTAATTCAAAAGGTGATTCATGATGACCAAGCGGGATTTATTGAGGGCAGGCACATGAATGACAATGTAAGGCAAGTAATAGATTTATTGGAATATCTTGAGAAGAATAAACAGATCCCTGCAGTGCTGGTTTTCTTGGATGCAGAGAAGGCCTTTGATAAAGTGGACTGGAATTTTCTACTAAAGACTTTTAAAAAGATGGACTTTGGGGACCAATTTATACAGGCGGTCTCAGCAATTTATCAAGAGCAAAAGGCTCAGATTATTATTAATGGAAGTTTGACAACAGAGTTTAAAATCAAAAAAGGAACAAGACAGGGATGTCCGTTGTCCCCATTGTTGTTTATTTTAACACTAGAAGTCTTGTTAAATACAATAAGGGACTCTAATATCTTGAAAGGTATAATGATAAGGCAAGAGGATTACAGAATAAAGGCATTTGCAGATGATCTGGTTGTTACCCTAACACAGCCAATGGAATCAATAATCCAGATGAAGGACATTATACAAGACTATGGTAAAGTTTCAGGTTTTAGATTGAACCAGAAAAAAACTAAGATGATAGTCAAAAATATGACACAAGATTGTAAACACGAGCTTGAAAGGAGGGCAGGTTTTGAGATTGTACCAAAGGTAAAATATCTAGGAGTTCAGGTTGCAGAATCAAATATGAAATTGCTTCAAAATAATTATGAGGTGTTGTGGCGAGAGGTGCAAAAAGACATGGAGACTTGGAAAAAACTGCAGCTGTCTTTACTTGGAAGAATAGCAGCAGTTAAGATGAATATTTTGCCAAGATTTCTCTTTTTGTTTCAAATGATTCCGGTGCTTAAAAATGATAAACAACTAAAAGTATGGCAAACTGGAGTGAACAAGTTTGTCTGGAACGAGAAAAAACCAAGAGTAAAATTGAAAATTATGCAAGATGTTCCAGAAAGGGGAGGTCTTAAACTTCCAAACCTACAGTTATATTATGATGCAGCAGCTTTGACTTTAACAAGTGATTGGTTTGGAGGAAAAAAGACTGGAATATTAAATGCAGAAAGTTTTGATTTGGAATTTGGATGGCACGCTTACTTATTTTATGATAACAAAGTGGATAAAGCATTTAAAAGCCATATACTTAGAGATTCTTTGTTGAGAGTTTGGAAGAAGCACCGACTCAAATGGGATTATAAAATACCGCTATGGTTGGATCTTGGTCATACTTTGTGGAATACAAATATAATGTCACTCGGGGGGTTTTTATACAAAGAGGTTCTTTTTACAGATGCGGGCAGATGGCAGCTGAAGACATTACAGACATTGTTGGCTGAAGGGATTAATCTAACTTGGTTACAATATAATCAATTGCAATTGAGATGGAAAGAGGACCAAAAAACTGGTATTATGATGTATGAGGAAGAATTGGTCAGACACATAAAAGAGAAAGGTCCAATGCATATTAAAAGACTTTATAATGTTTTGTTAGAAAGGGATTCAGAAACTGAATTAGTTAAAGATTGTATGATCAAGTGGGCACAAAATTTTGAGGAACCAGTGATGTTGGAAACATGGGAAAAAATTTGGGTTCAGAATGTTAAATTTACACAGTCGCAGAATTTGAGGGAAAATTTTTATAAAATGTTTTACAGATGGCATTTAGACCCCAAAAAATTATCGTGTATGTACCCTAATGTGCAGCCTAAATGTTGGAGATGTGATTGTCTAGATGCTACATATTATCATGTTTGGTGGACCTGTAAGAAAGTTAAGGCTTTTTGGATAAAAATTTGGTGGGTCATGCAGAATGTTCTGAAGAAAAAAATTCAATTTTCTCCACAATTGTTTTTACTGGGTATAGTTAAGGGTTTTACATTGGGTGAAACAAAACTGATATTGTATATGATAACAGCAGCAAGATTGTTGATAGGTAAATACTGGAAAAATGAAGTGCTGCCCACGACTGAGGAATGGACTTTGAAGATGGCCAGTTTTGCAGAGATGGCGAAGATTTCAGCATATCTAAAAGATTGTTCACAAGAGACTTATGAATGGGAATGGAAGAGGTGGATAGATTATGTTCAGAACAAATATCAAACCAGGAATTATCAAATAGCTTTTATTTGAAAATGTTATATTAAGATAGAAATAGGTTAATGTAATGAAGATGAAAATTTATAAGGGGGAGGGAGGGGTTCAAGTTTTACATACAAAGGAGGGCTTTTCCTTTTACTTGATATGTGTATACAGTGGGGAAGTCAGGGGGGAAGGGGAGGGTTAGGGTGGGTTAGGGAGGTTGGGAAGTTTGGGGTGGGATGAGGGGGGAAAAAAGGGGTGAAAATGTAACTGTAAAACTTTTGCAATAAAAAAAAAAGTTTAAAAAAAAAGAAGCTAGCCACGCCCACCCAGTCACATTATCCCCCACACATACCAAGCCATGCCCACAGAACCGGTAGTAACAAATTTTAGATTTCACCCCTGGACTGTGGTTTGCTTTCTTAAATCAGCGAAACCAGGACAATGCAAATGAAGAATGTGTAAACATGTTGCTTGAGAACCTTTGATGACTCAAATTCCATGACACCCTGCTCTTCCTCTACCCTGCCCTACCCTACCCTCGCCCCCGGGATAGTAAGACTGCCATCTATGATCAGATATTGCATATATATATATATATATATATATATATATATATATATATATATATATATATACATATCCATCCATATATATATATATATATATATATATATATATATATATATATATATATATATATATATATATGGCTTTTGCAAATCACCCAGGGAGAAAAAAATAGGTCAAAAATCAAGCAAGACTCATATGAGTCATCTCACTTCAGAAGAATATTTTTTGAGAATTTCAATCCTTCATCAAAGGCCAGACTGAAAAAATCCATTGCACAAAAGGACGTGTTTGGTCCCTCAACTCAATTGGGGAGAAAGGCAGGTGGAAAAAGACGAATGCCAATTTTTTTTTTTAAAAAAAATAACACTACAAAGTAGTTTCACAAGCTGCAGTTGTAGTGATTGAGGGAAGGCGACAGTAATGGTTATCCACCAGAATAGAATAGAATAGAATAGAATAGAATAGAATAGAATAGAATAGAATAGAATAGAATAGAATAGAATAGAATAGAATAGAATTCCTTATTGGCCAAGTGTGATTGGACACACAAGGAATTTGTCTTTGGTGCATAAGCTCTCAGAGTACATAAAGAAAAAATAAAATACATTCATCAGGAATCATAAGATACAACAACACTTAGTGATAGTCATAGGTTACTAATAAACAATGAAATCGTACTAGGAAACAAATTAAACAATATAAATTGTAAAAATACAAGCAACATGCTTATAGTCATAAGTGGGAAGAGATAGGTACTAGGAAGGATGAGAAGAAGAATAGTAATACAGTCTTAGTAAATAATTTGACAGTGTTGTGGGAATTAGTTGTTTAGCAGAGTGATGGCATGGGGGTCGGTGGGGAAACTGTTCTTGTGTCTAGTTGTTCTGGTGTCCATTGCCCTAATGGTCAATAGTTGGAATTGGGTGATAGATCCAGTTATCACTGAGCCTATATTCTGATTTTTATTACTATCTTGCTTGTTGTAACTGCATTGTCAAGATCATGTGAAGTTCTAGTACCCCTTTATAAAGCCTTAGTAAGACCACACTTGGAATACTGCGTTTAGTTCTGGTCACCTCAATACAAAGAAGAATGTTGAGACTCTTGGAAGAGTGCAGAGAAAATCAACAACAAAGATTAGGGGGCTGGAGGCTAAAGCATATAAAGAATGGTTACAGGAATTAGGTATGTCTAGTCTAATGAAAAGAAGGACTAGGGGTGACATGATAATAATGTTCCAATATTTGAGGGGCTCCTACAAAGACGAGGGGCTCAAACTGCTTTCTAAACCACCAAAAGGCAAGAGGAGAAACAATGCCAATTGCGCCCCTTTCTGGATCGGGACTCCCTACACACGGTCACTCAAGCACTCATCACTTCTCGTCTGGACTATTGTAATGCTCTCTACATGGGGCTCCCCTTGGGGTACACCTGGAGGCTCCAACTGGTGCAGAATGCAGCCGCGCGGGGGATTATGGGAGCGAGGGGGCGCTCCCATGTGACTCCTCTCCTGCGCGAGCTGCATTGGCTTCCGGTGGACTTCCGGGTGTGCTTCAAGGTGTTGGTAATCACCTTTAAAGAGCTCCATGGTTTAGGACCGGGGTACTTACGGGACCGCCTTCTGCCACCAATTGCCTCCCCCTGGCCAGTTCGCTCCCACAGAGAGGGCCTCCTCAGGGTGCTGTCGGCCAGACAATGTCGGCTGCTGACCCCCAGGGGGAGAGCCTTCTCTGTGGTGTGTCACAAGTAAATGCCTTATTCTCAAATGGAGAAAATGTACATACACAGGGTATCAGGGGTTAATTTATTCTTCCTTCCTTAATATATTCATATGTAACCACTCCCATCCTTTACTCCGCCTTATTGATATAAAAGGGGACGTATACACCTCCCTCTTGCTTCTGTGATCATTCAGAGAATATAGAATGCCTATTGTAAATAAATAGTACTTTGTTTGAATACTTTGTTCCTGAATTATTTATTGAGTCTGATCCTCAAAATATTGCAACATGGTGGCACCTGCCCTCTGGAACAATCTACCCCCAGAGATACGAGTGATCTCCGACCTCCGGACTTTTCGTCGGGCCCTAAAAACCTATTTTTTTTTCAGTTAGCCGGGCTGTCCTGATTTTATGGTTGGTTTTAAAATTTGATATGGATTTTAACTGAAATGTTTTAAATTACGGGCCAAATTTATTTAATTATTTTAAATCTATTTTTAACTTTTGTGTAGAAATGTTTTTTATCTTGGCTGTTCACCGCCCTGAGTCCGAAAGGAGAAGGGCGGTATAGAAATCTGAAAAATAAATAAATAAATAAATAAATAAATAAATAAATAAATAAATAAATAAATAAATAAATAAATAAATAAATGGATGGAAACTAACCGAAGAGTGAAGCAACCTAGAACAAAGGAGAAATTTCCTAATGATGAGCGCAATCAGCCAAGGGAACAGCTTGCCGTCAGAAGTTGTGGTTGCTCCATCACTGGAAGCTTTTAAAAAGAGACTGGATAACGATTTATCTGAAATGGAATAAGGCAGTGGTAGCGAACTTATGGCACGCATGCCAGAGGTGGCACGAAGAGCCCTCTCTGTGGGCACGTGCCCCATCACCCTAGCTCTGTTTCGGGTCTCTGCCGCACATGCGCTCATGCCTCCTACTGGCCAGCTAGTCTTCGGGTCTCTGCCGCGCATGTGTAGGGTTTCCACGTGTGCTGTGGGGGCACACATGTGCCCATGTTTTCCAGTTTGGGCGCATACACACACTTTGGACACTCAGTGCCTAAAAGGTTTGCCATCCCTGGTATAAGGTGTCCTTCTTGAGCAGGGGTTTGGACTAGAAGACCTCCAAAGGCCCTTCCAACTCTATTATTCTATGTCAGGGGTCGGCAACCCGTGGCTCTGGAGCCGCATGTGGCTCTTTCATCCCTCTGCTGCGGCTCCCTGTCACCAGTTGGCTCCACAATTGATAGGGCTTTCTGTTAGGACAGGTAGAGGAAAATGGACGCTGCTCTAGGAGGAGATTCTATGGTAGGGGGAATCGGACTTTTGGTCGGCTCCAGAATTGAACGGGGGGCTTCCAGTTAGGACCTTTGTGGCTCTTTGAGTGTTTAAGGTTGCCGACCCCTGTTCTATGTTCTAATGAATAAAAGAGAAGTATGATTATATGCATGCAACAGTATGAAGTAAATAATGCGACTTCAAAAGAAGAAGGACTGTGCAAGCAGCAGAGGTGGAAGTGAGCAAATCCTTACAGTTTGCATACTACATTTCAGTGCAAATACTGAAAGAGGAACTTGTCTTGCGATGCTACGAAATGTCTGCAAAAAACAAACAAACAAACCGGAACTAAAATTCTAGAATAAAGTCCTATATATCTGCAGAGAGAGAGAGAAGAGGGGGGGAAAAAGACATTTTATTTAAATTTCTAGGGTTTCTCCCATCAAAGTTCCTTAGTCCAGCCCTTCTTACCTTCTCAAGATTTGCCACGCTCAGCTACTCTAATCAGAATTGTAAAGGAAGGTACTATAAAAGCTGGAGACAATTTCATACACGACGTAAATCAGATTTTATATTTTGCTCCTGTTGCAGCGATAGAAATGTTCTCAGTTAAAAATAACTCCCCACCCTGGAGTTCTCAATGATGGGTGAAGAACCTTTCAGGAGCTCGGAGGCATTGTCCACAGTTAACTAGCTAGCATCCCTCAGCTTCAATATTCTAATTGGACATTGGAAATCCTTGTTATTGCTTATCCTTCTGGCACATTTCATGAGCCAAGCAACCATAATGAGCACAGCGAACATGAAGAGACAACATTTTCCAGCTTGCTTGTCTTCATCTAGGTCAGTGTTTCTCATCCTTGGTAGCTTCAAGATGGGTGGACTTCAACTCCCAGAATCCCCCAGCCAGCAGCGCTTCAGCGCTTCCCCCAGCGCTGGCTGGGGGATTCTGGGAGTTGAAGTCCACCCATCTTCAAGCTTCCAAGGTTGAGAAACATTGATTTAGGGCTAGGAAAGACTCTCATACCTCACACATTTAAGGAGCCATGGAGAGACCATTTTAGAGGAATTCCAAGCTGATCCCTATTTCTGATGTGTCACCAATCTGGGAATACACGGCTGACAAGATGAGATCTTTAAGAGTTGCTGTTCCTTGATGTTCTCCTCTGCTTTTTTTTTCCATCTTAAGACAGAGAAGGTCACAGAGAAGAGACTAGATGATTTACAGCATCTCTTCTTGCCTTCTACAAATTGGGCTGTTTGTTGGGTGACAATGATGAGGAGTGAAAAGAGAAGGAGATGATGAAACTGCTGAGGTAACTCGTATTATATGTAAGAGTAGGAAACGTACGGCATGGAGTTAAGTGAGGAAGGTCAGTGTGTCAAGTGAAAGTGAAGCTTTGAAGCTGATGTCAAAGAGCTCCATTAAGCCTTTGAAAGTGAGTCCTTTGAGGTTACGGAAGTCAGTCAGTTGAGATGCTAAAAACCCAAGAGGACAGGAAGCCAATACTTGGAGAATCAGAAGCTCAATGATATTGAGTTGACATAAACAGGCTTTTTAATTTTGTGACCTGATCTTCTAAGAGTTTTCACCAATACTCCTGGCTCAATCTAGACTTTTGGGTGACAGTTCAAAGGCTGGGATCATAATGCAAAACCTCATACTAACATCAGTCATTCAGAAGTCTTGTTGACAGGATTTAGAATTGACTTCTAATATGTAAGTCTTGTCCACTAATCTCTCTGAGATTTTGTAAGTGATCCAGCTGTTCATCATCTCCTCCTCCTCCACTACTTCTTCTTCTTCTTCTTCTTCTTCTTCTTCTTCTTCTTCTTCTTCTTCTTCTTCTTCTTCTTCTTCTTCTTCTTCTTCTTCTTCTTCTTCTTCCTCCTCCTCCTCCTCCTTCTTCTTCCTCCTCCTCCTCCTCCTCCTCCTCCTCCTCCTCCTCCTCCTCCTCCTCCTTCCATATTTTGCCTTTGTAATGAATGGTTCATAAAGCCCGAAGTATTATGCTTGCTTAGATAATTATGGTGATAATTATCTGTTATTGTCCAAATGTCTTAGAAAGGCTGACCAATACAAATGTTACTTAATGTCAATAATAAACTGAAGTGAGCAGAAATGATCGTTTTAAACCTTCACACTTACTTTTACACACATATATGAATCCATATATACATCTGCAGTGATGCTTTATCCACCCAAAATCCCATCATTGATTTTGCAGACCTAGGATCCTTCTTTTATTTCCCATTTTCTTTAACCCTATACCAAATTTATTTTAAGACTCTAGTCCACCTTATTATCCTTCAAAGACTCAGCTTCAAAGGCTTCTGAATTGGCCATCGTTGGTTTCTACACAACAAGAGAAAAGCGAAACAATAGAAGAACCTTTGAAATGTATTGCTTCCATTTGGATTAAACTATGGCTCTTCTTCCTCCAGAGAAACACAAAATTGGGAGAGCGCAGAGCCTCAAAATGTGCAGCTGTCAGGCCCGGAAGCCATCTTTTGCATTGGGCCTTCAGGCCTGCCACATTTACTGCTGTGGGAGACTGGGAGGGGGGATTGTATGGAGCTTGGGTGATATATAGTCATAATAACATTCCTTTCTCTGAGAGTCAAGGACATCTTGCCCTGCATCTGGAGGGCTGGAACTGGGAGGCATCTCCAGTTGGGACAGTGCTTTGATTGGACCTTGTGATGGACATGTGGGTGCTGGGCAGGGACTTGGACTTTCCTTTGAGTGAGGAAAACCTGGAAGCTTTCAGATTCGGGTTTTCCCAGATGTGCCAAGATGACATCTCTAATAAAATGGAACTTCGAGGAACTTCAAGACTTGGAGTTTTCTTTCGTTGGAGGTCTTACTTGGAACTCTAGCGTTGTTATTTATCCATCTGCGTGTAAAATGGAGGAGTCATTAATTTTGGCACCGAACTGCTCTTGAGAATCCGAACATACCTCCCATTGACCTTGCTTTCTGTTGTTTGCAGGGTCTCTTCTGGGACTGGAAGATGCTTCAACTCATGTGCTCTGCAGAAGCTTCTTCTAGCTATGGGACACAGAAAACTAAGTCCCACAATGGAAGATCGCATTACACAATCAATGGGGTTGGTGGGAATAGCCAAAAGTGACCAGTTTTAATGTGGAAGAAAATGCCAGAGATCTTTTGAAAGGCTAGAAACCTTATGCAGACTTTTAGGTTGAAAGAAGAAAAGATTGACTCAGTGATTGATGGATTTGGGAACTAAGAAGGATCAAAAAGGAAGTGGGGAAGAGGAGGAAGAGGCAGTATTCCACACTTGGAATCCTGCATCCAGTTTTGGTCACCACGATGTAAAATATATGTGGAGACTCTAGAAAGAGTGCAGAGAAGAGCAACAAAGATGATTGGGGGACTGGAGGCTAAAACATGAAGAATGGTTGCAGGAACTGGGTATGTCTAGTCTAAAGAAAAGAAGGATTAGGAGAGACATGATAGCAGCGTTCCAATATCTCAGGGGCTGCCCCAAAGAAGAGGGAGTCAAGCTATTCTCCAAAGCACCTGAGGGCAGGACAAGAAGCAATGGGTGGAAACTAATCAAGGAGAGAAGCAACCTAGAACTAGGCAGAAATTTCCTGACAGTGAGAACAATTCATCAGTGGAACAACTTGCCTCCAGAAACTGTGAATGCTCCAACAATGGAAGTTTTTAAGAAGATGTTGGAGAACCATTTGTCTGAAGTGGTGTAAGGTTTCCTGCCTAAGCAGGGGGTTGGACTAGAAGACCTCCAAGGTCCCTTCCAACTCTGTTATTCTAAGAGGACGAGGAAAAATTAAGATGATAATTCTTGACAGAAATAAGGGGGGAACTCATGGTTTTGGTCTAGTGGCTAAAGCACCAAGCTAGAAAGTGGAAGGCTGTGAGTTCCCATCCCACCTTAGCCACGAAAGCCAGCTGGGTGACTTTGGGCCAATCACCAGGCAACTGTGAGTTCTAGTCCCATCTTAGGCATGAAAGCACCTTGGGCCAGTCATTGAGCTCAACCCACCTCACAGGGATGTTCTTGCAGGCAAAATAGGAGGAGGGAGTTGTGTTGGATATGTTTTTTTCCTTTTTGGAAAAATAACAAAAGGGGTGATATAAATAAACAAATCCACGTTTTCTCCTTTTTCTCTTTTTCTTAACTTTGCTCTGCATCTGTATGTTTATTTCCAAATCCGTGGCATGCCAAAAACTGGGCCATGCATGCAAACAAGCAAAGCACCATCCACGGGATGCAGGCAACACACAAAACCATGCCCCAGCTAGTCCGTAGAGAAACCAAGGAACCGGTCCCTGGTGCTGAAAAGGTGGCTGGACACTGCCTTAGAGTAGGCATCCTTCCGGTGCAGTTTGGAATTCCCAAGGGGCTCAGTTAGTTCTAATATTAGAACAATTAACCAGTATAACAGAACCAGTGGAACGCCTTCAGGGGCGGGTTTCACTTATCTTTGCTACCTGTTTGCTTGCACGCACACCATTTCTGCTCATGCGCAGATTGTATTTGATGACGTCCGGGCGGGTGGGCGGAGCCTCCTGTTGCTGCCGCCACTATCAGTTTGCCCGAACCAGGGTGAACTGGTAGCAACCCACCCCTGAATGTCTTACCTCCAGAAGTTATGGTTGCTTCATCACTGGAGGCTTTTAAGAAGAGACTGGACAGTCATTTCTCTAGAATGGTATAAGTTCTCCTGCTTGAGCAAGGGGTTGGACTAGAAGACTTCCCAGGTCCCTTCCAGCTATTCCAGAAGTTGTGGGTGCTCGATCACTGGAGGCTTTTAAGAAGAAAATGGACAGCCACTTGTCCAGAATGTATAAGGCAGTGATGATGAAACTTTTTGGTGCCGAGTCCCCAAAGGGCGCATGCAAAACGCCAAAATGCAATGCAAGCACCACCTCCCCACATGAGCCTCCCCCCTCCGCACATGCGCCCTGTCCCTCGCCCATTTTTGGCTTCCAGGTTGGTGCAGGAGGCTTTCCAGGCCCAAAATGGGGAGCAGGGGCCTCGTGTAGCCCCTCTGTGCCCCGTTTTGGCTTCCAGGTTGGTGCAGGAGGCCTTCCAGGCCCAAAACAGGGCACTGGGGAGGCCTGCACGCACCCACACGCACCCCCAAAATGCAATGCAAGCACCCCACGCATGCACCCTTTGCATGCGCGGCAGAGACCCAAAGTCCAGCTGGCCGGCAGGAGCTGTGCACGCATGTGCAGTGGAGATGTTGTGGCTGGTGTGTCCACAGAGAGGGCTCTGTATGCCACCTGTGGCATGCGTGCCATAGGTTGACCATCAATGGTGCAAAGCAGTGATGGCTAACCTTTTTGCTGTCACGTGCCAAAAGCGGGGGGAGCACAGAGGGGTCATGCGCATGTGTGCCCACACCTATAATTCAATGACACAGCCCTGCCCCCCCCACATGCACGTGCAACCCACCCACCCCCACATTCCCCCTTTTTTGGCACACGATGGCAAAACGGTACCGGTGGGCCTGGTAGGCCCTTTTTTTTGCCCTCATCAGGCTCCAGAAGCTTTCTTGGAGCCTGGGGAGGGCTAAAACAGCCTCCCTCACCCCCGGAGGCCAGAAACAGCTCCTTTCCCGACTTCCAGTGGGCCCGGAAGACCCGAAATTCAACTGGCCAGCGCGTGCATATGTGCTGGAGCTGAGCCAGGGCAACACTTGCGTGCCCACAGATATGACTCCACGTGCCACCTGTGGCACGCGTGCCATAGGTTCACCATCACGGGTATGAGGTCTCCTGCTTGAGCAGGGGGTTGGTCCATAAGACCTCCAAGGCCTCTTCCAACTCTGTTATTCTGTATTCTATTCTGTAAGGGTGAACAGGGAAAAGATTCCAGACATGATTATCAGGTTATTATTTTTACTAAGGAGAAATGTCCTGTACTTTCGAACTCCTCCCAGCTCCTGGCTCCGAAATATTGCCTTAATCTCATTGTGGAATCAAGTTGGAGGACCTCATTCTTGGTTACCTAGCAACCTGGTTTGTTCCAAATGGCATTAGATTGCAATGGAGCATCAGTGCTCAGGATCAAAGACAAGCCATACTGGATTCCCATAAATTAAGGGTAAGATAAATGTCTGTGGAGCCTCAGCAAGGAAAAAAAAAATAATGCCTCCCTCTTGGAGCGTGTGGGCCAATTTCTCCTGGCAATGCCAGCAGATGTTCTTACTGATTTCAGTCCCTTCCATTTTATTTCTTGGCAACGGGTTGTGGATTCTGCCTGAGCTGAGAAGTGAAGCAGTTGGGGGCTAGGGGATTCTTCGTGAGAGAACCTCAAAACAAGCTATTTCTACATTGCTACCAAAAAAGATGGGTCCATGAAGACACCAACAGTCAGAGAAGGAGAAGGAGAAGGAGAAATGGCTGTCCAATCTTTTCTTTAAAACCTCCAGTGATGGGGCCCCCTCAACTTCTGGAGATAAGCCTTTCCACTGATTGCTTATTCTAACTGTCAGGAAATTTCTCCTTAGTTCTAGCTTGGATCTCTCCTTGAGGGGAGGGGAGATGAGAGGGGAGGGGAGGGGAGGGGAGGAGAGGGGAGGGAAGGGAAGGGAAGGGAGGGGAGGGGAGGAGAGGGGAGGAGAGGAGAGGAGAGGAGAGGAGAGGAGAGGAGAGGAGAGCAGAGGAGAGGAGAGGAGAGGAGAAGGGAAGGGAAGGGAAGAGAAGAGAAGGGAAGAGAAGAGAAGAAAATAGAAGAAGAGAGGAGAGGAGAGGAGAAGGGAAGGGAAGGGAAGGGAAGGGAAGGGAAGGGAAGAGAAGGGAAGAAAAGGTAAGGGAAGAGGAGAGGAGAGGAGAAGGGGAGGGGAGAGGGGTGGGGAGGGGAGAGGAGAAGGGAAGGGAAGAAAAGAGAAGGGAAGGGAAGGGAAGGGAAGGGAAGGGAAGAAAAGAGGAGAGGAGAGGAGAGGAGAAGGGGAGGGGAGAGGGGAGGGGAGAGGGGAGGGGTGGGGAGGGGAGAAGGGAAGGGAAGGGAAGGGAAGGGAAGGGAAGGGAAGAGAAGGGAAGAAAAGGTAAGGGAAGAGGAGAGGAGAGGAGAGGAGAAGGGGAGGGGAGGGGAGAGGGGTGGGGAGGGGAGAGGAGAAGGGAAGGGAAGAAAAGAGAAGGGAAGGGAAGGGAAGAAAAGAGGAGAGGAGAGGAGAGGAGAAGGGGAGGGGAGAGGGGAGGGGGAGGGGAGAGGGGAGGGGTGGGGAGGGGAGAAGGGAAGGGAAGGGAAGGGAAGGGAAGGGAAGGGAAGGGAAGGGAAGAGAAGAGAAGAGAAGAGAAGAGAAGAGAAGAGAAGAGAAGAGAAGAGAAGAGAAGAGAAGAGAAGAGAAGAGAAGAGAAGAGAAGAGAAAATCTGTTATATTTCAATTCCATTGATCAAGTTCCACTGCAACGTTCACTGGTTTTCTTCTTTACAATTTTAGTCTGGCCCCAAACGCTAGAATTAGCAAAAGTAGCAGCCTTCTTGCTTTTGTTATATAGAACTATCAGCCAATCCTTTCACGTATACACCAGTATTTCCACAGGAAACATTTTTTTCCCCTAAGCCTACCGATTCTGTAGGTCGCCTTGGGAAAACGGCATTTCCCAGGGCCTGCTGGCAATTGGATGTCTTCTCAGCACCTGCCTACGCCCCCCCACCCCCCCACCCCCAGGCCAAGGATTATGAGATCATACCGTAGTGAGAACTGGTTTTTAGGGCCCGTTTCAGGATGGTACTATTCAGCTCTGTATTCATAGCCATACCCAGCCTGGAATAACTGATGCAATTTTTCTTGGCAAAAGATCTAAGAGCAATCTCGGGCAGGAGATAGAGATAAACATGCCAAAGGAATTAGGTTGGAGAGCAGACTAAGTGGCCCCAGAATGCTGACAGAATTGGAGGCTGGCATGGAGGAAAGCAGCTGGACCCAGATCTGTTCAAGGATGCCATTTTCTATACATGCCTCCCTGTTTACAATAGTCTGACCAGGTGTCCTGAGAGTTTCCTGGAAGAAAATCAGGATCAATGTTTATACTTATTTCTTCTTCTTTTTAATAAGCGAGGCCACACTTACTTGGAATACTGCATCCAGTTCTGGTTGCCAAAACACAGAAGAGATGCTGAGACCCTAAAAAGAATGCAGAAAGGAACAATAAATATGATAAGGGGCCTTGAGGCTAAACCGTACACTGAACGATGGAAGGAATTTCAATCAAAATAAAACATATGAAGAATGGTTGCAGGAACTGGGCAGGGCTAGTCTAGCGAAGAGAAGGACCAGGGGAGACATGATAGCCGTCTTCCAATATTTGAGGGGCTGCCACAGAGAGGAAGGGGGTCAGGCTATTTTCCAAGGCACCTGAAGGCCGGACAAGGAATAATGGATGGAAACTGATCAAGGAGAGATTCAACCTGAAAATAAGGAGGAATTTTCTGACAGTGAGAGCAATCAACCAATGGAACAGAAGTTGCCTTCAGAAGTTGTGGGAGCTTCATCACTGGAAGCTTTCAAGAAGAGACTGGACTGCCATCGGTCAGAAATGGTGTAGGGTCTCCTGTTAAGGTGGGGCGAGGTTGGACTAGATGACCAAGATGACTAAAATGGGGTTAAGCCCCATGAGCATCCAGAAGAACAAAGGTGATGAATAATACAGGATCTGAAAGAAACCTGAAAGTGATGTATATATTGATATTGTTTTTGTATTGTTATGATATACAATAGATTATGTACAGTATATTATAACAGAATAACAGAGATGGAAGGGACCTTGGAGGCAGTGGTGAAATCCAAATTTTTTTACTACCGGATCTGTGGGTGTGGCTTGGTGGGCGTGGCTTGGTGGGCATGGCAGGGGAAGGATACTGCAAAATCTCCATTCCCATCCCACTCTGGGGGAAGGATACTGCAAAATCTCCATTCCTACCCTACTCCAGAGGAAGGAGACTGAAGAAACTCCATTCCCTCCCCACTCCAGGGGGAAGGATTTTGCAAAATCTCCATACCCACCCCATTCTGGGGCCAGCCAGAGGTGGTATTTGCTGGTTTTTATTTTTTATTTTATTTTATTTCCAATTTATATACCGCCCTTCTCCCTGAGGACTCAGGGCGGTGTACAGCCAGAATTAAGAACATGAAATACAAATATTAAAAAACAATTAAAATATATATAAATTTGGCCCAAAAATTAAAAATCACAAACCAATTAAAACATTTAAAAATTTCTTCTTAAGCCAACCCGGCTTGCTGGAAAAAGTGGGTTTTAAGGGCACGGCGGAAGGCACTGAGGTTCTCCGAACTGCTCAAAATTTCCGCTACCGGTTCTCCAGAACCTGTCAGAACCTGTTGGATTTCACCCCTGCTTGGGGTGAAGTCTAGTCTTGGGGAGGTCTTCTAGTCCAACCTCCTGCTCAGGCAGGAAACCCTACACCATTCCAGACAAGCGATTATCCAGTTTCTTCTTAAAAACTTCTGGTGTTGGAGTACCCATAACTTCTGGAGGCAAGTCGTTCCACTGTCTAATTGTTCTGTCAGGAAATTTCTCCTTAATTCTAGGTTGCTTCTGTCTTTGATTAGTTTCCATCCATTGTTTCTTGTCCTGCCTCCTGGTGCTTTGGAGAATAAGTTGACTCCCTCCCCTTTGTGGCAATTTGTGACTAGTCCTTGCACTTACAAGTATTGCATAACCCCTACCTTCACATGTTCAGTGTTTGCGTGCTTGGCAACTGGGATGTACGTACAACAGTTGTAGCATCTGAGGGTCAGGGGATTGTCATTTGTGACCTTCCCAGTTGTCTTCTGACAACCAAAGTCAATGACCAATGCTGGGTTCGTTTAACGGCCTCATGAGTCACTTAACAAGTGCAGTGATTTTCTTAACAATCATGGCAAAGGATCCCCCATCCCAACTGTAGTAGTAGTCCTTTTTCCAAAGACTTAGTGCCAGGCAATCCTGGCACAGCCTAGAATATTTGAAGACATGGTCTGTGATTCTCTTTGGCATCTCGCTCAGTCATTTCTATTCTGTCTGGGTACCTATCTCCCACAGCATTCTCCAACGGGGTAGAGGATAATTTTGCAACCAATGCCAAAGAAAAAGGGATCAATTGATCTCCCAGGAGGCCCCAGAGATGGACCAGAGCTTTGCTCATCACGTTTTGTGCTGAGTTGGTGGAATGATACCATTACGTTGCAGGAAGACAGAATCCAATTAAGGCTTAGGAAACACTCCCCATCAATAAGAGCTCTTAAGCAACAGGACCAGGGGAGGACAATGGACTTCCTCTGGTGGGATTTTTTTCAAGCAGAGGGTGGGCGGTGGATGCTCCCCTGCATCACACTGGACACTTTGCTTGAAATGGTGCAAATTAGCTCACCTCTAGTAGCTCAGTGGCTAAGACGCTGAGCTTGTCGATCAAAAGGTTGGCAGTTCAGCAGTTCGAATCCCTAGTGTCGCGTAACGGGTGAGCTCCCGTTCCTTGTCCCAGCTTCTGCCAACCAAGAGTTCAAAAGCACGTAAAAAACGCAAGTAGAAAAATAGGGACCACCTTTGGTGGGAAGATAACAGCGTTCCATGTGCCTTTGGTGTTGAGTCATGCCAGCCACATGACCACAGAGACGTCTTTGGACAGCGCTGGCTCTTCAGCTTTGAAATGGAGATGAGCACTGCCCCCTAGAGTCAGGAATGACTAGCACATATGTGTGAGGGGAACCTTTACCTTTACCTTTATGGACTTTTAGCCATACAATTTGGGATGAACACCCTTCGAATGGTGCGGGAGTAGGAATGGATTTCCAGAGGAAAAAAAATTGCAGACTACAGGAACCATTTGCACCACTCAGGTGACCCTGAGGACACAGAAAAACCTCCAAGTAGCCTCAACGACTCTCTAAAAGGATGCAAATGACCAGCTGTCTGCAAGGAATATAAATCCTACCATTCCGCAGTCAGAGCTGAAGAAGCTTCTTGGATGAGAAACGAAACATCTTCAAAAGGAAAAAAATAGAAGAAAGTCCAGTTGCCTGCTGAAAAAGCACCTTTGGGACAACCATGACCTGGATGGCTGAGAATCTCTACAGACTCTCCTCTAAGGCCAACCTGGGCCTGTTGTGTCACACTGGATAAGTCCACTCTGGATTTTTATCCTGGATTTTTTTGTTTATGGGGGTTTTCTTTTAGGTGGTTGTTTTTTTTCCTCCTGTTCTTGGTTGCTGTGGTCTTTGGGAAAAACAGCATCACCCACCCACCCAGATAAACCAATAACCTGCAAGTTTTCTTCCTTCCTAGACAGAGGCCTTGTTTAAAGGCTCTTGCTCCCTCTTCCGATCATGAAAAACATTGCAGCCTATTTTTTAAAAAAACTTTTTAGCAGACAAGAAGAGCAAGTGAGAGAGGGAAGGAAGGAAGCCACAAAGCAGAGGGGTAGAATGCTTTTCCTTTGCCATTTGGGAGGGGCCCAGGGAGGATTTAAGGCATAACATGCATATCTGACACATTGCACGATGTTCTCCTTGGCCCTTTTAAAAAAAAAAAAAGAAGCAAAGGTGGAGACTTGGCTTGGCTTGCTTCTTGGTATCCCCAAAATGCAAAAGCCCCCCCCCAAAAAATCTGAACCTTGATTTCCGGAGAAGTCCTCTTGCCACATTTTAAATTTACAATTTCATGACAATGTGTTGAGAGCTCTGGGAGGGGTAGGTATCAGCAGTGCTGAAATCCTACCGGTTCACACCGGTTCGGGCAAACCGGTAGTGATAAAAACGACCGGTTTGGCAAACTGGTAGTAAAAAAAAAAGCTACCGGATATTTCTGATGATCAGCTGTGCCGCACGATTTATTTTTGCTAGAAAGCAGGAAATCCTACTTTCTAGCGAATCTAAATCGTGCAGCACAGCTGTTCCCCCCCCCCTCACTGTTCTACTTACCTTGTTAAGTGTCCTTTTTCCACGTAGTGTGCATTTGTTGGGCACACAGCATGTGTTTGGCGCACACTCCGCATGCACAGGCAGTGAACCAGTGGCAAACCGCAGAGGATTTCACCACTGGGTATCAGGCTTATGTCTCTTGAGGCTGCTCAAGGATTCAAGACTAATTTCTTGTTTGATCTCCTCTTTTCAGCCTGGCTGGCAGTTTCCCAACAGTTTATGGTGGATTAGTTCAGAAGGAGAGGGATTAAAAGCAGAGGGTGACAACATCTTTCCTTTCCTTTGTGTGTTCTACCTTTACTTAATGTCAGTCTCCCAGAACCAAGGAAGACATGTTGAGGTTCTTCTAAGCACTTTCCTTTACTGATCCTCACCTACAGACAGAAAACTCGCCAACAGAAAGCAGACTCTGTGACCATAAAGCACTCTGGGAATGATTAAGCAGGAGCTGTCTTCACCTTCTTTCTGCCACACAAACTATCTACACCTTGCTGTCTCTTGCTCCTCTGGAATGCAACCCCTCCCGCCTAGGAATCCAGACTACATTCCATCACAGTAGTTGGTTGTAGTCCTTTGTAAGAGACTTTGGATTTGTGATTCGAGGCTATCAGAGGCATTCTAAGTGATGGGTCATTGTTTGATGAAACTCAGTAGGTGTCCCAATTTTTTTTACAACCTATTCAGGCAAATAGGTTGTAAAAAAATGCTTTTAAAAGGTTTTTTAAAAAGGCTCTGTCGACCGACCGCCACAGCTGTGATTGTGAGAGCCTTTTTTTTTACCTTTAAAAGCATTTAAAAGCATTTTTTAACAACCTATATGGTTTGTTTGTTTTTTTTTTTACTTTTTAAAACATTTTTCCAAAGAACGGGTAGTAAAAAAATGCTAAAAAAGTTTCTTAAAAAAACATCGCTCAGCTGATCGTCGGAACTTTTTTTTTTTTTTTTACATTTTTTACTATCGGTTCGACGAACCAGTAGCCTTTTTTACTACCGGTTCAGGCAAAGCGGACCGAACTGGGAGCATTTTGCCCCGATCCACATCTTCATAAGAAGTGCTTCTTCTTCACAGTGGCAGAAGTGAAGAAGATCCACAGAAGAAGATGGCCTCCAGGGACTAACCTCCAGTCCCTCCCCATGTAGGACTGCCTGGACTAATCTCCTACATTCATCTCGTTTCAGGACACGCTCATCAGTTGGGGGGGCAGCCTGTCAGCCCTGGAAGCCATCTTTTTCTTTGGATCTTCAGGGCTGCCACAAGTGGTGGATGGGCATGCTGTGGGAACTGGGAGGGGGGGTGAGATGTATAGCCATAACAACATTCTTTCCCTGGGAGTCGAGGACGTTCAGCCTGCACCTGAAGAGGCATGACTGGGAAGCAACTCCAGTTGAGACGGTGGATTGATTGCACCATGTGATGGACATGTCTGTTGTCCCCAGTTCGGGTCTGAGCCTGGTGCCGAAGCTAATGAAGGACGCCAGACACGAGGTGCAGCTTTTCTGATTGCTTTTTATTGGAGTACTCTAAGGAAAAGAGCTCCTGGCCAAAATGCCAAGAACCAAGAACAAAGGATTAAGTAAGCTTTATGCATTTTCACTAAAAGAGAAGGTGGGACAAGGCGAGATAATAAGAAATATCATCTAATAAATGTTTTAGTAATAATTCTACAATTTGTTCTATTGGTCGCTAGCTGTCCCGATTCCCAAGCCTTGGCTAACAAATGCCCCAGGAGATATCTAATACACATTTTATTGGCTGGAGGCCATCTCTATTCCTAATTTTTAGCTGAGGCCTGCAAGTTGTCTAACTCTTGTTACTTTTATCAGCTTTCTAACTACCCAGAATTGTTACAAGATTTAAACATGCATATTTCCTGTAGATAAGCATTCTATGTTCTTGCCAGACACACTCCGCAATTACAGGCTTCCTGATTTACTTTCAAGTTGTGTGTCATGACCTGGCTTTATTTTAGCATACAGCCCATCATGTTGGTGCAGGGGAAGAGACTTTGGCTTTCCTTTGAGTGGGGAAAACCCAGGGGCTTTCAGATTCGGGTTTTCCCAGATGTGCCAATATGACATCTCTAATAAAATTAAACTTTGAGGAAATGCATGCCTTGGAGTCTTACTTGGTTGGGGGTGTTACTTGGGGGTGTTACTTGGTTGGGGGTGTTACTTGGAATCCTGACACACAGTTTACCAACATTCCACTGTGTCTCGTACAATTCTTGAATCATTCTGACAGTGGTGATTAAATTTATTGTGCATAATGGATCATTATGCTACTTCGACGGTAATGGATTATTGCAAATGGACTGAAGGGTTTATTAAATAAACTGAGCATGGATGCCTAAGAAGAGCATTTTAAAAAGCATGCAAAGTAATTTAGTTATGTTGATATGTGCATCTTTTACAATGATCGAAGGAAAATCAGTTTGGGCAAATTATTTGGCGTGTTAAAGTGTTTCTGGTTTTCATTTTACAGTAGTTTACAACATGCAGAAAAGGTTGTTATAAAAACAATTGTTTGCCAGATTGGGCCAGGAAATAGGGTAGTGTGGTTATATAAGTAGAGATAGCTTCAACATTTATGGTAATTGTTTTATGATGACAATACTGTGTTTTGTTCAGGGGGTTGTATTTTAAGGAAGTCAAATTGGAAAATAACTAAAAGAGGAATTTAGGACGTCCATGTTTTTCTCCATGTTGTTTAAAAACAACAACAAATAAACAAAAAACAAACAAACAAAAACAGATATTTACATCTTCTTTTCAATGTTTTCGCATCACTAATCCATATTTATACATTTTCTCTTTCTTATCTTAATATATCTTTTATACATATATTTCTAGTATATCATATATATACCATTATAATATATTCTCTTAATCTAAATATTTTATTTACATTTAACATAAACAGGTATCTAATTTCCTTTCCACAATTTGTATCTTCCCATTTGTTTCCATATTCTTCCACCTAATTTAACCATTGTTTAATTTTCTTTTGTCCCCCCCCTTTTCCCCCCTTTCTCCTCCAACCATTTATACCATTTCCCCCAGACTAAGTAATATTCTGTTTCATCTTTTTCTTGTATCTCCTTTGTGAGCTTATCCATTTGCGCACCATCCATAATTTTTCTAATCCCCTTGTCTTCTGATGGTATGTCATTGTTTTTCCAGTTTTGGGAGAAAACTATTTGTGCTGCTGTAATTATGTGAATAATTAAGTATCTTATTTCTTTTTCATATGACCCAGTAATTATTCCCAGTAGGAAAGTTTCTGGCCTCATTTCTCTTTGTTGATTTATAATTTCTTCTATTTGTGTTTTAATTATTTGCCAAAATTGTGCCACCCTATGGCAGGACCACCACATGTGATAATAAGTTCCTTTTTGATGTTTACATTTCCAACATAGCGGGGAGGTATTTGGAAACATCTTTGCCAATCTGGCAGGTGGGAGATGCCACCTATAAAACAGACAACCACTTGCCTGAAATGATATAAGGTTTCCTGCCTGAGCAGAAGGTTGGACTAGAAGACCTCCTAAGTCTCTTCCAACTCTGTTATTTTGTTATCTAATTAAATGGTTTATTATGGCTCTAGAGTCATGGGTAAAATCAAATCTGTAGAGTTGAAAGAAACCACTCACTAATCCAATTCTTTGCAGTGTGTGGGACAACTAATTAAGTCAACTTCTAGAATTGGTTGTCCGACCTCTTCTTAAAATCTCCAGAAATGGAAGATCTGAAAACTGTTAGGAAAAGATTTTTTTAATGAAATCTAGGTAGCTACAACTTAATACATACTTGTTATTTCTGTCCCTGGTTACTATGGACACATCATTTATTGTGTTATTTTTTTTATTTTCATCATGTATATTCAAGGCATTATTTTTTTTTAAACTTGCATCTTGACACCAGGTATAGCAAGCAAGATACGCAAGGAAAAGTGAGTTTGATGTTTAGTTTAGTTTAGTTTATGGCTTAACATGCTATTTAAACTCAACTGATTATGGTTTATTCATAAAAGTATATGATGACTGAACACAGTCTTTGGAGCAGATTGTAGATATCCTTAAAGGAAAACCACTCTTAGAAACATCTTTAAAAATCCTTTAAATTTAATTTGCTTCCCAGTTAGATGTAGTTAAGGTGCCTCATTCTTAAAAATGAATTGAGTATTATCAATGTCTTGAATTCAGCATTATCAAAGGATTGAAAAGTCTCCAACACTATTTTCTCAGAAACCTAGAATTAAGGAGAAATTTCCTAACAGTGAGAACAATAAACCAGTGGAACAGATGTTGCCTTCAGAAGTTGTGGGTGTTTCATCACTGGAAGCTTTTAAGGAGAGACTGGACAGCTGTTTGTCTGGCATGGTGTAGGGCTGTGATGGCGAACCTATGGCACGCATGCCACAGGTAGCATATGGAGCCATATCTGTGGGCATGTGAGTGTTTTCTTAACTCAGCTCCAGCGCGCATGTGCGCACAGGTCAGCTGATTTTCGGGCCTTCTGGGCCCACCGGAAGTTGGGAAATGGGCTGTTTCTGGCCTCCAGAGGGCCTCCGGGGGGGAAGGCCGTTTTCGCCCTCCCCAGGCTCCAAGAAAGCCCCTGGAGCCTGGGGAGGGTGAAAAACGGGCCTACCAGGCCCACCGGTAATGTGAATGATGTAGGAATAGTACAGGGTCAGCTATATGAACACTGAAGGACCCTCTTTATTCACATTATTATAAGAAAGAAATGTGCTTGTTTAGAGATTACACTAAGTCAGCTAAATTCCATTCTTGGTAATATATATCTTCTGAGGGGCCTAGCTGTCAAGGATGCAAGGACACCCATCTGAAACAAAAAGTTACTTATTATCCAAAGCAGCCATGAATCTACATCTCAGCAATCGCAGAACTGAGGAAGGTTGTTTAGCTAAGATAATCTTATGTTCTAGAAAATAATGAAGGAATATAGTAATTAGAAAGTGTCAATTATAATGTAACAAATGTATGTTAACCATATATGGAAAACTGCTGTCCTCACAAAATCCTTTGTCTTGGAGATGTATAAAAGCAGTTGTATTGGAGCTCTTCTTGGTTCAGAATTGCAGATACAAATCTGGTTCTGAAACTGCGCAATAAACTGTCTCTGGCTGACCCAGGAATGTTGTACAGTCTCATCATTCCATAACACCGGTAACCTTTTTGCCATTGCGTGCCAAAGGCAGGGGGAGTGCGTGCATGCGAGGGCCGGGCGTGTGGGGGCATTAAATTATGGGTGTAGGCATGTTCGCGCACGACCCCTCTGTGCTCCCAGCACACTAGGGTCTTCTGCTTGGGCAAGGGGTTGGACTAGAAGTCCTCTACAAGTCCCTTCCAACTCTCTTATTCTGTTATTCTCCCCAGAAGCTAAACTTTATTTCTATAGTTAGTGATTTGTAGCAACAGCAGGGATTTAACCCTCTTTCAGCAAGAAATTTGGATTGGCACAAGGTTTCTCGGGTGTCTAAAACTGTTGAAATGTTCACATGTGGTCTTGGAAGCCATATGGCCAAGGTCTTATCTTTGAGCTTAGTGATGTCAGAGGCGGAGGAGCAGTAACCTGAGTGTCGTTTGGCAACCTGTCACAAACTGAACAAGCAACTACACCCTTAGGAGACCTGGCACTCTTAATCAGGGTATTCGGAGTACTTAAATGTATCTTAGGCTGAACTCCCTGTGAAGAGACCTTCCGAGATTCAAAAGCTTCAGAGAGAGGTTCCTTCACCTTAAGGAACTCATTAATAACAGAGAGGTAGAAAACTCTGGATGAATTCGGCTCTTCAATCCACCCACTTCCCACTTCTCGGCATTAAAATTTATTTTGAAAAAGAGTTGTGTGAATCCTTGACACTGCTTTTCCGTGAAGGACCTTGAGACCTTCTGCCATGATCTCAGGGTGCTTCAGAATTTCTCTGTAGGAGCTTTTGGTGGTACCACTTTAGAAAGCCGTAGTAGGACCACACTTAGAATACTACATTGAGTTTTGATCACCACAATATAAAAAAGATGTTGAGACTATGGAAAAAATACAGAGAAGAGCAACAAAGATGATTAGGGGCAGGGTGAAATGTAATATTTGCTACTACCGGTTCTGTGGGCGTGGCTTGGGGGGGTAATGTGACTGGGTGGGCGTGGCCAACTTTTCAAAGCATTTTTTCTAATGCTTTGTGAACCGCTCCAAACTCCATTGCAGAAAATAGGACTTCAGTAACAGAGTGGTCAATGCCTGGAATGCACTACCTGACTCTGTAGTTTCTTCCCCAAACCCCTAAAACTTTAACCTTAGACTGTCTACTGTTGACCTCACCCCATTCCTAAGAGGTCTGTAAGGGGCATGCATAAGAACATCAGGGTGCCTACCGTCCCTGTCCTAATGTTCCCTTTAATTGTATTCATTTTATGTATTCAATTCATACTTATATATATTATCTAATACGTACTCGACAAAATAAATAAATAAAATAAATAAAAAGAGAAACAAAGATGATTAGGGGACTGGAAGCTAAAATATACGATGAACGGTTGCAAGTACTCGGTATGGCTGGTCTAGCGAAGAGAAGGACCAGAGGAGACATGGTAGCAGTGTTGCAATATTTGAAGGGCTGCCGCAGAGAGAAGGGGGTCAAGCTATTTTCCAGAGCACCTGAAGGTCAGACAAGGAATAATGGATGGAAACTGAACAAGGAGAAATTCAACCTAGAAATAAGGAGAAATTTTCTGACGGTGAGAACAATCAACCCATGGAACAGAAGTTGCCTTCGGAAGTTGTGGGAGCTTCATCACTGGAGGCTTTCAAGAAGAGACTGTCAGAAATGGTGTAGGGTCTCCTGCTTGGGTGGGGAGTCGGACTAGATGACCTACAAGGTGCCTTCCAACTCTGTATCTATCCATCCTCAGATGATTTTGCACTGATCTAAATTCTACTCTGCTCCTTGAGAATTTCTTCCCATTTTCCACTTTATCTTCTGCAACCAAATTAGTCTCAAATCTATTCTCTAGCCTTGCCAGATTGCATTTTTCATGCAGTGGGTCATGTAGGACACATGTGACAAAGCAACCGGCCCTCAAATGTACGGTCTTAGCAGTCATGGTGCCTTTTTTTTTTTTTTTTTTTTTGACTGCAGGCCCACCTGTACAATGTCCCTGTAAATCTTTCAGAAGAGAAATTGGTTTTACTTTTCAGCCTTTCTGTTCCCGGAACGGTGAGTTTTGTACACACCTTACTCATAAGCTTCAAAATTACACATTTTAAAAATGCATCTCTAAACTGCATTCCAAAAAAATGCATTTATTCTGGGAAACTGCGAAAGGCGAGTGGCATATACAGAAATAAATATCCATTTTCAGGTTGTTTTTCTAAATGTTCAATGGCTGCTGGAATTAATTTGGCATGAATCATGGCTCAATCAATTTCAAAGTGATATAGGCAGGTCAAGAAGATTCGCTTCTTTAATGAACATTAGTCTTTCTAGACCCACGATGGCGAACCTATGGCACCCGTGCCACAGGTGGCACTTGGAGCCATAACTGTAGGCACGCGATATCTAGAGCGTTGCCCTAGCTCAGCTCCAGCGCACATGCGCGCACCGGCCAGCTGACTTTTGGTCCTTCTGGGCCCACCAGAAGTCAGGAAATGGGCCGTTTCTGGCGTCCGGAGGGTCTCCAGGGGGCAGGAAGGGCATTTTTGCCCTCCCCAGGCTCCAAGAAAGCTTTTGGAGCCTGGGGAGAGTGAAAAACAGGCCTTCCGGTTCCACTGGAAGTCAGGAAACAGGCCATGTTCAGCCTCCAGAGAGCCTCTGGGTGGGGGGGAAGGCTGTTTTTTGCCCTCCCCAGGCTCCAAGAAAGCCTCTGGAGCCTGGGAAGGGCGAAAAACAGGACTACTGGTCCCACCGGTAACCTTTTTGCCATTGTGTGCCAAAAGCGTAGGGAGCGGGGGGGAGGGGTCACACGCGGATGCATGGGGGGGCGCAGGGGGCATTGAATTATGGGTGTGGGCACGTGCGCGTGTGATCCTCCTGCATTGTCCCCGCTTTTGGCACCCAACGGCAAAAAGGTTAGCCATCACTCTTCTAGACTAATGCCAACTCAATTATTCTTCAAATTCTGTTTACAAGCAAATTCCAAGTGTTTTTAGTTAAGTAATTGTGTGGAATAATATATGCTGATGAAAAACCTTGAGAGACAGACAAATTCATTCGTCTTTATCCAGACTACAAAAGCATAAATGGAAAACTCTGTGTGTGTGTGTGTGTGTGTGTGTGTGTTTGTGTGTGTGTGCATCAAAGCCTGACATGTGTATTGTGTATATTGTGTGTGTGTGTGTATAGATAAATGTATATAGATATATAAAAATATGTAAAAATATGTCTCTGTGTATATGTATTTAGGCAACATCTGCTAAGGCTTGATTAAATTCTGCCTGTGAATTTTCCAGAATTTTATTTAGGAATGTATATTATCAGTTGTCTTTTGCTACCCTGCAAAGAAATATCATAGCAACTCGCTTCTCTTTTTCAAGTATAGGCTTGAGAAAATGGCACGTGCATGATTTTAAAGAACAGCAAAGTGTTTAGCAGATCTACCTATTTACTAAACGCACTGAATTCGGAGTAGACTTTCCATTATGAAAAGAAAAAAAAAAATTAGGGAGACCCACGCCTTCCTAGCTATATGCCAGGGCAGGTCACAGAGCCACGGAAGCCACACCGCCCCTCAACAACAGTGTTTAACACTGATCACCAACTACCAAGCCATTATTTAACACTGCAATGTTACAATATAGCATATTGTACATTATAATACGAGATGGATCTAGGAGTCCTAGTGAACTACCCACTTAAGTGTGAGCCAGCAGTGTGCTACAGCTACCAAAAAAAAGCCAACACAGTTCACCATGATCCTGCAAAGAATGAGGAAGATGACATAGATGGTCTCCAGACTCCTTTGCCTGTCAGCAACTCGCAGCTCTGGAGCCGCATGTGGCTCTTTCCTCCCTCTGCTGCAGCTCCCTGTCACTGGTTGGCACCACCAGTGGTCCAGTTAGTGGAGGGGAAGCATGGCGTGCCAGGAGGAGACTCTATGGCAAGGGATGGGTTTTCCAGTCGGCTCCACAATTGATAGGGCTTTTGGTTAGGACAGGTAGAGGAAAAAGGACACCATGCTAGGAGGAGACTCTATGGTGGGAGAACCGGACTTCTGGTTGGGAGGGGAACTGGACTTCCGGTCGGCAAAGGAAAAAGGATGCCATGCTAGGAGGAGACTCTATGGTGGGGGAATTGGACTTCCAGTCGGCTCCAGAATTGAACAGGGAGGGGGGCTTCCAGTTAGGACCTTTGTGGCTCTTTGTGGCATCTTGGTGTATAATTATGCGGAGCACAAGACCACAAAGCATCATCAGACAATGATGGCTCCCATTAGAACATAGAAAAACAGAGTTGGAAGGGACCTTGGAGGTCTTCTAGTCCAACCCCCTGCCCAGGCAGGAAGCCCTAAACCACTTCAGACAAATGGTTATCCAACATCTTCTTAAAAACTTCCAGTGTTGGAGCATTCACAACTTCTGCAGGAAATTTCTCCCTAGTTCTAAGTTGCTTCTCTCCTTGATTAGTTTCCACCCATTGCTTCTTGTTCAGGTGCTTTGGAGAATAGCTTGACTCCTTTGTGGCAGCCCCCGAGATATTGGAATTGTACTTGCACAACATTGGAAAAATGAGGAAACGCCTTCAGATGAAAATATAATTTAAAAAAATATTAGATTGTGCGGAAATGGATAGGTTAACACTAAAGATAAGGGATAAAGAAGATACAGAATATTTTTTAAACTTGGGGTTTGTTTTATAAATGGTTAGATAATAAAAGTAGAAATTAGAAGTTGGAAGAATACTATTATATACAAGTAAAGAATATTATTATCACTATTATTATGGAGATTAGGAAAAAACATATTCTGCCAATAACTGCTAGGTATTCTGGCCACTCTGACACTACTTATCTTCAGTGGCTGCTTAAGGATGAACAGTCCATAACTACAGCTCAGGTGGCCAGATTCTGCGCAGCAGCACTGTGTTGTGGCTCCGTTACCTGAGCCTGTGTCATCGTCAGGAGAGGACTCCGAGAGTGAAGGGGAGGAGTTGGCAAGGCCTCCCTCTCCAGGACCCTCCTCTCTGGCAATGCCTTCGGTGTCCGCCGAAGGGCAAGAGATAGGGCCGGGGCCAAGTACGTCCACGCAGCCACAGGTGGACAGTGATGAGGGAAATGAGTCTTGGCTGGACCCATGCCAGCATCACAGAGATAAGCGCGCGCAACAGAAGAAAGGGCGTGCCCGAGATTAGGCTGAGTCACTGGACCACACCCCACAGGATATAAAAGGGAGCGTGGTGGCCAGTCAAACCTTGTGACGAACAAAGCTGAAAGCTTCCACGCCATTCTGCATTGCCGGACTTTTGCTATAAGACTTTGCTGGAGTATCTCTGGACTTGATTAATTCTGTAATTATTGAGCTGCTTTCCTTTGATGTATCAGAAGTGGGGAGAAGTTATCTCTCCTCTTTGTGAATAATAAACTCTTGGCAGGCAGCCACTAGGTTGTTGCCAAGTTCCGTTATCATAAGGAAAAGGATTTTGCCGGCTGGTTTGGTCTTTAACTCTTGAACATCTGTTGGTGTGTGTGCGTGGGGTTGGGGACAGAACATCCTCCCTCTCTCCCCCTCTCTCTGTATCTCTCTTTGTCTCTCTTTCTCTCCACAACCCCCCCCCACCCTCTCTGTATCTCTCTATGTCTCTGCCCTGGCCGCTTCTCCATCCCCCGCCGTCACCCTTACCTTCTCAGGCCAGGCGAGGAGTGACTGGGAGGGGAGGGCGAAGGCCGGGGCCAGCCAGTGGTGGGATCACCTGACAGGGAGCCACAGCAGAGGGCCCGAAGAGCTGCGTGCACCTCCGGAGCCGCAGGTTGCCAACCCCTGGTATAGTCAGACCATGTATAATTGACAGACTGGATTTTATTATAGATTTTAGCTGTTATTTATTATTTTATACTAGAATTTTTAATTGTATATACACCGAGTGCTTTTATTTGTTCTAGTCTCTGGTCTAAGGCTGTAATAATAAATTGTTACTGTTGTTGTTGTTGTTATTATTATGTATATGTAAAATGACCCAGACAATACACTGTTTGGTAAATACCTACATATGTTAAAGAAAAATGTATAAATAAAAATTATGTTAAAAAAACAAAAGACAATGATGGCTCCCACAATTAGAAAATGGAGATGAATGCCATCTCCTAAAGTTGGACATGACTGAATAGGGGAAATCTTTACCTTTTACACCAGGGGTGAAATCCAGCAGGCTCTGACAGGTTCTGGAGAACCGGTAGCGGAAATTTGGAGTAGTTTGGAGAACCAGCAAATGCCACCTCTGCCTGGCCCCAGAGTGGGGTGGGAATGGAGATTTTGCAATATCCTTTCCCCAGGAGTGGGGAGGGAATGGGGATTTTGCAATATTCTTCCCCTGGAGTGGGGTAGGAATGGAGATTTTGCAGTATCCTTCCCCTGCCACACCCACCAAGCCACACCATGCCCACCAAGCCACGCCCACAGAACCGGTAGTAAAAAAAATTGGATTTCACCACTGCTTTACACACCCACGTATTTGTCAAACCTGCCTTGTGGCTCCGATGGTCTTGAATGCTTCCTATGGGGCTATTATTGCTTCTATAACAGCAGACAAAGAAGCATCATTTATCCTTGGGTGTTCTATTATGAATCGCCCGGACGATGCGTACATTAACCTTCTTCCATAGGAGCCGAAAACTTCTATGACATATAATGAAACAAAGCTTTGCCAGCAGCTTTCAACACTTACAAAGAAACAACCTTGGAATCTATTCAGTACAATACTCGATTAGGTTTATTAAAGTGTTTTTTTTTTTTTTTACAATGTTAGTTTTTAAATGTCATTTTATCAAGGGGAGGGAAGGTTCATCTCTTTTTCTTTTTTCAAACTTTATTCAAAATAAACGGAATTGATTGGTTCATCGGTAGTACAGAACTGCTTCTTATAGAAACAGGCTCCGACTCAACCCCTCCAAGACCGAGTGGCTGTGGCTTCCGGCGTCCCGATATAGCCAGCTGACGCCATCGCTGGCTATTGGGGGCGAATCATTGGCCCCCACGGAAAGGGCTCGCAACTTGGGCGTCCTCCTGGATGCACAGCTGTCTTTAGAAGATCATTTGACGGCCGTGGCCAGGGGGGCTTTTTATCAGGTCCGCCTGATACGCCAGTTGCGCCCCTTTCTAGATCGGGACTCCCTACGCACAGTCACTCAGGCACTCGTCACTTCCCGCCTGGACTACTGCAGCGCTCTCTACATGGGGCTCCCCCTGGGGTGCACCCGGAGGCTCCAGCTGGTCCAGAACACGGCCGCGCGGGGGATTATGGGGGCGACGAGGCACTCCCATGTAACACCTCTCCTGCGCGAGCTGCACTGGCTCCCGGTGGTCTTCCGGGTGCGCTTCAAGGTGTTGGTGACCACCTTTAAAGCGCTCCATGGCTTAGGGCCGGGGTACTTACGAGACCGCCTTCTGCCACCAATAGCCTCCCACCAGCCAGTACGCTCGCACAGAGTGGGCCTCCTCAGGGTGCCGTCCGCCAGACAATGTCGGCTGACGACTCCCAGGGGGAGAGCCTTCTCTGTGGCGGCGCCCACCCTCTGGAACAACCTCCCCCCAGAGATACGTACAATAACAGACCTCCGGATTTTTCGTCGGGCCCTGAAAACTCATTTATTTCAACTAGCTGGGCTGGCTTGAGTTAAATTTTAAATTGATTTTAAATTGGGTTGTTTTAATTTACGGCCAAAATATTTAATTATTTTAAACTGCTTTTAAATTTTGTATGTATTGTTTTTTACTTTGGCTGTTCACCGCCCTGAGTCCTATTTGGAGAAGGGCGGTATAGAAATAAGAATAAATAAATAAATAAATAAACCCAGCCATATCATTTAATTACCAAGAACCACCTTCCGTGAGATGGGAGGCACACAAGGATAATAAATAAATAAATAATTTATCTGGTAGCGATGGAGGCGGGTGGTTCGGAGAACCGGTAGCAAAAATCCCTGCTCCCCCCCCCCCGCCATGCCCAGCTGAGTCATGCGATCATCAGAGGCTTTTTTTCTTTTAAATGCCTCTGACGATCCAAGCTGAGTTGCCTGATTGGCAGAGGCTTTTTTAGCCTCTGCCGATCAGGCAACTCAGTTTGGATCGTCAGAGGCATTTAAAAAAAAAAAAGCCTCTGCAGATCAGGCAACTCAGCTGGGATCGTCAGAGCCTTTTGAAAGCATTTTTTACAACCTCTTCGCCGAAGAGGTTGTAGAAAAAATGGTTTTAAAAGTAAAAAAAAAAAATTGGCCATGCCCACCCAGTTACATTACCCCCCCCACCAAGCCATGCCCACAGAACCGATAGTAACAAATTTTAGATTTCACCACTGACTTAAGGGCTGCAGTGATTCACTTAACGACTGTGGCAAGAAAGGTTGTAAAATGGGGCAAAAGTCACTTAACAAAAGTTAGCAACAGAAATTTGGGGCTCGGTTGCGGTTATACGTTGAGGAGGACTACTTCCACATCCAATGCCAACAAGTAAAGTAAAAGCAACAAAAACAGTGTGAATTACAGCTTCCCCATCACACTCACTCTACATAGACACCCAATTGTACCAAGTAATGAATAATTAGGACATTGGTATTTGCTTCCCAACTGGCCTCTGCTAAGCTTTTATGATTTAAACCATAAATCCGGGCTTTGTTAGCAAGTGTAATTAGTTAAATACTTGGAAATAATGTTTACTAATCTGGAATTGACCTCCCATTATTTCTGAATCAAGCCAGGTCAATAGAAAGACTTGGCCAAGGCTGTAGGAAGGAGAAGATGCCAAGGAAGGAAGCCTTCAAAGAAAACATCAGGAATAGCTCAGCTCTATTAATTGAAAATAGAAAATGCTGGCAGGCAGGCAGGCAGGCAGGAAGGAAGGAAGGAAGGAAGGAAGGAAGGAAGGAAGGAAGGAAGGAAGGACGGGGAGGAGGAGGAAGAGGTCACTGTTCCTCAACCTTGGCATCTTTTGCAGGCCTTTTATGACCCAGATAGGTAACATCATCAGTGCTAGAAGGGTGTGGGGTTTGTGGAGGAGGAGGAGGAGGAGGAGGAGGAGGAAGAAGGAGGAGAAGGAGAAGAGGAAGAAGAGGAAGAAGAAGAAGAAGAAGAAGAAGAAGAAGAAGAAGAAGAAGAGCAGGAGGAGGAGGAGGAGGAGGAGGAGGAGGAGGAGGAGGAGGTGGTAGTAGTCTGTGGGATTCTTGGAGCCCTCTGATTTTGGTTGTTTTCTTGCAGACCTTTCATGACCCAGCTATGTAACATCATCAGTGCTAAAAGGGTATGGGTTTTGCTATTTTCCAAGGCACCCAAAGGCCAGACAAGGAATAATGGATGGAAACTGAACAAGGAGAGATTCAACCTGGAAATAAGGAGGAATTTTCTGACAGTGAAAACAATCAACCCATGGAACAGAAGTTGCCTTCGGAAGTTGTGGGAGCTTCCTCACTGGAAGCTTCCAAGTGTGTGCGCACACGTGCACGCACCTGTCCCTCATACAAAACCAGCCCCTCTCAGCCCCCCTCCCTCCCTCCCCACTAACCCAGAGAGGTTGGGGGACGCTGTGTTAACTGAATGTGTCTTTGCAAGTGGAGGTGTGCATGAAATCTGTCTGGGTTTTTACATATCCTCCAACGGGATTACCCATCATATATAATCTTTTTTTTTTTTTAGCGAATGTGTGAAATAACACTCAGTCTTTCGGGGGGGTGGGGGGGTGGAGGATGTGACAGAAAGGCATATGAAGCACCCTTCCTGGAAAGAGGTTTAGCAACTGAGCAGGTAAACAAATCTGGCAGATCGCAAAAGCATGAAAGGATGGAAGATTGTTTCAGCTCACGAGTTGAAGACCCCGATGGAGATTTTTAAGATAACGGGGGCAAGAAAGAGACAGAGGGATTTAGAAGGAGGAAAAAGATCAAGGAGATAGTTCCCGTTTCCCAACCTGCTTTCTCTTTTATATACATACATATATACATATATACATACATACATACATACATACATACATACATACATATATACATACATATATATATGCAAAAAATTAAAATCTCGGGTGTTTTCTCGCGTCATTGTAAATAAGTTGGTTAAAATATTTAAAATTCTGGTTAAAATCCCAGTTTAAAATTGTCTAAAAATCCTTACAGAGCACTCTGATTAATTGTTCTCACTGTCAGGAAAATTTCTCCTTAGTTCTAGATTGGCTTCCATGTGTTACTTCTTTGTCCTGCCTTCAGACGCTCTGAGAAATAAATCTATCTATTTCAGATTTTGAAATCTTGGATCAGAAAAGGGAGTTACAAGCCTCAGTATTTCTAGGTTTAGGTTTCTAGATACTATTTCTGCCAGGCTTCTCTGGAAGCCATCTTTTGTGTTAGGCCTTCAGACTGCCCCATTTACTACTGTGGGAAACTGGGAGTGGGGATTATTTGGAGCCTGGGTGATATGTAGTCATAATAACATTCCTTTCTCAGAAAGTCAAGGACATCTTGCCCTACACCTGGACAGCTGAAATTGGGAGGCATCTCCAGTTGGGACGGTGCTTGGATTGGACTATGGGATGGACATGTGGGCGTTGGGACAGGGACATGAACTTTTCTTTGGGTGGGGAAAACCTGGAAATTTGGGTTTTCCCAGATGTGCCAATATGACATCTCTAAAATGGAGCTTTGAGGAAACTCAAGCCTCGGAGTTTTCTTTCATTGGGGGTGTTACTTGAAACCCTGACAGTTTCTACGTGAAGATCTAGGGCACTGCTGCTCAACCATAGCAACTTTTAGATGTGTGGACTTCAAATCCCTCCTAAGGTTCAGGAACGCTGATCTAGGCTAAGCATATTTTCCAACAACTCACTTCTGTTCTCCAAAAGGTTTGCCTAGCAGTTGAAGTCTGCAGGGTGCAGGATTCTGATCGGTGTTACTCTATGAAACTTACCTTTAAAAAAATAATTTAAAAAAAAAAACCTAGGAAAAGATGGGTCCATGAGGACTGTAACGTTGCTATAACCACCGTTTAAATAAATGAATAAACATTCATCTCACGCAGATGGTGGAAATGCTCGGAAGAATCACACTTCACCTCTCCCAACACTTCTCTAGCTGTTTTTGCTTCTTTCGTGGGTGCTAAAAACGAAGATGGTAAAAGAAAATTCACACCATCTCTGAACTGTAGTGTGCACGGCATACAAAATTCATCCCAGTTGGTCTTACAATTGTAACTCCTTCCTGATTTCCCAGAGTGCTACACTAACATAGGATGTTCCCTTCTGGGACAAATGATTTCTCTGCAGCCACATTTCTCTTTAGACCTCCATTGATACTGAGGGATTGAGTGCAGGTCTCTACATCAGGAGTTCCTCACTTTTTTGCCTTCCCTCCCTTCCTTCCTCCTTCCTTCCTTCCTTCCTTCCTTCCTTCCTTCCTTCCTTCCTTCCTTCCTTCCTTCCTTCTTCCCTCCTTTTCTTTCTTTTCTTCTTTCCTTCTCCCTTCCTTTTCTCCCCTCCTTCCCTTCCTCCTCTCCCTCCTTCCCTCCCTTCTTTCCTTCCTTTCTTCCTCCTTCCCTCCTTCCCTCCTTCTTTCCTCCCCCTTTCCTCCCTTCTTCCTTTCCTCCCTTCTTCCTTTCCTCCCTTCCTTCCTTTCCTCCATCCCCTTTTCTTTCTTTCCTTCCTTCTTCCCTCCTTCCCTCCCTCCCTCCCTCCTTCCTTTCAGAAAATACTGAAAGAGACTTTTGAAGAATGACATCAGAAAATAGTAGCCACAATATCAATTGTGTCAGGAATTATCTCTGTTTCTATAGCTAGAGGTTAATGAAGAAATGACAGAGATACAATAAGTTTTAGCTGAAAAGAGAGAGATAGTATTGAAAATGGCTTTACAACTGAAAAGCCAAGAGAATGATTTAGTTAAGGCTATTTCACAGGATCTACTAAAGAAATTTACTGAGGCTTTAAAATTTAAAAGGGAAATACAGGTGACAAATGAAGAGGGTGACCTGTATAATTTTTTCTGTTGATTTACAGAAGAGGTTTACTAAAGTTTGTTGAAGAACTCTGGGCAATCAGACAAAGAAGAAATGAAGAGAAATTAAATCCTATGGCAATATTCGAATGATTAAGACTGTTAGAAGTAAAAGGAAAGAATATAAAGTTGGATTATTTGATCAAGGGTAAAAAAAATATTTTTGTTACCTCCAGCATCCCTGTAGGGACTTTCTGCTGACACCAGGACTAAAAAGATGGTATCTAAGGTGGATTTGTCTAACAATAAGAGATGGGATATGGGTTGAAGAGATAAATATTTGTAATCTTACAGCCGGAGAAAAGTCACTAAATTTGTTTATGCTTGTTGTGATGAAAGTTGGAAGTCCCTTCTTCATATATTTCTTTCTCTTTCCTTAAGCCTCCTTTTTCCATGTGCAGTGTGTGTTTGGTGCACACTGTGATGTGCATGCATTGTGGTCGTAAGTCAAGGACACCCTGAATATCTCCCTCCACTGAGTGTTGTGGCCCGCCGATGGCCAGTGGAGCTGGCAGCAGAGTCGGACAGTGAGGAGGTTGGGGAGGAACATGGGCCAGTCCTGGGGGCTGGGGAAAGCTCAGACGAGGGCTCTGAATCGGAGGCAGAGAGGGAGGTAGACAACAGTGAGGCAGAGGAACAGCTGGAGCCTCTTCCCAGTGTGTGCATGGGCAGAGCTGCCAGAAGACAAGAACAACTAAGAAAGCAGGGTCGACTTGGGAGTAAAGCCACACCTTGGAGGTGATTGGCCCCTCCCATGGGAAACAAAAGAGGAGCAAATGGGGAGTGGGCTTTTGCAGGAAACAATTAATTCCTTTGGTCATTTCAAGAGTGGGAAGATCGGTCCCTGTTCCAGAGACCTTGTGCCAAGTTTTGCCTTGCACTGCATATAGAAACTATTGACATGGCAGCTTTCCAAGGGAGATAAGGTCTGTGTTGATCAATATTCCTCTGAAAGACTGTTTGGACAGGCCTTGCTGACTGGGAATGAAAGGAATTCACAGTCGTGTAAATAAAAGGGGTTTTGCCGAGACCGAGACTCTGCTTCCTGCTTTTTAGGGAAGCCGAGGTCAGAACACGGAGTTTCCTACCCTTCCCTCCTGTCTCTTTTTCCAAATTAAGTTGGCCCGATGGATGAATGGCCTCGGGATTACTGACAGCAGCCCCAAAGCCTTTTATTTTTATTCCTCTTCCCCTTTTAAGATGATTGCATTTTATCTGAGTCATATTTAATAAACCATCCCGAATATCTGCCTTCTGCTTGTTCTGAATGGACCTCTTGCCCAGCCCAGCGACATCCTTTCTCCCATCCCACACAGTCACCAAATCTCAGGCTTTCTGCTGCTCCCAGTTTAAGCCAAACCACCAGAAAGCCTGTTTTCTATCTGAAATAACTCTGCACCCCCCCCAAAAAAACTGGCTTTTTTCCACCCAAATCCAAGGTTACAGAGTTCCTCCAGCTCTCCCCTCTTAAGATCACAATCCCACTAATAGCAGAATAATCCCCTTAGAGGGGTCAGGCCAGGGCACTGGAAGCAATTTGTATAAATTTGCACATTGACAGAAATTACAGCTAGCAGCCATTCCCCACCCCACCTTCTCTCCCTAACACCAATCTCTACTTAACAAATAGATTCTTTTGGTAATTTCTAGCCTGGTTGAGAAGCAATTTTGGTGTGTGGGGTTTCATTCCAGAAGGATTATCTATCTATCTATCTATCTATCTATCTATCTATCTATCTATCTATCTATCATCTATGCATCATCTATCTATCTATCTATCTATCTATCTATCTATCTTTCTATCTATCTATCTATCTTTCTATCTATCTATCATCTATCTATCTATCTTTCTATCTATCATCTATCTATCATCTATCACCTATCTATCTATCATTTATCTATCATCTATCTATCATCTATCATCTATCATCTATCTATCATCTATCTATCATCTATCTATCTATCATCTATCATCTATCATTTATCTATCATCTATCATCTATCATCTATCTATCATCTATCTATCATCTATCTATCATCTATCATCTATCATCTATCATCTATCTATCATCTATCATCTATCATCTATCATCTATCATCTATCATCTATCTATCTATCTATCTATCTATCTATCTATCTATCTATCTATCATCTATGTATCATCTATCTATCTTTCTATCTATCTATCTATCTATCTATCTATATCTATCATCTATCACCTATCTATCTATCATCTATCTATCATCTATCTATCATCTATCTATCTATCATCTATCTATCTATCTATCTATCATCTATCTATCTATCATCTATCTATCATCTATCTATCTATCTTTCTTTCTATCTATCTTTCTATCTATCTATCATCTATCTATCATCTATCTATCACCTATCTATTTTTTTACTACAGGTTCTGAGGGCGTGGCTTGGTGGGCATGTCATGGCGTGGCTTGGTGGGCATGGCAGGGGAAGGATACTGCAAAATCTCCATTCCCACCCCACTCCAGGGGAAGGATACTGTAAAATCTCCATTCCCACCCCACTCCATGGGAAGAATACTGTAAAATCTCCATTCCCTCCCCACTCCAGGGGAAGGATACTGCAAAATCCCCATTTCCTCCCGATCAGCTGGGACTCGGGAGGCAGAGAATAGATGGGGGCAGAGCCAGTCAGAGGTGGTATTCACCGGTTCTCCGAACTACTCAAAATTTCCGCTACCGGTTCTCCAGAACTGGTCAGAACCTGCTGAAACCCACCTCTAGTATGAACATAAACATAAACAAAGGAAGTAAGTACAGATAAATGGGGGACAGTAAGACAGGGCTGGTAGGCACGCTGGTGCGCTTATGCACGCCCCCTTCATAGACCTCTTAGGAATGAGTAGACAGTTTGAGGTTGAAGCTGTGAGGGTTTGAAGCTGTAACAACAGAGTCAGATAGAGCATTCCAGGCATTGACCGCTCTATTGCTGTTGAAGTCGTATTTTCTCCAGTCGAGTTTGGAGCGGTTTGCCTTGAGTTTGTATCGATTGTTTGCCCACGTATTATTGTGGTTGAAGCTGAAGAAGTCGTTGACAGGCAAGATGTTGTAGAAGACAATTTTGTGCACTATGCTTAGATCGGACCGCAGGCGGCACAGATCAAGGTTGTCCAAGCCCAGAATTTCAAGTCTGGTGGCATAAGGGATTCTATTGTGAGCAAAGGAGTGGAGGACTCTTCTCGTGAAATACCTCTGAACCCACTCAATCATGTTAATGTCCAAAATACAGTGTGGGTTCCAGGCGGACAAGCTGTATTCAAGAACTGGTCTGGCCAAGATTTTGTATGCCTTAGTTAGCAATACAATACAATACAACAATTGCAATTGTTACAGATAGAATCCTCAATTTACAACAGTTCATTTAGTGCTACACGTGGCCCTCCCAAGCTCCATTTTCTCTGGTAAAGAGCTCGGTACCACAGGTGCCCCCGACATAAGTGACGTCGAGTTGGCCATGCCCCTGGTCATGACACACACACACCACCCCGAGGTCAAACACAATCCTGATGCAGCCCTCAATGAAATTGAGTTTGATAGCCAATGTCAGCATTCCAGAACCACCCCCAACTCCAAGTAAAGACTCTGAAGCAAGCATTTTTCAAAGTTCTATTTACTAGAACTGGCACGTCTTGGGAAAACCCAAATCTGAGAGGTCCGGGTTTTCCCTCAGTAAATCAAAACCCCCAAAACTATCCCCTCACTCCACAGTCGATCACATGCTCCAATCAATAGCCGTCCCATCTCGAGACCTCACTCCGACCACTCCTTCTCCAGATGCAGGATCGGCTTGACCTTGACTGACAGGAAGAACGCTATTACACCTTTCTACTAAATCCCCCCTCCTACTTTCTCACACATGAGAAGGTGGCAGCATGGAAGCTTCCGGCCTAATATGGCTTCCAAAGCCGACACCCCTGTTCATTTGGCAAAGTTTTTTATTAGACATTTGCAGGGAGACTCCATTCTGGTTCGGCCTGTCAGTTCAGTTTAGAAGGCTAAGCTGAGCTGATGTTTTCATTCAGTTTGAATGAATTTTCCAGCTCTGTTGAGATGGGGGAGAGGGTGGGGAAGGAGGATTTGGAACAAATTTATGAAATGAAGCTTCACAAGGCGTTAGAGCTCTCAGGAGTGGTGAGCTTCTTCGGTTCTCAGTAACTTCAGTAACCAGCTGATGTTTTCATCTGAATAATTCCTCATATCATCCACTCCAAAATTAACATGAATGATGAGTCAGGTTGGAAAGTCCAAAACTGGTGACCCATCCCCTTCCTCTACTAAGAAGATGGAGAAAATTCATACCGGCAGAGATCCACAATTGATAACTGGTAGATTTTATTTATTTTATTTATTTGTTTTAATTTGTATACCGCCCTTCTCCAGCAGGACTCAGGGTGGTGAACAGCCAGAATAAAACAGAACATACAAAATTTTTAAAAAGTTTTTAAAATAATTAAATATTTTTGGCCACAATTTAAAACAACCCAATTAAAATCAATTCAATTTAGCTGAAACAGTGGGATCAAGCCAGCCCGGCTAGGTGAAATAAATAAGTTTTCAGGGCCCGACGAAAAGTCCGGAGGTCTGGTATTGTGCGTATCTCTGGGGGGAGGTTGTTCCAGAGGGCAGACGCTGCCACAGAGAAGGCTCTCCCCCTGGGGGTCGCCAGCCGACATTATCTGGCGGACGGAACCCTGAGGAGGCCCTCTCTGTGAGAGCGTATTGGCCGGTGGGAGGCTATTGGTGGCAGAAGGCGGTCTCGTAGATACCCCGGCCCTAAGCCATGGAGCACTTTAAAGGTGGTCACCAAGGAAAGCGTGCAGAAAAGAAGGGAAAAAGGAAGAAAAGGTAAATTGTAAATAACTTTATTGTTATTGTATGTGTATATGCAGTATACTCATACAACAAAATTCACTTAACATCCAAAGACCAGCTCCAACACACATAACAATCCCCAAACACACTCCCAGCCGCCACAATTCCCCACCCCTAAACCATCCAAACATTCACACAGCAGACCAAGTAATTCTGTCCAACAGCTCACTGATGGTGGCCCTTTAGTTCATTGTTGAGTGCAATTATAGCTCTGGGATAAAAACTATTCAGAAAACGTGTGGTCCGAGTTTTAATTGTTCTGAATCTTCTGCCAGAAGGCAAAAGGTGTTGACTTCTGACTCTCTTTGGTACAGTTTAATAAGTTAGTAACCTCCGGCCTTTTTACTTTTACATAACGGTACAAACTAACCATTTCTGTATCAATAAATCTATCTAATCAGTAAAACGTCAAATCAATGTTTCATTTTTTTTCTACCTCAAGCACGAAGTCCAGAAGTGGTTTCCAAGTAGAAACCAAAGTACTTTTGTTATGTATTGATACTTTTAAGCGGGAGTTTCAAACCTGCCTACGTTTCTGATTGGCTGACAGTCTCTCCAGGATTGTATATAAGGAGGACTGCAGCCTCTGAGTTTTTGCTGAAGTCTCACTGTATATTAAAGAGCTGTTGTCACTTGCTTGCTTGTGCCTCTCATCATTCCCGAACCACTTCATTGGCGACGAGGATGGGATTGAGGCTACAAGAAGCCAACCAGTGAAACCACGAGCTTCAGCTAGGCGACGAGGCGAACCACAGGACACATACCGGACATGTCTGCCTACGTTCCGCCCAAGCCTTTTGATCCGACCCGCGAAAAATGGGTCTCGTACCTAACAAGGTTTGAATGCTCGCTAGAAGCCAGCGACATGCAGGGCCTCTCGGCTAATCGAAAGAGAGCCCTATTCCTAAGCCACTGCGGACCGGACGTGTTCGAGATGGCCGAGTCACTGTGTGAGCCAACGCCGGTCCAAACAGTCTCATGGGACACCTTGATGGCAACTCTCCGGGCTCACTATGCTCCCGTCCCCTCCAAGTTCGTGCAGCGATACCAACTGAGGCAGCGCGTCCAACGAGAGGGAGAGCCGGTCAGCGCGTACATGGCCAGCCTGAGAAAAGCCGCAACTCATTGCGACTACAGAGACTTGGATGATGCGTTGCTTGAGCAACTGATCTGTGGTGTTCGGGACATTAGGCTGCAACGGCGTCTGCTCGCCAAGCCTGATCTGACGCTTGCCGGAGCCCTTGACGAGGCCAGGGCTCACGAAGCCTCCACAAAGGCCGCTGAAACGCTACAGCGCCCGCCGACCAGCAAAGACAGCCCCAAGTCTGCCCCGGTGCACCGAGAAGACGCCGGATCCAGCTCGGAGTCCGAGTCGGAAGAGGACGTCTTCCGAACAGAGCACCGGAGAAAAGACACTGGCAGCCCCCGGCGAAGCTGTTCCAGCTGTGGCGGGCACCATGATAGACTGTCCTGCAAATACAGAGAGGCTATTTGCAGGCGTTGCGAGAAAAAGGGGCACTTGGCGCGAGTCTGCAGAGCCATTCTGCCCAGAAGACTCAAACCACGTGAGCGCCGCAGCCAACCGGAATCAGCGCGCCAGAAGCAGCCAACGAGAGAAGGCGGCGCGAAAAAACGGCGCGAATTTGAACCGCGAGATGGCCGCAGCATACACATCGACCAGGCCAGCACAACGGTCGAGGACAAAGTCAGCACGGTGGTCGAGATCAACGGAAGACCGTGCTCGATGGAGATTGACACCGGATCAGCTCTCTCCATCATGTCGTGGACAACCCTAAAGACCCTCCTGCCGTCGTTCCGGAAGGATCAACTCTCCAGACAGAGACTGCGTATCCTAGACTACCAGGGGAACCGAGTCCCCCTCGAAGGCGTGGGCACGTTCCGGGTCACCTACGGAGACTACGAAAGAGACCTGCCGCTGACCATCGTCACGAAGCAGCTGCCGAGCCTCCTGGGCATGGGGTGGTTCCGAGCCCTTGGCATGGGCTTCACCGGCGTCCACCTGATGTCCAAGTCAACCCTGAAAGACAGCCTCCTGTCCGAGTTCCAGGACGTTTTCGGGGACACGTTGGGCAAGTATGTGGGGACCCCTATTTCACTAAACTTAGACCCCAACGTAGCCCAAGTAAGACTAAAGGCCAGACGAGTGCCGTTCGCATTGAAACCAAAGATCGATGCAGAACTGGACAAACTGATTAAGCAAGGGGTGTTGGTTCCCGTTGACCATGCCAAGTGGGAGACCCCCATAGTCACCCCAGTTAAGTCCGACGGCTCAATCAGAATTTGCGCCGACTACAAGTGCACGATCAACAAGGCTTTGCAGCCGAGCGCCTATCCGGTGCCGATCGTGCACCATCTACTACACTCCCTGGGCCCCGGAAAAATTTTTGCCAAATTAGACCTGGCCCAAGCCTATCAACAGTTACCGGTCGACGACGCCACGGCAGAGGCGCAAACGATCGTGACTCATAGGGGTGCATTTAAATGCACCAGGCTCCAATTTGGGGTGAGCGTCGCACCCGGCTTATTTCAAAGCACTATGGAGCGCCTGTTGCAAGGACTTCCGGGAGTAGTCCCCTATTTCGATGACGTCTTAGTCAGCGCCCAAGACGAACACCAGCTAGGGGACAGGGTACGGAACGTCCTGTCCAGATTCAGAGAAGCGGGACTAAGACTTAAAAAAAACAAGTGCAGGATAGCGGTTCCCTCGGTAGAATTTCTGGGGTACAGGGTGGACGGCACAGGCATCCACCCTACCGAAAGCAAGGTGAGGGCCATCAAAAGCGCACCAGCCCCCAAATCCAAAGCTGAGCTCCAAGCCTTCCTTGGACTGCTAAATTTTTACTCAATGTTCCTAAGAGATAAGGCCACGGTCGCTGATCCCCTTCACAAACTCTTAGGGAAGAATGTACCATGGGTCTGGGGGAAACCGCAAGCGGCCGCTTTTGAGGCAGTAAAAAAACTCCTATCTGAGGACAGTTTCCTGATCCAATACAATGCAGAGCTGCCGCTCGTCTTAGTTTGCGACGCCTCCCCCGTAGGAGTTGGTGCCGTCCTAGGCCATAGACTGCCGAACGGCCTAGAGGCACCCATTGCCTTCTACTCCCGAACTCTGTCCAGCACAGAACGAAACTATAGCCAATTGGACAGAGAGGCTCTGGCTGCGATTGCGGGGGTTAAGAAGTTCCACGAATACCTCTATGGCCGAAAATTCGAACTTGTGACTGACCATAGACCGTTGCTAGGACTGCTAGCAGGCGACAGGCCAACCCCCGCTGCCCTCTCCCCCCGTTTAACTAGATGGGCGATTTTCTTATCGGCCTACTCGTACCAGCTCGTCCATCGGCCTGGGCGGACCCTGGGTCATGCGGATGCCCTTAGCCGTTGCCCCCTTCCCGACCTGCTGGACAACCCAACACCGGAAACCTCCGTCCTGTTGTTGGACACGTTAACCTTGGGGCCCATCTCCTCCGGCGAGGTGGCGAAGGCATCAAATAGAGACCCTGTTATCCGGACTGTTATGGGTTGGGTTTTGAAAGGGTGGCCGGACAAGGTGGTCGGGGAGGAGTACCAAGGTTTTGCCAACAAACGAAATGAACTGTTTACGCAAGGGGGGTGCTTACTGTGGGGTGACAGAGTGGTAATTCCAGCAAAACTACGAGATAGAGTTTTAGAATTATTGCACGAAGGGCATCCTGGCATCGTTAGGATGAAGTGCTTAGCCCGCAGCTATGTCTGGTGGCCCAACATGGACCAGGTTATTTCCGAGTGGGTGGGGAAGTGCAGACCCTGCCAGGAGTCTCGCCCCGATCCCCCAGTAGCGCCCATCCGAGAGTGGGAGAAACCAAAAGGCCCATGGGGAAGGATCCACATTGATTTTGCCGGCCCGTTCCATGGCCAAACGTTTTTAATAGTAGTGGATGCCTTTTCAAAATGGCTCGAAATTGTATTAATGCCATCCACAACGGCCGAAGCGGTTATCAAGGCCCTAAGAAAGTTGTTTGCCACCCACGGCCTGCCGGATACCTTGGTATCGGACAATGGGCCCCAGTTTACAGCAACCCTTTTCGAAGGCTACTTGGCCGGCCTGGGGATCCGCCATGCCCTATCAGCCCCATTTCACCCGGCTTCCAACGGATTGGCTGAACGATTTGTCAGGACAGCCAAGGAAGCACTGTCCAGATTAGACAATGGGGACTGGCAGGCCATGATAGATCAATTCCTTGCGGTTCAGCATGCATCACCATGCACAGCAACTGGGAGAAGCCCAGCAGAGCTCCTCATGGGGAGAAAGCTCCGGTGCGTGTTGGACAGGCTTCACCCTAACTATTCGCACGAAAACTTTAAGGGAGAGACCTGTGGCTTAAGGCAGTTTCAGGTCGGGTCCCCGGTGTTCGCTCGCAATTATGCCAGCGGTCCTCTGTGGGTTGCAGGAACCATAGTGGGGATAACAGGCCCAAAATCATACATGGTGGACGTGGGGGTAGATAGACTCTGGAAGCGCCACATAGACCAACTGAGGAAACGGGTGGTTGGCGAAGCAAACATCAACGCAGACATGTCCGAGCCTAACTATGACCACTTCTCCAAAACAGCTAACTCAAGCCCGGGGCCGCGAGAATACTTAGCTGACAAGCCCTGGTTCCAGCGCCGCCCCAGCGAGTCGCCACTCCCAGCCGGGGATAACCACGCCCCGGACAAAATCCAGGAGGTTCCATTGGCGGAGCCGGGAGAGACAAAGAGTCCCTCCGACCAGCTCGACGCCTCACCAAACACTGAACTGCGCAGGTCAACTAGGGCGAGAACTCAGCCTAAGCACCTGCGAGACTTTATTTGTACATATGTTAATTTTTGAGTGTTAGTGCCTTCTGGGAAGGGAGGGGTGTTATGTATTGATACTTTTAAGCGGGAGTTTCAAACCTGCCTACGTTTCTGATTGGCTGACAGTCTCTCCAGGATTGTATATAAGGAGGACTGCAGCCTCTGAGTTTTTGCTGAAGTCTCACTGTATATTAAAGAGCTGTTGTCACTTGCTTGCTTGTGCCTCTCATCATTCCCGAACCACTTCAACTTTTTCCCCCCTTTTATCAAAGTAGACAATTTAACCACCTCTATTAACTCCGTCAACTTTTGCAGTCATTCTTCCATCAAAGGGCAAAATTTTTTGAACCTCAAATGGGCTAGGTTACAGAATGAGTCCAAAATCCGTGACACCTGTAGTATTGAAGTTTGATGTTTTATAAAATGTTTTATCAAAAAATTTTTATCATAATGCATTGTATGATATAATAAAAAAATGTCCTAAAACATTTCCTGTGGTCAGCTCTTAAAGTTTAACTGTATTATACAGTTCAACATGGGCTACTTTCAAGGCAGATAGACTAGACTAGACTAGACTAGACTAGAGTAGAGTAGAGTAGAGTAGAGTAGAGTAGAATAGAATAGAATAGAATAGAATAGAATAGAATAGAATAGAATAGAATAGAATAGAATAGAATAGAATAGAATAACAGAGTTGGAAGGGACCTTGGAGGTCTTCTAGTCCAACTCCCTGCTCAGGCAGGAAACCTTCTACCATTTCAGACAAATAGTTATCCAATCTCTTCTTTAAAACTTCCAGTGTTGAAGAATTCATAACTTCTGGAGGCAAGTTGTTCCACTGGTTAATTGTTCTGTCAGGAAATTTGTTCTGTTCTGTCAGGAAATTTCTCCTTAGTTCTAGGTTGCTTCTCTCCTTGAGTAGTTTTCCATCTGTTGTTTCTTGTCCTACCCTCAGGTGTTTGGAGAATAGCTTGACTCTCTCTTCTTTGTGGCAACCCCTCAGATATTGGAACATTGCTACCATGTCACCCCTAGTCCATCTTTTCATTAAACTAGATATATCCAGTTCCAGCAACCATTCTTTATATGTTTTAGCCTCCAGTCCCCTAATCATCCTGGTTGCTCTTCTCTGCACTTTCTCCACATCTTTTTTACATTGTGGCAACCAAAACTGGATGCAGTATTCCAAGTGTGGCCTTACCAAGGCATGATAAAGTGGTATTAACTCTTCCTGTGATCTTGATTCTATCCCTCTGTTGATGCTGCCTAGAACTGTGTTGGCTTTTTTGGCAGCTGCTGCACATTGCTGGCTCATATTTAAATGGTTGTCCACTAGGACTCCAAGATCCACTAGACTCCAAGACGGATGGAAACTGAATAAGGAAAGATTCAACGTGGAAATAAGGAGGAATTTTCTGACAGTGAGAACAATCAACCCATGGAACAGAAGTTGCCTTTGGAAGTTGTGGAAGCTTCATCACTGGAGACTTTCAAGAAGAGACTGGACTGCCATCTGTCAGAAATGGTGTAGGGTCTCCTGCTTATGTGGTCGGTTGGACTGGATGACCTCCAAGGTCCCTTCCAACTCTGTTAATCTGTTAAATCTCTCAGATGCTTCTCTCAATATCTCCCTGAATTTTTTCAGAACTTTTCAAGTCCATTAGAAGCTCTGCCTGTGCTGAGTTGTTACAAAGCCTTTGTACTCGTCTGAATAATGTTCTTACCCAGCACCATTTGTGAGAGATTAAGTTCTTACTTTGATGATGAAGTGGGGGAGAGAGAGAGAAAGAGAGAGAGAATCCTCTTTTGGCATACAAAACCACAAACTACTTTGCTGGTATAATCTTAGGGATATCTTTGCAGAAAGCTTTCTGATCTGATCTGTATTTCCGGGAAGAGCAACGTAAAAAGGGAGTGCCCTCAGCACTAAAAACCTCTGGTTGCAGCTTGTTATTGTCATGATTAACACACTGAAATTGGAGAAGCTGATTGTGCTGCTCGGTGTAGAAATAACTACTGGCTTGTGGAACTGAAGGGACAAAATAATAATAATAGAGATAGGTAGAATTAGTGAGACATAATAGTAGAGTCAGTAGAATTGGTTTGACTTGCTGTTTTGCTTCTGTAAGAATTGCTTTGCTAAGAATTGGAATTGCCTCTGCCATTTGCTTCTACCAGTAATCTAACTCCCGTTATCTTGTATTTTTGTACAACTCCATGCCTGGTGGATAGCTCAAGAAGCGGGGTATGTCATGGTTTCGCAGGGTTACATCAGGCAAATACAGGGGTGAAATCCAGCAGGTTCTGACAAGTTCTGGAGAGCCAGCAGCGGAAAATTTGAGTAGTTCAGAGAACCGGCAAATACCACCTCTGGCTGGCCCCCAGAGTGGGGTGGGAATGGAGATTTTGCAATATCCTTCCCCTGCCATGCCCACCAAGCCACGCCCATCAAGTCACACCATGCCCACCAAGCTATGCCCACAGAACCGGTATTAAAAAAAAAATGGATTTCACCACTGGGCAAATACCTCTGTTGCTAAGCACTCAACCCCCCCTGTTCCTTACTGCACTGCCAAAGGAAGGCATGGGCCAGGGGGCCAGAACTGGGTACTAAGCTGATGTCTCTGAAGGTATAAAAGGATGCCATACCTTCCCCAAGGTGTGGCCTTTCACTGCATGCTCTTTGTCTGTATGTAGTGGAATCAGGGGTGAAATGCTCCTGGTTCGGACCAGATCACCCGATCTGGTAGCGATGGCGGCAGGTGGTTTGGAGAACTGGTAGCAAAAATCCCTGGGCCCCCCCGATGCCCAGCTGAGCTGCACGATCATCAGAGACTGGTTTTTTTACTTTTAAAAGCATTTTTTCTACAACCTCTTCGGCCGAAAAAATGCTTTTAAAAGTAAAAAAATAAAAAGCCTCTGATGATCGCGCAGCTCAGCTGGGATCGTCAGAGGCTTTTCAAAGCATTTTTTTTTCTGCAACCCCTTTGGCCGAAGAGGTTGTAGGAAAAAAAATGCCTTTAAAAGCCTCTGGCGATCCCAGCTGACTTGCCTGATCGTCAGAAACTTCTAAAAGCATTTTTTTCTGCAACCTCTTCAGCTGAAGGGGTTGCAGAAAAAAATGGTTTGAAAAGCCTCTGACTTTTTTAAAAGAAAAAAAGGGTTTTTTTCTTTTAAAAGCCTCTGACGATCCCAGCTGACTTGCCTGATCAAAGCCTCTGACGATCAGGCAATTCAGCTTGGATTGTCAGAGGCATTTAAAAGAAAAAAAAACCCTTTTTTTCTTTTAAAAGCCTTTGACGATCCCAGCTGAGCCGCGCGATCATCAGAGGCTTTTTTTTGTTTTACTTTTAAAAGCATTTTTTCGGCCGAAGAGGTTGTAGAAAAAATGCTTTTAAAAGTAAAAAAAAAAGCCTCTGATGATTGTGCAGCTCACCTAGGCATGGGGGGCGGGCAGGGATTTTTGCTACCAGTTCTCCGAACCACCTGCCTCCATTGCTACCGGATCGGACGATCCGGTCTCAACCGGGAGTATTTCACCCCTGGGTGTGGGGCTTCTAGCACTTATGATGTTATTCAGTTTGGTTAATGAAATATGTCTGCAAAAAAACAATGGGGCTCCGAGAGCACCAAGGACCCTCACCTCAAAATAAACCAGACCTCCTCACACCCACCGTTCCCCTTGAAACAGCTATCTGTAGAAAACAAGCATCTTCATTATTTATATTCCAAAATCTGATAAAACCTTGGCTTTAAATGGGCATTCGATCCTTTGAGACCGAGCATGTAATAAATAGATACCTAAGAAGTACATGACATATTTATGGTGGTTTTATGAAGATTAGAGCTGGTGGCTGATTGAATTACAGTTTAATTTATGTTATGACATTATTTACGTTTGGTTTATGTTGCATGCTTTATTTTGCTTGATCTCCTTAACAGAAGCGGCGGAGGTGCGCTTGCAAGGAAGGCGTACATAAAATGCACTTAAAAAAATAAAATAAAATAGCCAAACTGGTCAAAATATCTGGTTTTTCAGTGGGGCTAACATAAACCTAAGTGCCAACCCTTTGAAGTAGCCCAGACGTGAAATCAAAATCAGGATCACTAAGACTTCCTTTATTGTAAGATTATTTCAGAATCTGGCATGTCTGAAAGGACTCACCGCCCCCTCCCCCCCGCCGCCCTTTACTTCCCAGAAAATATGGAGGGTCTCTTGTGAGATGCTCTCTGCACCCCCATTCCTTCCGTGGGCTGAAATATCGCTTATCTGACCATTATCTAGGCTGCAGCTCCTCCTCCTGTCTCCCCAAGGTTATTCTCACAGCCGCTTTAACCCAAGTGAGATCTTTCTCTAAAATGCCCAAATGTCACTGGATTTAGAACAGAAATATGAAAATCCTCAGATTACAGGGTTATCTCGGTGAAAGCTCAACAGAGATCTCTCCTCTCCAGCTGTTCCACCGGAAGACCCATTATGACAGCAGTGAGGAATCTCTCTTGGAACAATGAATTGTGGGAACTCTTGTCCCCAAGTCAGGTCTAAGCCTGGTGTCGAAGCCAATGATGGACGCCAGACATGAGGTGCAGGTTTTCTGATTGCTTTTTATTGGAGTACTCCAAGGAAAAGGGCTCCTGGCCAAAATGCCAAGAACCAAGAACAAAGTAAGCTTTATACATTTTCACTAAAAGAGAAGGTGGGACAAGGCGAGATAATAAGAAATATCATCTAATAAACGTTTTAGTAATAATTCTACAATTTGTTCTATTGGTCTCTAGTTGTCCCGATTCCCAAGCCTTGGCTAACGAATGCCCCAGGAGTTATCTAATACACATTTTATTGGCTGCAGACCATCTCTATTCCTTATTTTTAGCTGAGGCCTGCAAGTTGTCTAACTCTTGTTACTTTTATCAGCTTTCTAACTACCCAGAATTGTTACAAGATTTACATATGCATATTTCCTGTAGATAAGCATTCTTTGTTCCTGCCAGGCACACTCCACAATTACAGGCTTCCTGATTTACTTTCAAGTGTGTGTCATGACCTGGCTTTATTTTAGCAGACAGCCCATCAGAACAGTGTTTGTTTGTTTGTTTGTTTGTTTGTCAAACATGTACAAGATAGCAGGTATAGGTATGAACATAAACATGAACAAAGGAAGTAAATACAGATAAATGGGGACAGTAAGATAGGGACGGCAGACACACTGGTGTGCTTATGCACGCCCCCTTTATAGACCCCTTAAGAAGGGAGTGAGGTCCATGGTAGACAGTTTAAGGTGGAAGCTGTGCGGGTTTGAGGATGTAACAATGAAGTCGGGTAGAGCATTCCAGGCATTGACCACTCTGCTGTTGAAGTCATATTTTCTGCAATCGAGTTTGGAGCAGTTTGCCTTGAGTTTGTATCCATTGTTTGCCTCTTCCCCTTCTTCATCCTCTTCCTCTTCTTTATCCTCGTCCTCTTCTTCCCTTCTTCTTCTTCCTCTTCTTCTTCTTCATCATCCTCTTACAGTTCTTTATCTTCTTCCTCCTTCTACCCTTCTTCTTCTTCTTCCTCCTCTTCTTCATCCCCTTCCTCCTCCTCCTTCTCTATCCTCCTCCTCCTCCTCTTCTTCCTTCTTCCTTCTTCCTCCTTCTTTTTCTTCCTCTTCTTCTTCCTCCTCCTCCTTCTCCTGGTAGCCTCTGGTGGCCTACACCACTGTTATTTCATGCTGTTGCAGTGTGTCTTTGATGTTGTCTCTCCATCTCCTGGGTCTGCCCCGAGTTCTTTAGCCTTCTCCTCTTTATATATTTACCTTACATGGCATAGAATCCTAAGACATTAGCCTCCGGTTGCTTTTGATGCAGTTCAGCCTGGACACCCACAACTTCGTGGACTTCAGCTGCCAAAATCCTGCATTCAGGCACGGCCATTGGTCGAAGAAGCTTAACAAGGATGCAAAGTGGGGCGGAGGGAAAACCAGGTTCTGTTTAGCTTGAGTTCCCCACATTCATCTGTCTCGAGTCAGCACCATTAGTTCTTCACACTAAGAAGGAGCATAAAACAACAATAATAAAAAGGTTGGAAGGGACCTTGGAGATCTCCTGATCCAACCTCCTGCTCAAATAGGAGAGCCTATATCAGTGATGGCTAACCTTTTTGCCATCACATGCCAGGAGCGTAGGAAGGGTGGATCGCGCACACGCATGTCCACACCCATAATTCTATGTGCCCCACCCCCGCGCATGTGCACACAACCCCCCTCCCCCACGCTACTGGCACCCGATGGCACGGTGGGCCCAGTAGGCCCGTTTTTTTCTCTCCCCAGGCTCCAGAGCCTTTCTAGGAGCTTGGAGTGGGCAAAAACGGCCTTCTCCACCCCACCCCCACCGGAGGCCCTCCGGAGGCTGGAAATGGCCCGTTTGCCGATACCAGAAGTTGGCAAATGGGCCATTTCCGGCCTCCAGAGGGCCTCGGAGGAGGGGAGAAAGTTTTCATCCTCCCAAGGCTCCTAGAAAGACTCTGGAGCCTGGGGAGAGCAAAAAACAGGCCTTCTCCACCACTCCCCAAAGCCCTCCAGAGGCAGGAAACAGCCTGTTTCCCTACTTCCGGTGGGCCCAGAAGGCCCGAAAATCAGGTAGCCAGCCTGCACATGCACACTGGAGCTGAGCTTGCGTGCCCACCGATATGGCTACGTGTGCTATAGGTTCGCCATCACAGCCCTATATCATTTTGGACAAATGGGCTGTCCAGTCTCTTCTTGAAAACCTCCAATGTTGTAGCACTCACAGCTTCCATCTCATCCGTTCCAGTCAGGTTTCAGGTCTGGGCACAGCACGGAAACGGCATTGGTCGCGTTGGTTGATGATCTCTGGAGGGCTTGGGACAGGGGTTGCTCTTCTGTTCTGGTCCTGTTAGATCTCTCAGCGGCTTTTGATACCATCGACCATGGCTGCACCGGCTGGAAAAGTTGGGGGTGGGAGGCACCGTGTTGCGGTGGTTCTCCTCCTTTCTCTCCGACCGGTCGCAGTTTGTGTTGGCAGGGGGGCAGAGGTCGACCTCGAGGCCTCTCATTTGTGGAGTGCCGCAGGGATCAGTCCTCTCGCCCCTTCTGTTCAACATTTATGTGAAGCTGCTGGGCGAGATCATCCATGGCTTTGGGGTGAGATACCACCAGTACGCTGATGACACCCAGCTGTACATCTCCACCCCAGGCCACCCCAACGATGCCCTTGAAGTGATGTCCCAGTGCCTGGAGGCTGTGCAGATCTGGATGGGGAGGAACAGGCTCAGGCTCAACTCTTCCAAGACTGAGTGGCTGTGGCTCCCGGCATCTCGATATAGTCAGTTGACTCCATCACTGACTATTGGGGGCGAGTCTTTGGCCCCCACAGAAAGGGCTCGCAATCTGGGAGTCCTCCTGGATATGCAGCTGTCCTTGGAGGAACATCTGACGGCTGTAACCAGGGGGGCCTTTTGTCAGGTTCGCCTGATTCGCCAGTTGCGGCCCTTTCTTGATCGGGATTCCCTGTGCACAGTCACTCACGCCCTCGTCACCTCTCGCCTCGACTACTGCAATGCTCTCTACATGGGGCTCCCCTTGAAGAGCACCCGGAGGCTCCAACTGGTCCAGAACGCAGCAGCGCGGGTAGTGACGGGAGCAGCATGGCGCTCCCATGTAACACCGCTCCTGCGCGAGCTGCACTGGCTCCCGGTGGTCTTCCAGGTGCGCTTCAAAGTGTTGGTCATCACCTTTAAAGCGCTCCATGGCATAGGGCCTAGCTATCTTCGAGACCGCCTGCTGCTACTGACGACCTCCCATCGACCCGTGCGCTCCCACAGAGAGGGCCTCCTCGGGGTGCCATCAGCCAAATAGTGCAGGCTGGTGACCCCCAGGGGGAGGGCCTTCTCTGTGGGGGCACCTACCCTCTGGAATCAGTTGCCCCCAGAGATAAGGAGAATCCAAGACCTTGGTGCCTTCCGCCATGCCCTTAAAACCCACTTTTTCCAGCAAGCCGGGCTGGTTTAAGAAGAAATTTTTAAAAGTTTTAAATTGGTTTGTGATTTTTAATTTTTGGGCCAAATTTATATATATTTTAATTGTTTTTTAATATTTGTATTTTATGTTCTTAATTTGGGGTGTACACCGCTCTGAGTCCTCAGGGAGAAGGGCGGTATATAAATTGGAAATAAAATAAAAAAATAAAAAATAAACAGTGTTTTTCTTTGAACCTGATGTTCTGCCTTAATTGAGCCTTTCACCAGCTGTTCTAAACCTCTGGTAGCACCATGTTTATTTCAGGAGAAATGATTCACTCCTGAGGAATATACTGTAGTCCATTATTTTTTGTCAGTCTCTAATTATACCTTGCAATTAGGGGTTTTACAGAGAGGAATTTCGCATTGGTGTTTCTATGCACATGTTTCTCGCGTCATAGACAGACGGCAAACAGCCTCTGAGCCACTTGGAGCCTTCTGCCCGCACGGAAAGCAAACACTGGCTCATGCAACACTGAGGAAGCTCCATTGACAATCCTACTCTTATGAGTAGGCAATGTTGGCTGGTGACCCCCCGGGGAAGAGCCTTCTCTGTGGGGGCACCCGCCCTCTGGAATGAGCTACCCCCAGGGATACGACTGATCCTGGACCTCCGGACCTTCCGCCAGACCCTGAAGACTTTTTTATTTCAGCAAGCCGGGCTGGGTTAAAAATCTTTTAATTGGGGAATTTTATGGGTAAGGGGTTTTAAAGAAGGGAGAGCCTTCTCTGTGGGGGCACCTACCGTCTGGAATGAGCTCCCCCCGGAGATACGGAGGATCCCGGATCTGCGCACCTTCCGTTGCGCTGTGAAGACCTTTTTATTCCACCAGGCGGGCTTGGCCTAATCTTTTCCCTCTTTTTAATATGTAAATTTTAATCTGTTTTTAAATTATTGGGGTGTTTTAATCTGTCTGGGCCAAAATGATTTAATTTGATTTTATCTGGTTTTTAAATTTTTTGTATCTATGTATTTTATTGTTTGGCTGTTCACCGCCCTGAGTCCTTCAGGAGTAGGGCGGTATACAAATCAAATAAACTAAATTAAACTAAACCAAACTTAAATTGGGGAAGCCAAAGATAAATTTAATTTCGTTTTTATAGTATTTTAATGTTTGCATTGTGTGTTTTTTAATTTTGGCTGTTCACCACCCCAAGTCCTTCGGGAGAGGGGGTGGTATAAAAATTTTAAAAATAAATAAATAAATAAAATAAAATGAGCAAGGGGAGCCTCGTACTGTATGTAAAGATGTGAGTTTGGGTAAACCAAAGTTAAGGAGTCATTAGCACATTGTAAGCCGCCCTGAGTCTCCGGAGAAGGGCGGCATATAAATCAAATTAAAAAAAAAAAAAATTAGAAACGATGGAAGGGATTCTAACACCCATGTTATAGAAATGGATGTCAAAAGTATGGAAAGAGCTTTATATAACAATAATAGAATATAGAATCATAGAGTTCGAAGGGACCTCAGAGCAGTGGTGAAATCCAATTTTTTTTACTACCAGTTCTGTGGCCGTGGCTTGGTGAGCATGGCAGGGGAAAGAGACTGCAAAATCTCCATTCCCTCCCCACTCCTGGGGGGAAGGATACTGCAAAATCCCCATTCCCTCCCCACTCCTGGGGGAAGGAATTGCAAAATCTCCATTCCCTCCCCACTCTGGGGGAAGGGTACTGCAAAATCCCCATTCCCATCCCACTCCTGGGGCAAGGATATTGCAAAATCTCCATTCCCTCCCCACTCTGGGGGAAGGGTACTGCAAAATCCCCATTCCCTCCCCACTCCTGGGGCAAGGATATTGCAAAATCTCCATTCCCACCCCACTCTGGGGCCAGCCAGAGGTGGTATTTGCCAGTTCTCCGAACTACTCAAAATTTCCGCTACCGGTTCTCCAAACTGTTCAAAATTTCTGCTACCGGTTCTCCAGAACCTGTCAGAAGCTGCTGGATTTCACCCCTGCCTCAGAGGTCTTCTGGTCCAACCCCCTATTCAAGGCAGGAGACCTTATACCATCCACAGTGGTGGGATTCAAATAATTTAACAACCGGTTCTCTGCCCTAATGACCGGCTGGGTGGGCTTTGCCATGGTGGGCGTGGCCAGGGGGTGTGACAGGTAGTGGAAATTTTGAGTAGTTCAGAGAATCGGTAAATACCACATCTGACTGGCCCCGCCCCTCTGCCTCCCGAGTTCCAGCTGATTGGGAGGAAATGGGGATTTTGCAGTATCCTTCCCCTGCCATGCCCAAGCCATGCCCACCAAGCCACACCCACAGAACCGGTAGTAAAAAAAAAATTTGAAACCCACCACTGAAGCCATTCCATAGATTTATCATTCTCACTATCAGGAAATTTTAGTTCTAGATTGGATCTCCTCTCTTTAACAAGCTTCTATGTGTTATTTCTTGTCCTGACCTCTGGTGCTTTGGAGAATTAGTTAACCCCCTCTTCTCTAATCCTTCTGATCATGAAGATGTCTTCATGACATCTTTAGTTTCGTGGTCCCATGTGCATGTGACTCTACCATAGTTCCTACACGATGCCTATGCTTAGAAGTTTTTGACCACCATGTTGGGTCATTGAATTGAACATACAAGTGTTTTTTTCCCCAAGTTTTATATTTTGATTAAAGTTTGTTATGAGACAAAATAGAAACAAAAATTAAGAAAGATGTAGAAAAAAGAGAGGCAGAGAGTAAAAGAAAGAGGGAAAAAGTAACGATTTCCATACAAACCTAGAAATATCTTTTGCCATTACTTAAATAGAACATCAGTTATCAAGATTGGTAAAATCCAGAATAAAAACAGCATCTTAGGTGAAACATGCATCTCGATTACAGAAATTCTACCAACAAAGATCATTGTACCGTATTTTTCGGAGTATAAGACAGACCTTTTCCCCCCAAAAAAGAGGGTGAAAATCTGGGTGCATCTTATACTCCGAATGTAGCCCCACCCAGCTTCTCAAACGAAGATTTCAGAGGCTGAAAAAAGCATCAGAAAGGAAGCTTCAGAAAATAAGCCCCCAAACAGAGCTTCAGAGGCTTTTTTTCTGAAGCTCTGTTTCGGAGGCTTTCAGAGACAGGAAAATAAGTTTTTTTCTGAAACAGTTTCAGAAGTTTCAGAGGCAGGAAAAAAAGCAAGGCACGGAGCTCACAACCAAGGAACCTGTTGCTAAAATTCACCTCTGGAAACAGCTGACTGGGGGTATTCCGGGAGGCCGATCCACCTGCCAATCAGCTTTTTTCTTATTTTCCTCTCCAAAAACTAAGGTGTGTCTTGTACTCCAGTGCGTCTTATACTCCGAAAAATACGGTAATTTATTCCACCCTAATAAATCCTTTATCCCACCATAATCAATCCTTTATCCTACCCTAATCAATCCTTTTTCAAACAGAGACGCAATTATTTTGAAATAACTTAGAATTTGGACATAGTCAATGTAACCCTAACATTGCTGTCCATATTGCAGGATTCTGGACAAGTTGCATTTTTTAAGATATATTCAATGTTGTCTTCCTTTGCAACAATTAAGCCACAGTTATGACTCTATAGCAGACTTGATGTGTCCAACCTTGGCAGCTTTAAGATTTATGGCCTTCAACTCCTAGAATTCCCCAGCCAGATATGCCGGGGAAGAAGCATGGCTGGCTGGGGAATTCTAGAAATTGAAATCCGCAAACTTTAAAAAATGGCCAAGATTGAACACCCTAGGTGGCTCAGTGGCTAAGACACTGAGCTTGTCGATCAGAAAAGTCAGCAGTTCGGTGGTTCGAATCCCTAGGACAATTCTCCTGCGTGAGCAGGGGTTTGGACTAGATGACCTTCTAAGGTCCCTTCCAACTCTGTTACTTAATCCAATCCCCAATCTGCTCCCTTCGATTAAATGAAGACTGAATTCCCCAGATTCAAATATTTTGTCAATTTAAGGAGCTACAGTCCTATAAATATATCTTGAAGGCATCAATTTGGAGAAGGCCATTCTGCAGCCTCTTTCTTTCTTTCTTTCTTTCATGGGAGTGATTACTAACCAACTGTAGTTATTTCAGATGTACTAATTCAAGCTTGTTAGCAAACCTCTTACATGATTATAACAATGTTGGATGTGCTGCAGGCTAAAATTAAATTCATTCCCTCCTAATTTGAAGTGGAGCGGTCCCACTATCTATCTTTTTTAATTGAAATGTTCTTTCCCAACTAATGGGTTACATTAAGGGCAAGTAACTAAATAAACAAGTTCATCCCAGAAGTAAAGTCATTTTCTTTGCTTTTTCGGCCTTATAAAACTCTTCAGCTGTTGAATATTTAAAAAAAACAAAAACAAATCATCCTTACAGTGAAAATAGCACTCTATTTGGTGTGGGTTTTTTTAATTTTCCACACCATAGAACACTAAATAATAGCAATTTTTGGTTATTAACAAAGTCCACCTATAATTATGAATAAATCTAGCATGGACTAGATTGACATAAACATGTTTTAATGATTTATTTTTTTCACCGAATACATTTAAAAACCAATTTAATAACTTCCAAAGCAATCATAAACATCCTAATCATTGTGACATAATGAATTATAAATCTTGACCATCTTTAGTTCAGCCATTGATGAAGACCTGTCTGGATTTTTTTTTAAAAAAATGGAGTAGTTGGAGCCTGAAAGATTGAATCCTAATTTTAAATGCTAATAGCATTTAGCCTCCTCCTCTTCCTCTTCTCTTCCTCTTCTTCTTGACATATGTTATGGTACTGGAGTCATTTTCTGATGAAAAAGTTTGGACAGGATTTTTTTTTCCCCGACATCAGATCAAGTTTAAAAAGAATATGTGGCAGAAAGTTTTGGCGCACTTTCTATACTAGGGATTCGAACCGCTGAACTGCCAACCTTTCTGATCAACAAGCTCAGTGCCTTAGCCACTGAGCCACCTAGCCAGGATAACCTTAAATGTGAATTCTTCGATCATTCGAGATGACAAACTGTACTCAACAAGTAGTCCTTAATGGGTCTAAGTCTACATGAATGTTCTGTCCCCGTCCCACACGCACACACACCAATAGACGTTCAAGAGTTAAAGACCAAACCAGCCGGCAAAATCCTTTTCCTTATGATAACAGAACTTGGCAACAACCTAGTGGCTGCCTGCCAAGAGTTTATTACTTACGAAGAGGAGAGATAACTTATCCCCGCTTCTGGTACATCAAAAGAAACAGCTCAATAATTACAGAGTCAATCAAGTCCAGAGATAATTCAGCAAAGTCTTATAGCAAAAGTCCGGCAATGCAGAATGGCGTGGAAACTTTCAGCTTTGTTTGTCACAAGGTTTGACTGGCCACCACGCTCTCTTTTATACCCTGTGGGGTTTGGTCCAGTGACTCAGCCTAATCTCGGGCACACCTTTTCTTCTGTTGCTCACGCTTATCTCTGCAACGCTGGCATGGATCCAGCCAAGACTCATTACCCTCATCACTGTCCATCTGTGGCTGCATGGACGTGCTTGGCCCCGGCCCTATCTCTTGCCCTTCGGCAGACACCAAAGGCATTGCCAAAGAGGAGGGTCCTGGAGTGGGAGGCCTTGCCAACTCCTCTCCTTCACTCTCGGAGTCCTCTTCTGCCGATGACACAGGCTCAGGTAACGGAGCCACAACAATGGAGAGAAGTAAGCAGTGGGGAATAGAAGGGGAATTCACCAAATTTGCAGATGGCACTAAGCTGGCAGGAATAGCTAACACCCTAGAAGATAGGCTCAAGATCCAGATGGATCTTGACAGACCTGAACACTGGGCCCTATCGAACAAGATGAAATTCAATGTAGAGAAAAGTCTTACACTTAGGGAAGAAAAACCAAAAGGACACATATAAACTGGGGGAAAACAGGCTTAATAGCAGTGACTGTGAGAGGTATCTTGGAGTCTTAGTGGACAACCAGTTAAATATGAGCCAGCAATGTGCAGTAGCAGCCAAAAAAGCCAATGCAATCCTAGACTGCATTAACAGAGAGATACAATCAAGATCAAGGGAGCTACTGAAACCACTCTACAAAGCCTTAGTAAGGCCACACCTAGAATCCTGCATCCAGTTTTGGTTGCCACACTATAAAAAAGATGTGGAGACTCTAGAAAAAGTGCAGAGAAGAGCAACCAAGATGATGAGGGGACTGGAGGCTAAAACATATGAAGAACTGTTGCAGGAACTGGGCCTGGCTAGTCTAGCGAAGAAAAGGACCAGGGGAGGCATGATAGCAAAGTTCCAATATTTGAGGGGCTGCCACAGAGAGGAGAGGATGTCAAGTTGTTTTCCAAAGAACCTGAAGGCCAGACAAGGAATAATGGATGGAAACTGACCAAGGAGAGATTCAACCTGGAAATAAGGAGGAATTTTCTGACAGAACAATCTACCCATGGAACAGAAGTTGCCTTCGGAAGTTGTGGGAGCTTCATCACTGGAGGCTTTCAAGAAGAGACTGAACTGCCATCTGTCAGAAATGGTGTAGGGTCTCCTGCTTGAGGGGGGGGTTGGACTAGATGACCTATAAGGTCCCTTCCAACTCTGTTAATCTGTTAATCAGTTAATGAGAACTGAAATTTCTCTCTTGAAGGGGGAACACCGAGATTACCACAGGGCCTCTTGTCCTGTTAAAGAGGAAGAGATGCCTGTGAGACGAGCCTCCACGGAATTAGTTGTTCCTGGCCTTGTTTCTTGTCAAGACAGGCGTGCCATAAATCTATTTTAGAGGGCTCTCTCGGGTATTTCAGATTTCACTGTGCACATGAGTACACCCAGGCAGTTGGCACTACAGATAAAAATCACTCAGCATCCATATTTAATACTCCTCTTCCCTTCGAACAGGCTCTAACCAACTTTGCTGTGAGTTACCTACCTCACTACCAACTACCTGTTTACTTATTTACTTCACTCAAATCTGCCACAACCGACACAGATTCTCAGTGACATACAGAAGGTCCATAAAAAAAATACAGTGAATGGTTGATCGTATAGCATTAAAACTCAACTTTAGATTACAAACAAATTAGCACAAATCAAACGACACCCATTCGTGCCACAAAGGATCTTCAGAATAACTCAGTTTTTTTAGTAACTTGTTGAAAGGCGAGAGTGCAGAGATAGGTGAAACATCTGGGGAGAAGCCGTTCCCCCAAAACAGGTGCGTTAACTGTGAAATAAATGTCTGTCAGTCTCCACTATGATTATTTAGGATAGAGAATCTATTCTATTTGCCACAAGATAAAACACATGCTGAGAATAAGTGCAGAGAAGATGATGAGGGACTGGAGGCTAAAACATATGAAGAACGGTTGCAGGAATTGGGTATGTCTAGTTCCCACCTCCTCTTTACTCTCCGTGCTCAGGGATCAGGAAGGGGCAGTCTTTGCTCATCATTTGAGCTCCGTCGCTCCTCATCTCCATTGCCTGTCCTCTCTCAGTCGTCCTGCCGCCGTTCCTCCCCGCTGGCAAGCCGTCCCAAGCTCAAGGGGCCCAGGGCTGCCTCATCCTGTCTTTAGAAGAGCATATGACGGCCGTAGCCAGGGGGGCTTTTTATCAGGTTCGCCTGATCCACCAGTTGCGTCCCTTTCTGGACCGGGACACCTTGCGCACGGTCACTCACGCCCTCGTCACCTCCCGTCTGGACTACTGTAATGCTCTCTACATGGGGCTCCCCTTGAAGAGCACTTGGAGGCTCCAACTGGTCCAGAATGCGGCTGCGCGGGTGGTTATGAGCGCACCTCGTTATGCCCATGTAACACCCCTTCTGCGCGAGCTGCACTGGCTCCCAGTGGTCTTCCGAGTGCAATTCAAGGTGTTGGTCACCACCTTTAAAGCGCTCCATGGCATAGGACCAGGATATCTACGGGACCGCCTTCTGCCACCAACAGCCTCCCACCAACCAGTTCGCTCCCACAGAGAGGGATTCCTCAGGGTACCGCCGGCCAAGTTATGTCGGCTGGCAACACCCAGGAGGAGAGCCTTCTCTGTGGGAGCTCCTGCCCTCTGGAATGAATTGCCCCCAGATATTCGTAACATTTCTGACCTCCAGGTTTTTTGCTGCGCCCTCAAGACCCTACTGTTCCGACAGGCGGGGCTATCAAATTGATTGATTTTAAATTGGGTTTTAATTTTGAGTTTTAAAATTCGGCCAAAATTATTTAATGATTTTAATTAATTTTAACTAGATATTGTATATTTGTATATTTGTATATTAATTTTGGCTGTACACTGCCCTGAGTCCTTCAGGAGAATGGGCGGTATATAAATAAAATTATTATTATTATTATTATTATTATTATTATTATTATTATTATTATCCTGCTCCTCCCTGCATTCCTCCAAAGCCAATGAGGCCGCCCCCCCGCAAGCTCCAGCTCGTCCTCCTCTGTGGATTCAGGCTCCGATGGGGCCATGACACTTGTGTCTGAATGTGTGTTATATTAAGCCATGGCTTCGGCACCATGATGTCTCATCACTTTCCCCTCCCGTGGCCATAACAGGTCCTTTACAGGTTATTCCAGCTTCTCTTTATTATCGTATTTTGTTTGATTTTTTTTTTAATGGTTTTACATTTTTCGTAAATCTGTGGACAATATTGTTCCTCCTTACCGTTGGCTTTTTTTTTTTTTTTAATGCTGGAACAGAAATCAGAAGAGGCCAATATTTTTGTTTTAAAGGAGGTGAAGACACGTCTATTGAAATTCATAAACCGTCTCCAGTTTATCCCCGGCTCTTCCGCGGGGAGGAAGTCACAAATTCTGCATCCCCAGCAGCTGGATGACTTATGGCCAGCCAGTAGCTGCTTTGAATTTCCCAATAGGGCCAGCAATTAGGGGTATTAATTGCTTTTGCAAATAATCTGCCAGGTCGAGGGCAGATGTAATGTGCCTCTCCATCACCCTCGCTGTTTTCCCATTAAGAGGCATTCCTCGCCGTGCTCATTTCCATAACGTGGCACTAATTTTCTCCCTGAAATGACAGCTGAGATGCACAGCAGGCCCCTCGTCTGGTGAAACGAGACGACTAATCTGGGAAGCAACCAGTGGGTAAATTAGAGGGAAGGGGGGGGCACCGTTCAATTATTACACGTCAGTGGCATTGATGGATTAATGCGTAAGTGGGGTAGGGGGGGAGAGAATCCATTTTTACAAGTAAAATCAGTGTTCCTGAATTGGCATGCTTATTTCTCTAGTTAACATCCTTTCTGAGGTTTTTTTCAGGATCAGTGGCCGTGTGTTGTGGCCTGTCGGCCACCTGCCCCTCCAGCAGCTGAATGAGGAGGAGAAGGAGGCGTGGGAGTCAGGGTCAGCATCAAGGCAACCTGAGAGCTCCAAGGGGAAAGAGGGAATGGAGCTGTCAGAGAGAGAGGGGGGGAGAGGGAGGGAGGGAGGGAGTAAAATTTAGATGCAAATCAAACATAGACCAAGCTCTGTTCAGTTTTCCAAGGATGTCCCCAGAGTGGGTTAAAAAAAGTTGTGCCAGGCATGTGAGGAGGTAATTTTTGTGTGTGTTGTATGCACAATGCATGCAGAGAGAGAGAGAGAGGGAGGGAGGGAGGGAGAGAGGGGGGAGGGAGGGAGAGAGAGAGAGAGAGAGAGGCGGAGCCTGGGCCGTCGGTCAGCCCTCAGATGGAGAGTCAACAGCCTGGAGGTGGCTGATGAGGATGAGGAGGAACAGCTGGGTCCAGTGCCTGACACGAGGATGCACAGAAGGCAGAGGAGAGGAGAGCAGTGGAAATCTATGGGCTGATCCTTGGGAAGGAAGAGCCACAGCTGCTAGCGAAGCCCTCCCGTAGCTCTGGGGATAAAAGGCAGCGGGTGGAGATGAATAGCAGACAGCTATTCATGTTCCGGCCGGACAGACTTGTTACTCTGTGGTGAGACAGAAGCTTTTTGCCGGGGCTGCTAGCGCTCCCAATAAAGGATTCTTTGCTTAAACTATAGAGGGCTTGTCGTGTTTGGGGAGCTGGGCCAGAACACCGTTGGAAAGGACCCCTTCTTTAGATCAGTGTTTCCCAAACTTTTGACATATGTGTACCCCTTCTATAATTTTCGTAACGCTAGGTACCCCTCATAAAAAACATATGGTACCCCTGGGGTACCACACTTTGGGAAACACTTAGATAACACTGCAATTCTCCGGCGTTTAAACAGCTCCGCAGCTCAACGTCAACTGTTAATGTTCCCGCAGTTTAAAAATGGCCGAACCCGAGCTGCGCGAAGGATGCACAGAAGTTCCCACCATAATGAGTTGCGATACGATGTACGATGGCCCCAGTTCCCGTGTAAAAACTGCGATACGCGCCTATTTCTTTCCTTGTTCTGTGGGCGCAGCTAAGCATGGTGCAGTGGATATTCCCATGTGATCCCCACCAAACTCCAGTGCAACGCGTACCCCCACCAAACTCTTCCCGTACCCCTGGGGGTACACGTACCACGCTTTGGGAAACACTGCTTTAGATCATGCAAAACCATCTGCAACAGGGGGATAAGAAAATGCCTTTAAAAGTTGAATAAAGGTAGCCCACGACTTACAAGAGTTCGTTTAGTGACCAACTGAAGTGAATCACTCTATGGAAGCGAAAGTTGGACTTTGAAGAACCAGGAGAAGAAGAGTATTGACACTTTTGGTTTCGGAGAAGACTCCTGAGAATACTACAGACAGCCAAGGAAACAAATCAACGGATCGTCAAACAAATCAATTCAGGATTCTCATTCGAGACACAAATGACCAGGCACAAATTATCCTATTTTGCAGAACATTTCCTTGGCATACAGGAAACCTCAGATTGTTGGGGGCAATAGGCTGACTCTGTAAACTGCTTAGAGAGGGCTGCAAAGCACAGTGAACTGGTATAGTAAATGGTAGTATTAAGTGGGAAGGAAGGAAGGAAGGAAGGAAGGAAGGAAGGAAGGAAGGAAGGAAGGAAGGAAGGGCTGTAGTGGTGCAGTGATTAGAATGCAGTATTGCAGGCTGACTCTGTCCACTGCCAGGAGTTCAATCCTAGGGGTGCCACTGTTGGCCGCTGCTTCTTTCTTCTTCCTCCTCCTCCTGCCTTATTTAAGGAAAAGCAATAATGCACCTGGAGCTCATTTTAGACTCTGCTGCCCGAGGAATTCTAGGAGTTGAAGTCCACCCATCTTCAAGCTGCCAGCTTTGAAAAACATTGCTGTGGGTACTTCTTTCTGCCAGATTATGGAAGCTGCACCATCCTGATTTTCTTCTCATGTAGCTTCTCTACCAACGATACGCGGATAAACCTCATGCTGAGTGGAACAATGGCATTAACAAGAGCCTTGGTAGCACAGTGGTTAGAGGGCAGTACTGCAGGCTACTTCTGCTGACTGCCGGCTGACTGCAATTTGGCAGTTCAAATCTCATCAGGCTCAAGGTTGACTCAGCCTCCCATCCTTCTGAGTTGGGTAAAATGAGGATGGCAAGAGACTGACTCTGTAAACCGCTTAGAGAGGGCTGTAAAAGCATTGTGAAGCATTATATAAGTCTAAGTGCTATTGCTATTTGATTATTATTTCTTGGAGTTGTCTGGGTTCTTTGCATCTGACCTTACCGTGATTTGTCCAGCCCCAATTGGTCACTGAGGAACCCCAATCTTAGGCCCGAAGGTTCTGCTATTTTCCTCCGTATAATCTCAGTGTTTTATGCAATATCATCCTTGGCTTCTCTGCTAAGAAAGAAGCAGCCTCCCCCACCAAAGGAGCTGGATAATAGGACGTGTTTTTTCCTTTGCCTTCACTGAGTGAAAGATTACCGCTCTATTTTTCTGCTTGGGTGGATGAATGAAAGAAAATGTCCATGAGGAGAAACGAAAGAAAACAACGAAGAGAAGGCCGAGAGCCGATTCCACTTCCACTCGAGTTCCCTTGGGGCAACCACCTGCAATCCATTATATTGTCACTTCCATCTGGCCTGGCACAGCAAGGAACTACTAATAAACCGATAACAGATGTTGCTTGTCAGGAGGATCGAGTTAGAGGAAATATATTGCTTGAACAAAGGCAGGTGAAGGGATCCTCAAAATGTCTGTTTTCTCCCAAAAGGCAGCCCTTAGAAGAGAGACAGGCCAACAGAACTGGGGTTCGGTTTCCATAACAGGATCTTTTGGTTGTCTAGCAAGGAAACTTTGAGTTCCTGGGTTATTCATAACTCCTTGATCGATAATCTTTTGCCTTCCTTCCGTTCCTTCACCCCTCCTCCCCCAATTTCCACCTATTTAAAATAACAGAGTTGGAAGGGACCTTGGAGGTCTTCTAGTCCAACCCCCTGCTTAGGCAGGAAACCCTACACCACTTCAGACAAATGGTTATCCAACATCTTCTTTAAAACCTCCAGTGTTGGATAACCATTTGTCTGAAGTGGTGTAGGCTCCAGAGGTGGTATTCAGCTGGTTCAGACCGGTTCGCCCAAACTGGTAGCGGAAATCGCGAGTGGGCTTGCCCACCCATGCCAGCTCCAAGTCGTGCAATTTAGGCACGTTTTTGAAGGCACGTGTGGCACAGTAGTGGGTTTCAATTTAGTTTGCTATTGGTTCACTCATGTGCAAGCGCTCATATGCACACATAACACTTCTGCACATGTACAGAAGCTTCTGCGCATGCACAGAAGCGTCCAGGCAGGTGGGCGGAGCTTCCTACCGCCACCGCTACCAGTTCGCCGGATCTGGGACGAACTGGTAGCAACCCACCACTGCCGTGGCAGCAAAGTTCATGCATGGAAGGCCGGGTGCACGAAGCAACTGTTCTTTATATGTTTTAGTCTCCAGTCCCTTAATCATCCCTGCACCCTTTCTAGAGTCTCAACCTCTTTTTTTACATCGCGGCAAATTGAGTTCCGTACGCGAGCTTGCACATGCGCGCCTGCCCTCCACTCACATGGCCTGGTTGCAAATAGGCCACAGTCCATGACCCCTGCCTTGAACTATCTCACAGGGGTGTTGTGGGAAAACTGGAAGGAAGGAATGTTGCATACATTGTCTTGAATCACTGAAGGAAGTGTGAGAAATAAATCTAACAACAAATATATATTGGTCCATGATTTTTAACATTTTGAGAGCTGAGTGGAAATCAGTGTGTTATCCAGGGGTGAAATCCAGCAGGTTCTGACAGGTTCTGGAGAACCGGTAGCGGAAATTTTGAGTAGTTCAGAGAACCGGCAAATACCACCTCTGGCTGGCCCCAGAGTGGGATGGGAATGGGGATTTTGCAATATCCTTTCCCCAGGAGTGGGGAGGGAATGGGGATTTTGCAGTATCTTTCCTCTGGAGTGGGGTGGGAATGGAGATTTTACAGTATCCTTCCCCTGCCATGCCCACCAAGCCACTCCCACCAAGCCATGCCCACAGAACCGGTAGTAAAAAAATTTGGATTTCACCACTGGTGTTATCCTTACTTCGCTTACAGCACTTCACTCAATTACTTTACCTTATATTTACTTTTTCAACTTACTATATATTTACAAGGGCTTACCTCGCTTGCTTCAAATCTGCTTTTCAAAACATCTCACCATTTTTTCTGAGTTTCACAGTTCTCCAAGAAACTAACACATATATGAAAATGCCTAATCAGAAATTCATATATTCATGGAACGGTTCTTCAAAACTCCAGTAGGTTTGAGAAATCTAATATAATATTAACTCTGCTTTTTCTTTAAGGTACCTGAGTGTTGTTTAGTGAAATATATTCCGGAATAGGGATGAAATTTAAAGCCACCCTTATAAAAATATATATCACATCCAACACCCTGAACTTGATAGATTCACAAACATACGAAACAGGAAAAAAAAAACACCACATGATAGATTTGCTATCAAAACAAAACGAAAACTAAAAATGAGAACAAGGAGGGGGTGGGTGGGAAAAGTCATCACTGAAATATTTGTCCATACCTTATGGAACATCATATTTATTATTATTTGCTAAATTTATTTGCCGCCAATCTTGCTGTCTGACTATTTTGGAGGGCATGTGCCTTAAGCGCCTTCGTTAGCCGAATCTGCAACTAGTCCTCGAACGTATGACCATAATTGAGATCAGAATTTCCATTGCTAAGCAAAGCAGTTTTTAAGTGGATCACACCCAATTTTACAGTGTTTTTTGCTACTGTTGTTACGCTAATCACACAAATCTAACTTCTGTCAGAAACTGGCTGGGAAGTGTAAGAAGTTAGCACCCACCCCTTTCTTAGAGGAATGAAATATTTTGGGAAATATTAAAAAGGCAGAATATTATGTTTCCCTGGATGAGAAATGGAGAAGCATGTTCTAAAGACGAAGCAGCTCCCATCTTCCTGCCCCCACCCTTTGTCAATGGGCCAGAGGCAGAAACTCAATCTTTGTCAATGGACCATCATCTGCAACACAATAGGACCCATCTAGCCACAGAAACTCACCACATGGCACCTGGGAAGATTACATCAGCCAGCAAGGCTAGCTAAGACCCCCACCCCACCCCATGGGAGTCTGACAACCAATCAGGATACTCTTTCTGGGCTCCAGGAAGTTCAAAACCAGAGAGGGCATAAAACCCGGGGACTCACACCATCTCTGCCCTTTTCTGTTCAGGAACTCAAACCATGTGATCATGTCCACCATTAAACCATCTTTCCAAGCAGTCTCCATATTTCCAGTGTCTTTTTCCCCACTTGGAGCTGAACCCAGAAGGATATTTCTTCCTACAGAAGGTCACAAAAGGTGATCACACAACTCTAGAAAACTGTAATCATTGCAACAAGCTAGTTACCCGAATGTCCATATTTTGATCATGTGACTATAGGGATGCTGTTTCTTAAATCAGTTTCTTGATTTAAGACAGAAATTCTCCTCTTAACCTTAAGACATGTAATGAGGCTAATTAATGCCTCAATAATTGTTAGGGGACTTTGGAGGCTAAAACAAATAAGATAACCAGCCTAAATTCTTGGATTATGAATGTTCTAAGTGTACAGCATCCAGATGTAGATCATTTCTCAGTCCCCATCTCTCGGTGGGAGGAGAATTTCAATTCAAATTCATACAAAGTGACACCTCGAAAAAAAAAGCGCAAATGTTTGCCTAATTAGAGACTAAAAACCCCATATATTTAAACAGAACAATCCTTCAATTTAAATAAAAATAATAGAAACCAAAAACAAATAAAAAAGCAAATTAAATAAACAAAGGAAAAAAAACCCCAATTTTTAAACTTATCGATAGCCGATGCTTTACTAATACCTATGTAGTGCAGGTAGTCCTCGACTTACGACCACAATTGAGCCCAAAATTAATACTGCTAAGTGAGACATTTGTTGAGTGAGTTTCGCCCCATTTTACGACCTTTCCGGCCACAGTTGTTAAGTGAATCGCTGCCGTTGTTACATTAATCACACGATTGTTGAGTGAATCTGGTTTCCTCGTTGACTTTGCTTTACAGAAGGTCACAAAACAGGTTCACACAACCCTGGGACACTGCAACTGTCATAAATATGAGTCAGTTGCCAAGCACCTGAATTTTCATCACATGACCATGGGGGCTGCTACAACAGTCATAAGTGTGAAAAATGGTTATAAGTCACTTTTGTCAGTGCTGTTGTAACATCAAACGGTCACTAAATGAACTGTTGTAAATCGAGAACTACCTGTGCTATAGTATACCTTTAAACATCGCAATAATGCAAGCAATAGTATACCCTCCCAAACTCTTAAGAATGTGAAAGTTGGATTTTAAAGAAGCAGGACAGGAAGGCTGACCGTTAAATAATAAAATTATAATATATTATATATATTTATTATAACTAGCATTAAAATAAAAGAGTGAGTTGGAATACAGGGAATGTCAGAATTGAAGTCCACTGTGTCAGGGTTCCAAGTAACACCCCCAACGAAAGAAAACTCTGAGTGTTGAGTTTCCTCAAAGTTCCATTTTATTAGAGATGTCATATTGACACATCTGGGCAAACCCGAATCTGAAAGTTTCCAGGTTTTCCCCAACCCAAAGGAAAGTCCAAGTCCCTTCCTCCTGCACCAACATGTCCATCCAATCAATGCACCAGTTGCTTCCCAGTTCCAGCTGTCCAGGTGCAGGGCAAGATGTCCTTGACTCTCAGAGAAAGGAATGTTATTATGACTATATATATCACCCTAGCTCCACACAATTCCCCGCTCCCAGTTTCCCACAGTAGTAAATGTGGCAGGCTTGAAGGCAAAATGCAAAAGATGGCTTCCAGGCCTGGCACACCGATTGTAAAGGGGCCATAGTTGCCCAACGCTGCTCTAAACAATATTATCTTCTAATGTTGTGTTAGATGTTCTTTGGTGGTAGGGCCTGACTCTATTTTTCTGCCAGAGATAGAATGAAGACCAAGGGAGAAAGACGGAGGGTGATAAAATGCCAGCTTATGTCTGAAATTCAGGACAGGAAGTAAGCTTATGTTACCTAGGGGTGCCACTGTTGGCCGCTGCTTCTTCCTTCTTCTTCCTTCTCCTGCCTTATTTAAGGAAAAGCAATAGTGCACCTGGAGCTCATTTTAGACTCTGCTGCCTGAGGAATTCTGGGAGTTGAAGTCCACCCATCTTCAAGCTGCCAGCTTTGAAAAACATTGCTGTGGGTACTTCTTTCTGCCAGATTATGGAAGCTGCACCATCCTGATTTTCTTCTCATGTAGCTTCTCTACCAACGATACGCAGATAAACCTCATGCTGAGTGGAACAATGGCATTAACAAGAGCCTCGGTGGCACAGTGGTTAGAGGGCAGTACTGCAGGCGACTTCTACTGACTGCCGGCTGACTGTAATTTGGCAGTTCAAATCTCACCAAGCTCCAGGTTGACTCAGCCTCCCATCCTTCCAAGGTGGGTAAAATGAGGACCCAGATTGTTGGGGGCAAAAGGCTGATTCTGTAAACCGCTTAGAGATGCATGTAAAGCACTATGAAGTGGTCTATAAGTCTAAGTGCTATTGCTGTTAAGAAATAACCCTTGAGTAGCAAGGGTGTGCGGTTGAGAGTAGTTATGAATAAGCACAGTCATCACACAGACACACTGAGTTGTGTTTAGAGTTTACATTCAGGAAAAATAAAGCACAGTCCAATAAACAAAGTCTTCATACCAGTCGTAGCAATCATCCACCATAAACAGTTCTTCTGGAGTTGCAAACAGTAATACAGTAAGTCAGATAGAGATATCAGAGAGCAAGACCAACAAAGAGAACAAGCCATATTTCTAGCTCCCTCTTAAGGACATTGGCAACAAAACTAACCAATCAGGACACAGTATGATGCAATACAGCAGTCTTAAAGCTATACAATACAATTGCAATACACTGCAAACATACATTGATAGTTTATATATTGCCAACCCAACAAGTTAGTTAATAGTCTTATTCTTAACAATTGCTATCTCTATGTCTGTCTCTCTCTCTCTTTATCTATTTTTCTATCATCTATCTATCTATCATCTATCTATCTATCTATCTATCTATCTATCTATCTATCTATCTATCTATCTATCAAGAGCCATGGGGGCACAGTGGTTAGAATACAGTACTGCAGGCTAACTCACTGTTCACTCCAAGAGTTTGATCCTAAGCAGCTCTAGGTTGACTTCCATCCTTCCAAGGTGGGTAAAATGAGGACCCAGATTGTTGGGGATAATAGGCTGACTCTGTAAACTACTTAGAGAGAGCTGGAAAGCACTGTGAAGAGCTATATAAGTCTAACGACTATTGCCCTTCCTTCCTTCCTTCCTTCCTTCCTTCCTTCCTTCCTTCCATCCATCCATCCATCCATCCATCCATCCATCCATGATGCACAGTTAATAACTGTCTCGCTTAGCAACAGAAGTTTCGGGCTCAATTGCCGTCGTACTTCGAAGTCTGCGTGTTCAGTGCCGACATCGGAATTCCTGAAAATGCTGCCACTTTTTATTTCTCCACTAGAGGACAGTCTCCACCAGGAGGTCTACACTGCAGTGGAATTCGTGCATTTTTACCGCAAATTTATCTAACTGTACATTTTCAGAGCAAAATGTCAAGTAAAACTTGGTATCCTTCAGAATCCACTCGGTTCTGAATTTTCTGATGCATATCTTAAGAGTGTTTTGTTTTTTAAGGGTTCGGAACTGCCTCTTTGGAAAACAACTTTTCAAAGCAATATTCTGGGCGTGAAAGTAAATAGCATCAACGACAAATTTAATTCTGAGAAATTGCTTCTGAAAATAAATAATAATAATAATAATTTTTATTATTATTATTATTATTATTATTATTATTATTATTATTATTATTTAATCTTTAGTGAGATTCACAGCCTTTGAGGCTGGTTAATAGCTCAGCAGCTCGAGTCCTAACCAAGGACCTAGGAACTGTTAAGGTATCGTCGGAGGATGTAAGCTGTTCCGAGTAAGGTGGTTTTTTGTAGAGTCAAAATGTTCAAGTCCGGCAAATTTAGAATTTCTAAATAGCGGGGTAGCCCTTTGGGTATTGCTCCGAGGGCTCCAATTACAATCGGGACAACACACAATTTCTTTTTCTACAGTGGCTCAACTTCAATTTGCAAATCTCGGTACTTTGTGATTTTTTCTTGCTGCTTATCTTCAATCCGTGCATCACCAGGTATTGCAATGTCAATGAACCATACTTTTTTCTTTTCAACTACTGTTATGTCAGGTGTGTTGTGGACCAAGTGCCTGTCAGTCTGAATCCTGAAGTCCCACAAGATCTTGAGTTTCTCATTCTCTAAAACTTTCTCAACCTGATGTTCCCAGTGGTTTTTGCTGTACTCAAATCCAAACTTCTGGCACAATTTCCAGTGAATGATTTTAGCAACGCGGTCATGGCGTTGTAGGTAGTCAGTTTGTGACTATTAATATTATTATTATTATTCCCATACCATTTCAGAGAAATGGCTGCCCAATCTTTTCTTTAAAACCCCCAGTGGTGGGGCACCCACAACTTCTGAAGATAAACTGTTCCACTGATTGATTATTCTAACAGTCAGGAATTTTCTCCTTAGTTCTAGCTTGGATCTCTCCTTGAGGGGAGGGGAGATGAGAGGGGAGGGGAGGGGAGCAGTGGTGGGTTTCAAAAATCTTTTTTTGAAGCGTGACTTGGTGGGCGTGGCATGAATAAATAAATAACTTTATTGTCATTGTACGTGTATTCACAGTATACCCATACAACGAAATTCACTTAACACCCAAAGACCAGATCCAGCACATATAACAATCCCCAAACACACTCCCACCCACCACAATTCCCCACCCCTAAACCACTCAAACATCCACATAACAGACCAAGTAATGGTGTCCAACAGCTCACGGATGGTGGCCCTTCAGTTCATTGTTGAGTGCAATTACAGCTCTGGGATAAAAACTATTCGGAAAACGTGCGGTCCGAGTTTTAATTGTTCTGTATCTTCTGCCAGAGGGCAACAGTCCAAAAAGATTGTAAGCAGGATGGGAAGAGTCTCTGAGAACGTTATGCAACTTTCTCTGGGAAGGGTACTGTAAAATCTCCATTCCCACCCCACTCCAGGGGAAGGTTACTGCAAAATCCCCATTCCCTCCCGATCAGCTGGGACTCAGGAGGCAGAGAATAGCTGGGGGGCAGGGCCAGTCAGAATTTTTACTACAGGTTCTCTGAATTACTCAACATTTCTGCTACCGGTTCTCCAGAACTGGTCAGAACCTGCTGAAACCCACCTCTGAAGGCAGGGGTGGGTTCTACTTACCTTTACTACCGGTTCGCAGTGGGAGCACACGCGCAAGCACGCTTCGCTCTCTCGTGCGAGCATGCTTCTGTTGTATGCGCAGAAGTTTCTGCTCATGCGCAGATCACCCTTGATGACGTTGGGGTTGGTGGGTGGAGCCTCCCGCCAGTTTTACTACCGGTTCTATAGAACCAGACAGAACTGGGAGCAACCCACCACTGTCTGGAGGGGAGGGAAGGGAAGGGAAGGGAAGAAAGGGGAGAGAAGAGAAGAGAAGAGAAGAGAAGAGAGAAGAGAAGAGAAGAGAAGAGAAAGAGAAGAGGGAAGAGGGGAAGGGAAGGGAAGGGAAGGGAAGGGAAGGGAAGGGAAGGGAAGGGAAGGGAAGGGAAGGGAAGGGCAGGGCAGGGAAGAGAAAGGAAGAGACGGGAAGGGAAGGGAAGGAAGGGAAGGGAAGGGAAGGGAAGGGAAGGGAAGGGAAGGGAAGGGAAGGGAAGAGAAGAGAAGAGAAGAGAAGAGAAGAGAAGAGAAGAGAAGAGAAGAGAAGAGAAGAGAAGGGAAGGGAAGGGAAGGGAAGGGAAGGGAAGGGAAGGGAAGGGAAAGGAAAGGAAAGGAAGGGAAGGGAAGGGAAGGGAAGGGCAGGGAAGGGAAGGGAAGGGAAGGGAAGGGAAGGGAAGGGAAGAGAAGAGAAGAGAAGAGAAGAGAAGAGAAGAGAAGAGAAGAGAAGAGAAGAGAAGAGAAGAGAAGAGAAGAGAAGAGAAAGAGAAGAGAAGAGAAGAGATGAGATGAGATCTTGGAGGTCTTCTAGTCCAACCCCTGCACAAGCAAGAGATAAGCCATTGGATCTTGCAACATTTTCCTGGCACATGTATATTTGCCTTCATTCGTGATAAACCATAGTTGGCTTGGTTAGCCCCCAAAATGCTAGGCCACGTACTGTACACTAGCTTTCCATCCATGTTTGTGTCTGTGTTTGTGTGTGTGTGTGAACGCATGTGTGTCTACATTGACACGTATACGTACATAAAGAGAGGGGGAGGGGGGAAAACTGAGTTGCCAAAAGTCAGCCTTGAAATGTTGAAACTCGAACGAATGAGTTTCCACCTAACTGTTGTGGTTGAAATATTTAAACCAAATATTAAAGATTACACCTACCTTTTGTGGTTGAAATCTTTTAAGATTTTCTCGGCCGGGCTTGTTTCTCTGTGGCTCTTGAGAAACTGTATTCCCCACCCCAAACTTTATTATTTTTCTCCAAATTAAAAATTATAATTAAAAAGGCACATTTTCTCACAAGGTGCCCCATGATTAAATGCTTTGCTCGAAGACGGCTTATCTGCCTTTGAATTGGGACTTTTCATTCCCAGCCTTGGTTCCCATGGTACATTCATTTAACTGTAGTAATTTTAAAAGCAACCCCCCCCTTTTCTTAATGAACCAGCTGCCTTCCACAAAATAATTTTTCCTACTCAGATATTGCAGATAAGAAGATATAAACGCAAAATTTATGAGAAAATGCTCGCAAATATTTTTATCTTTGATTTTCTTATCCAGCTGAGCAGGGGTGGGTTCTAAATTTTTTTACTACTGGTTCTGTGGGTGTGGCTTATTTTGTGGGTGTGGCTTTGAGGTCATGTGACTAGGTGGGCGTGGCTAGCTGGTCAGAGTCATTTCTGGAAGGTCCTCGCACTTACGACCAGTCCTTGCACTTACGACCTGACTCATTTGTTTGCTTTTAACACTGATCAGCCGTAGGGCGGCCCTTTGAAGCCCTGCGGCAAGAGTTTTAAACACTTTTTTCCCCTCTAGTCATCAGCTGGGACTCAAGAGGCAGCAATAGATTGGGGGTGGGACCAAATAAAAAGTAAAAATAATGTGGGTGGATGGGGAGGGTGGGAGGGAGAACCGGTTTGGTGACGTCATATCGTCACCCGCTACCGGCTCGGCTGAACCGGACCGAACCGGGAGGAACCCACCACTGCAGCTGAGGTTCACCCATCTTAAAGGGGCTAAGACTGAGAAGTGCTTCCATAGACAAATGATTCCATTTGTGTACAGACCCCTTACCAGTGGTGGGTTGCCCCCGGTTCACACCGGTTCTATAGAACCAGTAGTAAAACCAGCGGGAGGCTCCGCCCACTGACCCCGACGTCATCAGAACGCTTCTGTGCATGCGCAGAAGAGCAAGCGCGTGCGAAGCGAGCTTGCGCGCACAGCCCCGTTGCAAACCGGTAGTAAAGTAAGTAGAACCCACCCCTGCCCCTTACCCCTTACAATTCTATTAATCAGCCCTTTTGCTGCAGGTAGTCCTCGAGCTATGACAGTCAAAGAGTGAAGGAGAAGAGCAGGCAAAGATGGAGGGCAGAGTTAAAAGCGTCATCAGTTTAGAATCTTTGCATTGCCACCAGAGACCCAGCTCAGGCAAACCGGTAGGGGGGACCTGTGGTTGGGCAATCCCATCCTATATCGCTGTGGTTTTGATGCCACACGCATGTGCGGACGGCACGTGGGAGCAAATTGCCGTGTTGTTTGACGTCACACCAGTGGTGAAATCTACTTTTTTTTTACTACCGGTTCTGTGGGCGTGGCTTGGTGGGCGTGGCAGGGGAAGGATACTGCAAAACCTCCATTCCCTCCCCACTCCTGAGGGAAGGATACTGCAAAATCCCTATTCCCACCCCACTCCTGAGGGAAGGATATTGCAGAATCCCCATTCCCTCCCCACTCCTGAGGGAAGGATACTGCAAAATCCCCATTCCCACCCCACTCCTGAGGGAAGGATATTGCAGAATCCCCATTCCCTCCCCGCTCCTGAGGGAAGGATACTGCAAAATCCCCATTCCCACCCCACTCTGGGGCCAACAAGAGGTGGTATTTGCCGATTCTCCGAACTGCTCAAAATTTCCGCTACCGGTTCTCCAGAACCTGTCAGAACCTGCTGGACAGCACTCTTGCGTGACACACATGTGCAGACAGCGCAGGCTCACATTTCCGGTGCTGGGTGTACCGATTGCTACAGTATGTGAAGTCCTCCTCTGGTCAGCACAATATAAAAAAGATGTTGAGATTCTGGAAAGAGTGTAGAAAAGAGCAACAAAGATGATTAGGGGACTGGAGGCTAAAACATACGAAGAACGGTTGCAAGGATTGGGTATATCTAGTCTAGTGATGGCTAACCTTTTTGCCATCGCGTCCCAAAAGCAGGGGGACCGCGGGGAAGGTCATATGCGCATCCATAATTCTATGCGCCCTGCCCCCCCATGCTCCCCCTGCTTTTGGCATGTGATGGCACCTGGGCCCGGTAGGCCCATTTTTCGCTCTCCCCAGGCTTCAGAGCCTTTCTAGGAGCCTGGGGAGGGCAAACACGGCCTTCTCCACCCCCACCCCCCAGAGGCCCTCTGGAGGCTGGAAATAGTGTGTTTCCTGACTTCTGGTAGGCCCAGAAGGCCCAAAAATCAACTGACTGGTGCACACATGTGTGCTGGAGCTGAGCTCGCGTGCCCACCAATATGGCTGCACGTGCCACCTGTAGCACCCGTGCCATAGGTTCGCCGTCACGGATCTAGTCTAGTGAAAAGAAGGACTAGGATTGACAGGATAGCAATGTTCCAATATTTAAGGGGCTCCTACAAAGAGGAGGGGCTCAAGCTATTTTCCAAAGCACCAAAAGGCAAGAAAAGAAACAATGGATGGAAGCTAACCAAGGAGAGAAGCAACCTAGAACTAAGGAGAAATGTCCTTACGGCTGAGGGCAATCAACCAACGGAATAGGTTGCCTTCAGAAGTTGTGTCTGCTCCATCACTGGAGGCTTTCAAGAAGAAACTGGACAACTATTTGTCTGGAATGGTATAGGGCTGTGATGGCGAACCTATGGCACGCATGCCACAGGTGGCACGCAGAGCCATGTTGCCTGGCACGCCAGCTCAGCTCCGTCTGCTGATTTTCGGTCCTTTTGGGCCCACCAGAAGAGGGCCGGGGTGGGGGAGAAAGGCCTGTTTTTCCTTCTCCCTGGCTCCAGATCCTCTCTACACATCTGGGGAGGGCGAAAACAGCCTTCCCCACCCCCTCGGAGGCCCAAAATTGCCCGTTTCCCAACTTCCTGCCTCTGAGGGGGTAGGGAAGGCTGTTTTCGCCCTCCCCAGATGCATAGAGAGAATCTGGAGCCAGATGAGAAAGAAAAAAATGGGCCTACCGGGCCATCCCGTGCCACGAGTGTGGGGAGGGGAAGGGGGCCACACTCACATGTGCGTGGTGGGGCACATAGAATTATGGGTGTGGGCCCATGCATGCGCAAACCTCCCCCGCCTCCCCCCTTCCTGGCACGTGATGGCAAAAAGGTTAGCCATCACTGGTCTAGGGTCTCCTTCTTGAGCAAAGGGCTGGACTAGAAGACCTCCAAGGGACCTTCCAACTCTATTATTCTATGTTCTAAATCCACACCGTGTGGGGTTCCTTCCATTGGATACGATCTTCGACGCAACATAAATGGATAACCAGTGCTTTGCGAACATTTGCTGGGGTAAGCAGCAAATAGAAAAAAGAATTTTACAAGGGAGGATGGAGATTAAATAACCCCCTCATTAATGCTTGGAGAAGAAATTAAACTCCCTCTCCTCTTTTTTTCCCCCCAGTATTATAGCTGATCCAGCCAGAGCCACTAGATGTCTCCTTCTGACCAACCACGCAGGAGAAGCTCCCAATCCATAGGACCATTCCTCCTGCCAAGATTAGCTGTTCTCCACCCATCCTTAAGTCAACAGGAAAAAAAACCCCCTAGATTGGCATAGATCAGTGTTTCTCAACTTTGGAAGCTTGAAGATGGGTGGACCTCAACTCCCAGAATCCCCCAGCCAGCGTTGCTGGCTGGGGGATTCTGGGAGTTGAAGTCCACCCATCTTCAAGCTACCAAGGTTGAGAAACACTGGCATAGAATGAGCTGTTCCCTTTTGGAAGTCCCTCATTCTGATCCATCGCGCGCTCAAGATTTTTTAATTTCATCAAGCTGGCCTGGCCTAAATCTTCTCCCCTTTTAAATATAAATTTTAAATATAAGTTTTAAAATTGTTTTAAATTATGGGGCATTTTAAATTCAGCCAAATTATTTAATTCGTTTTTAATCTATTTTAAATTTTTGTATTTATGTGTTTTATCTTGTGGCTGTTCACTGCCCTGAGTCCTTCGGGAGAAGGACGGTATAGAAATTTAATAAAATAAAATAAAATAAATAAATAAATAAGGTAGGTCAGCCCTGTCCATCAAAGCAGAAGGAATTCTCCTGCTTCACCAAACAACCTTCTGCTTCCAGTCAAAACTCTAGCAGATGATCCTCCTCACCCGAAGAAAGGGAGAATTGATAGAGTCAGAAACTATTTGCAGGCAAGCCTGAGAAACAGCTGACGGTGACTGTGAGAATTTGGATCGGGGGGGGGGGGGGGGGTGGGGGGTAAATCCCAGTTTACTGTCTGCTTTTCCCGTAGGTATGTCGTTTGTTTTTCAGGCCTAATTTGAACCACAGGGTATCTATTAAGGGGGGGGGGGTCAAAGTGGGAGTTGCTTCGTGCAGTAGGAGGTCTTCCTTTCACTTCGGTTGACTTCACAACTACCACCCTAAGTGTTGTTTTCTTAAACGTCATGTTCAAAAGCAGCCCGAACCCACACATGACAATGGCAATCGGAAACTGTAGCTTCAAATGAAAGCTAGACAGACAGACAGAGAGACCGACAGACACAGACAGACAAGATGCTGGAGAGAGAGAGAGAAATGGTAGGTAAGTAGGTAGGTAGAAAAGTAGGTAGATGATAGATGATAGATAGATAGATAGATAGATAGATAGATAGATAGATAGATAGATAGATAGGCAGGCAGGCAGGCAGGCAGGCAGGCAGGCAGACAGACAGACACACACAGACAGAGATGGATGGATGGATGGATGGATGGATGGATGGATGGATGGATAGATGATAGATAGATAGATAGATAAGACACAGAGATGGATAGATAGATAGATAGATAGATAGATAGATAGATAGATAAATAGATAAGACATAGATAGATAGATAGATAGATAGATAGATAGATAGATAGATAGATAGATAGATATGGATGGATGGATAGATAGATATAGATAGATAGACAGATAGACAGAGATAGATAGATAGAGATGTATAGATAGATAGATAGATAGATAGATAGATAGATAGATAGATATGGATGGATATAGATTGATGATAATGATAGGTAGACAGACAGACAGACAGACAGATATGGATGGATGGATAGATAGATATAGATAGATAGACAGATAGACAGAGATAGATAGATAGATAGATAGATAGATAGATAGACAGATATGGATGGATGGATAGATAGATATAGATAGACAGATAGACAGAGATGTATAGATAGATAGATAGACAGACAGACAGACAGACAGACAGACAGATAGACAAAGATGCTGTAGACTCTAGTTCAACTCCCTGCTCAAGCAGGAGACCTATATCATTTCAAACAAAAGGTTGTCCAATCTCTTTTTGGAAGCCTCCATTGATGGAGCACCCACAACTTCTGAAGGTCAACTGTTCCAATGGTTAATTGCACTCACCATTAGGAAATTTCTCCTTAGTTCTAGGTTGCTCCTCACCTTGGTTAATTTCCATCCATTGTTTCTTGTCTTGCCTTTTGGGAGTTTGGAAAACAGTTTGACCCCCTCATCTTTGTCGGAGCCCTTCAAATATTGGGACAGTGTCATCATATTCCCTCCCCCACTCCCCAGTCCTTATTTTCATTAGACTAGACAAACCCAATTCCTGTAACTGTTCTTCGTATGTTTTCGTCTCCAGGTCTTTAGTGGTGGGTTGCCCCCGGTTCGCACCGGTTCTATAGAACCGGTAGTAAAACCGGTGTTAGGCTCTGCCCACCGACTCCGACGTCATCAAAACGCACATGCACAGAAGAGTGTGCACATGCGCGAGTGAAGCAAGCAAGCACACATGGCCCTGCTACAAACCCGTAGTAAAGATAAGTAGAACCCACCACTGCAGGCCTGTAATCATTTTTGTTGCTCTCCTCTGCCCTCTTTCCAGAGTCTCAGCATCTTTTTTGTAGGATGGTGACCAGAATTGGATGCCGTATTCCAAGCGTGGTCATACTAAGGCTTTGTAAAGCGGGTACTAGAACTAAAGAAGCTTCTTGGATGAGAAGCGAAATGTCTTCAAGGAAAAACAAAGTCCAGTTGTCTTTGAAAAAGCACCTTTGGGGCAACCACGACCTGGAGGACTGAGAATCTCCACAGATAAATGTAGGTGGAGGGTTTTCTACCAAGCATTCAATTCCACGATAGAGCGTTGAAATAATAGGGTGACTTTTGAGGGCAAAATCGATGGATTTCAAGGAGAAACTGAAAAACCTAGGCCCAGATTTAGAGGTCATATTGTCCTACTTGAAAAGGGCTTCACAAAATCCTGGACAAGTGAGTGATTTCCAAATCAGAAATGACCCTGCTATTCACAGGAGCTTGTTCACCGCTCGATGGTTTGCTTTGCTATTTTAATGTTCAACCCTTTTAAGATACCTTCACCTTTTATGGAGAAATCAATTCTACAAGGAACGCTTAATGGATTTTTGCTGTTATTTTCCAACCTGGGCCTCTCTCGCTGCCACGTGGAATATTTGTTTTCCTTCTATAAAGGTGTCGGGCGTTAGAAAATGCTTTCACTTGGAATCACTCCCGCCGTCCTGTCCTCCTCTTCCTTCTGTAAAACAGCCTGAATCAAAGAGAGACTTAAGCTAGGAAAATCCACAAGGAAAGCCCTGAATCTTATAGAAAAGAACATCCATTGTGTATGCTTGCAAAAGATTTAAGAGCCAAATTTAAAAATGCCTCTGAAATTTACTGTTGACGGTCAAGTTAAGAAGGGGCTGGCAGGAAGCTTACCGAAGGGAGATCCAATCTAGAATTAAGAGAAGTTTCCTGATGGTGGACACAATGGAACAACTTGCCTTCAGAAGTTGTGAGTCATTGGTGGGTTTCAAAAAAAATTACTACCAGTTCTGTTGGCGTGGCTTGGTGGGTATGGCAGGGGAAGGATACTGTAAAATCTCCATTTCCTCCCCACTCCAGGGGAAGAATACTGCAAAATCCCCATTTCCTCCCAATCAGCTGGGACTCGGGAGGCAGAGAATAGGTGGGGTTGGGGCCAGTCAGAGGCGGTATTTACCAGTTCTCCGAACTATTCAAAATTTTCGCTACCGGTTCTCCAGAACTGGTCAGAACCTGCTGAAACCCATCTCTGTTGTGAGTGCATCATCCCTGGAGGTTTTTAAGAAGAGATTGGACAGCCATTTGTTTGGGTCAGTACAGAGACTCCTGCTTAAGCAGGGGGTTGGACTAGAAGACCTCCAAGATCCCTTCCAACCCTATTACGCTATGTTCTATGTCTCACACCCTCCCCGTTGTGACTTCTTGTTCTCACTTGCCAAACCCCAAAGATGCAATGCAGAAGAAGCTACATGGTTTCTTCACTTCACTTCACCCTTAGAGGGAGGGATCTATGGTGTCTAGTTTAATGAAAAGAAGGACTAGGAGTGACATGATCACAGTGTTTCAATATCTAAGAGGTTGCCATAAAAAAGAAGAGGGGAGGGTCAAGCTATTCTCCAAAGCACCTGAGGGCAGGACAAGAAGCAATGGATGGAAACTAATCAAGGAGAGAAGCAACCTAGAGCAAAGGAGAAATTTCCTGGCAGTTGGAACAATTAATCAGTGGAACAACTTGCCTCCAGAAGTTGTGGGTGTCAGCCTCTGCTCTTTTGATGCTTACTTGCTCGGCTGCCATGGAAATGGGGGAGGGGGAGCTAGGGCGATTCTTGGGGGGAAGTGTGCTGGAAGAAAACAAAAGTGAATCTTTGCTGCAGTTCTTTCTTTGAAGTTGATATGTTTCAAGGTCAACGGTCGTGGCATACCAGGAGGATGGCACTGCCAGATGTGTGCTCCCACATGACCCCTGGAAGACCTATGGACTGGATGATTTACGCTGGACAGTTGGGAGGGGATGCTTTCTATATGTGATTTTCGCGCCTATGCTTCAGATCTTGCTTTTCTATGGTTGCATTCAGTTCATACTCAGTAAAAGTACCTTTCTCAATGAAAACGGAGTTGGGGGTTTTCTTTCTTGAGTATTGAAAGGAGGCACACCTGACAGTGGGTGCTTCATCCATGCAGGTTTTTAAGGAGAGATTGGACAACCATTCATTGGAAATGGTATAGGGTCTCCTACTTGAGTATGGGGTTAAACTAGAAGACCTCCAAGGTCCTTTCCAACTCTGTTATTCTATATTTTTGCAAAGCAGTGTCAAGAAGAGCTCCACGTCAACCTTCCTTGAAGATTCGTCTATTAGAATAACTCGCCAAAGAAACAGGAAAGCATATTTCGGGAAGAGTTTTCAGATGAAAGAACCGCAGGGGGTATCCATAGGGTATCAGACACACATAGAACATAAAACATAGAATAATGGAATTGGAAGGGAATTTGGTGTTCAACCTCATTGTCAGGCAGCCATCTTGGCTTCCTTTTTCTTTTTCTTTTACTATGTCCTATGGACAACTCTTGGCCACAAATCGCTTCTCTCTTGCCCAGTGTTTGCTATAAGGAGACGGATAGACCATGGTTAGTGATGGGATGTGGTTGAAGCCTCAACTTCAAGGAGGGACTTCAACTTAAGTCAGTTGCTATTTTTACGTTGGAAAAATAATCCAGTTATGGCTCAGGTTTTTTCTTTGGTTTTTTTGGTCCACTTCCTGGTGTTTCCCTTTCACAAGTCGTTCGTTTTTATTTTATTTATTTATTATTCCATGTCCCAGCTGCCACCATCACCTAACCTTCTTCCTGTTTGCTGTCCAAGCAGACAAGCCTAACTCTCATAAATTTTGCCCATTGTTTCTTTATTTTTAATACCAAAAAAAAAAAAAAAAAAACCAGCCAGAATTCAGTGGGAAATATTTCTGGCAAATGTTGTCTAGATTGTCTTTCTTGGTAGTCAGACATCCTGTTTAGTCCAGGGATTCATCTCTGCAGAATCAAATTCTTGCATTTAGTAAATAGAGAGGGGGTAATGTGGTGAATGGGACACAGTGGCTCAGTGGCTAAGATACTGAGCTTGTCGATTGAAAGGTCGGCAGTTCAGCGGTTCAAATCCCTAGTGCCGCGTAACGGGTGAGTTCCCGTGACTTGTCTCAGCTTCTGCCAACCTAGCAGTTCGAAAGCACATAAAAAATGCAAGTAGGAAAATAGGGACCACATTTGATGTGAAGGTAAGAGCGTTCCGTGCACCTTTGGCATTAAGTCATACTGGCCACATGACCACGGGATGTGTTTGGACAGCACTGGCTCTTCGGCTTTGAAACAGAGATGAGCACCGCCCCCTAGAGTCGTGAACAACTAGCACCAGGAGTCAAATGCTCCCGGATCGGACCGGATCACCTGATCTGGTAGCAATTTTTCCCTGTGGTTTGGCGATCCAGTAGTAATCGCCACCCGGGTGTCATTACTTCCTGGTTTTAACCAGGAAGTAATGTTTTTTTACCTTCTGCGCATGTACAGAAGGTTTTGCACATGTGCAGAAGGGGTGCGGGTGCACATAACACACGTGTGCACGCAAGCAAAGGAAGGTAAGTAGATTTCATCCCTGACTAGCACATATATGCGAGGGGAACCTTTACCTTTTAATTTTAATGTAGCGTGCCTTGCATAAAACTGTAAAAGCATCTCCTCTCAAAACACTCTCTGAGTGCATGAAAGAAACGATTGTAGATTCTGGTTTATGACCTTTCTTCTCCCAATCTTCCAATTATTTCTGACTTTGGAGAGAAATTTGCAAGAGAAAACCCAATTAGAGCAGCTCTGAACTGCCAGCCTCTTAACAATCCCAGGAAGGTTAAATGTGATCAAAGCTTTGTGTTAAATCCAGTCCAGCCTCTTTTAAAATCATTTTTCGATTGCCAGCTTTGTCTGTGCCATCGGTGCTGCTGGTGCATTTAATGAGATGTTTCAGGAATGAGTCATGCACACTCCCCAGGAGATGCTAGATGGAGATTTTGGCTGCACCAGAGCCATGAAGAAGGAGACCGATCTGGGTTAAAAGGCCTCTGACAAGGGACGGCAGCATTTCAGTGTTTCAGGCGGTGGCAAGAGAGAGAGAGAGCGCCGATTTTTGCATCTGGTGAAATACAAAATGGCTTGGGACCAGATTGTCTGAACAGTTGTCTTTTCCCGGTCCATCTGACCCAGTAGTGGCATTCAGCCAGTTCGGACGTAGTGGTGACCTGTCCTGGCTATGCCGTCCTGTTTAGCCATGTTAGGGGTAGGTTCTACTTACCTTCACTACTGGTTCGCAACGAGATCGTGCATGCGCAAATAGCCGATGACGATATCCGGGACAGTGGGCGGGGCTTCCTGCCAGTTTTACTACCGGTTCTTGCGAACCGGACTAAAACTGGGACAACCCACCACTGAGCCACCTTTTCTAAGCGTCCTGCATGCGTGAGCAAAGCACGTGCGTGGAAGGCCACCTGAGCGAGTGAAGTGAGCGTGCACATGTGCGCTCTCACATTTTTGGTGCGCAGCGAACTGGTGGTAAAATTATGTGAAACCTGCCTCTGATCTGACCCACAAGGGCAGAAAGGCAGGGAATGTTGTGGCTCCTATCTCCTGAGGCAGTACATCTGGCGGGACCCAGAAGAAGGGCCTTCTCCCAGTGGTAAAATTCCAATTTTTTTTACTACCGGTTCTGTGGGCGTGGCTTAGTGGGCGTGGTGTGGCTTGGTGGGTGTGGCTTGGTGGGCATGGCAGGGGAAGGATACTGCAAAATCTCCATTCCCTCCCCACTCCTGGGAAAAGGATACTGCAAAATCCCCATTCCCTCCCCACTCCTGGGGGAAGGATACTGCAAAATCCCCATTCCCTCCCCACTCCTGGGGGAAGGATATTGCAAAACCCCCGTTCCCTCCCCACTCCTGGGGAAGCATACTACAAAATCCCCATTCCCTCCCCACTCCTGGGGGAAGGATACTGCAAAATCCCAATTTCCTCCCCATTCCTGCGGGAAGAATACTGCAAAATCCCCATTCCCTCTCCACTCCTGGGGGAAGGATACTGCAAAATCCCAATTTCCTCCCCACTCCTGCGGGAAGAATACTGCAAAATCTCCATTCCCTCCCCACTCCTGGGGGAAGGACATTGCAAAATTCCCATTCCCTGCCCATTCCTGGGGGAAGGATACTGCAAAATCCCCATTCCCTCCCCACTCTGGGACCAGTCAGAGGTGGCATTTGCCGGTTCTCCAAACTACTCACAATTTCCGCTACCAGTTCTCCAGAACCTTTCAGAACCTGCTGAATAGCATCCCTAGGTTGACCCCCTCTTCTTTGTAACAGCCCCTCAAATATTGGAAGACTGCTATCATGTCTTCCTTAGAACTTTTTTTTCAGTAGACTAGACACTCGCAATTCCTGCAACCGTTCTTCATGTATTTTAACCTCCAGTCCCCTAATCCTCTTGGTTGCTCTTCTCTGCACTCTTTCTAGAGTCACAACATCTTTTTTACATCGTGGCGACCAAAACTGGATGCCGTATTCCATGTGTGGCCTTACCAAGGCATTATAAAGTAGTATTAACACTTCACGTGATCTTGATTCGATCCCTCTGTTAACGCAGCCTCAGGACTGTGGGAAAAATCACCGTCTAAATCCCAAGGACCATGAGAGACAACCATTTTGGAGATAGTTGTCCGCAGACGCTATCCCAACAAGAGAAGCCAACTCCAACTTCAATTCTCCTGCAGGAAAGTTGGGATAATCCAGGACTGAGTTTTTGCAACAGGCTAAATCCTGAACCTAAGTCAACAAAACTCAATTCCTGTAGTTGTGTAAGATCGCTGTGCCAAGGATATCATATGATGCGATGGCCAAATTCACACCAGACGCCAAGCCACAAAGTATCCCAACTGCATTTCAGTCCCACGAATGTTTTGCAAACGCAGATGTCTGCTCTTTGCCATTTGTTACTAGTTCGGGCCCCAGTTGCCAAGGCCGCCTTCGAATTAGAGACTTCGCGTCATTTCCACCAAATCTTCCAGTGATCTTTACATATCAAATTGGAAAATTGAACTGAATCTTCTCAATCAAAATCTGATGCCTCAGCTTTTGCATGGTTTGCTGCAAAAAAAAACAAAACTATGTGGGTGAGGGGCTACTTAGAAAGTCAGCTCATCAAACAACTTGGTAGCACAGTGGTCTAAAGCACCCTGTTATTAACACAGCTGCCTGCAATTACTGCAGGTTCGAATCTCTCCAAGGCTCAAGGTTGACTCAGTCTTCCATCCTTTCTAAGGTAGGTAAAATGAGGACCCAGTTTGTGGGGGCAATAAGCTGACTTTGTATAAATATACAAAAGTATGAAGGCTATTCCTTAGCGCATTGTAAGCCACCCTGAGTCTCTGGAGAAGAGCGGCATATAAATCAATTTTTTTTTAAAAAAAAGGTCCCTTCCAACTCTTTTTTTCTGTTACTCTGCAGATTAATAAGCTCACTTTCCCCCCCTAGAAACAGCTTTCATCCTCAATACTACAATTGTTCAATGAATAGGGTCTGGTGGCTCAGCAGACTAAAAGCACTGTGATTAACACCAGCTGTCTGCAATTACTATAAGTTTGAATCTCGCCAGGCTCAAGGTTGACTCAGCCTTCCATCCTTTCTAAGGTAGGTAAATTGAGGACCCAGTTGTGGGGGCAATAAACTGACTTTGTATGAATATACAAAAGTATGAAGGCTATTGCTTAACGCACTGTAAGCCGCCCTGAGTCTCCGGAGAAGGGCAGCATATAAATCAAATTAAAAAAAAACAAACTTCAACCTTGTTTTCGGAATCAGTTGGAAGTGCTGAATCAGGCTTTTGTCGTGAAAGCGACTGCTTGCAAAGGCTCAAGGATGGGGGCTGAAAGGCGAAAGTGGAAGCAGTAGACCAGGTTGCCCTGATAGACCAGTCTCACTGGAAAAAACACTTACCGTATTTTTGGGAGTGTAAGACGCACCTTTCCCCCCCCTCAAAAGAGGCTGAAAATTTGGGTGCATCTTATACTCTGAATGTATCTTTTCCGAAGCTTTTTTTCAGCCCTAATGAGATGCTAGCGAGTGAAGCATCTCCATGCTTTGCTCCGACTCTCAGCTGTTCTTTAGAAGCTTTTTTTCAGCCCTAACTAGGCGCTAGCCGAGTGAAGCGATCTCGCCGCCCCTGCCCTGCCCAATGCTTTTCTCATTGCTGCTTCCTCTCAGCTGTGCCTTAGAAGCTGTTTTTTATCCCCAAGCAGGGGATAAAAAACCAGCAAACTAAAGTGCTGAAGCTGGCCAGACTAAGGATGCTAGCCAGATGAATACCTGGTAGGCAGATTTTTCCCCCCTATTTTCCTCCCCAAAAACTAAGCTGTGTCTTATACTCCGGTGCATCTTACACTCCGAAAAATACGGTAATCTTTCCCCTGGTATAGCCAACAAAAGTGAGGAGAGCCCGAGGCTTAGAGGTTAATACATCTACCTAATAAGCCAGTAGCCTCGGTTTGAATCTCAGAAAGGGTATGGCTAGCTGATGAGACCTAAATAGCTTGAAATACCGGTATACTAGTTTCCAGTGGTGGGATTCAAATTTTTTTACTACTGGTTCTGTGGGCGTGGCTTGGTGGGCGTCACAGGGAAGAATACTGTAAAATCTTTGTTCCCACCCCACTCCAGGGGAAGGTTACTGCAAAATCCCCATTTCTTCCCAATCAGCTGGGACTTGGGAGGCAGAGAACAGATGGGGGCGGGGCCAGTCAGAATTTTTACTACTGGTTCTGTGGGCGTGGCTTAGTGTGGCTTGGTGAGTGTGGCAGGGGAAGGTCACTGCAAAATCTCCATTCCCTCCCCAATCCAGGGGAAGCTTACTGCAAAATCCTCATTTCCTCCTGATCAGCTGGGACTTAGGAGGCAGAGAATAGATGGGGGCAGGGGACAGAAGGAATTTTTACTACCAGTTCTCCGAACTACTCAAAATTTCCACTACCGGTTCTCCAGAAATGGTCATAAATCGCTGAAACCCACCTCTGCCCCAGTCCCTTCTAGGACTGCTATTACCTAGTTGGGTAATGAAAAGTCTGCAAGCAAACAACCGAGCTCGGAGAGCACCAAACCCCACAGTCTTCCTCCTCCTCTTCCTCCTCCTCCTTTCAAACCCCACTTCCTTCTAGCACTGTTGATGTTACCTAACTGGGTACTAAAATGTCTGCAAGAAAACCACGAAGCTCAGAGAGCACCAGGGTCCCCACAGTTCAACCCTGAGCTACAAATATCCTCTTTTATCAACCCTGCCAATGTATCTGAAAGAAGCAGTTCCTGGAATAACCAAACCAGATTATTTCCAGAACTTGCCAAGTAAGCAATGAAACTTCTCTCTCTCTCTCTCTCTTTCCAACATTTCATATTTGGGCAGACTATTCTGGGCAGGCTGTTCTGCTGGTAATGATAAAAGCATCATTTTCTGCTGTAGTTAACATCTTCCGCACTCAGCAGCACGTAAGTCTGTTTTTAATTAGACTTTCCAGCCTTGTTCGTGATGTAAGTTGAGATTTTCCTCTTGGCCAGCCAGAATGTTTCATGGCACCAGCATAGTTGAATCACCAAGTCTACATCTGCACGTCTAGGAGCAAAGTCAAACTGACGAACAAAGGTTGCTGGCATGCTGATGCCACAATTTCAAGGTTTCCAGCTTCCTGCTTTTTCTTAAAATAAATAAATAAATAAATGATGTGGCTGCCATAGAAATCTAAACTGAAGACAAAAATGCTCAGGATGACCCTGTCAAATCTTTTTGCAAAGCTGACTTTTCGAGACAGACGAAAGATGGCCGGGAAGAATATTGGGCTAGAATTCAAAGATGGATTTTAGAAAATCATAGGATGTAGAATAGATTTGAACCCGGAAACGTTTTTACTAGGCATGGAACCAGAGAACTTAAACAAATCTAATTGGTATCTCACTCTCCACATCATCATTGCAGCCAGGATCTCATTCGCGCAAGAATGGAAATCCAAAAATATCCCATCGGAGGCTACATTAATTGCAAAGATCATGGACTGTGCAGAAGCAGACAAGCTTACTGGACTTTTGCGAGATAGACAAGAATCGGGGTTATATAGGAGCTGGGACAGATGGTTTGCTTGGCTGAAAAAAAGAAACCTTAAGAAGAATGAAAATATTAACCTTAATGTGAACGTGGGTAAATATTTATAGGAGCATTGCATGACAGTTGAGACCACCCCAACGATGTCCTTGAAGTGATGTCCCGGTGCCTGGAGGCCATGCGGATCTGGATGGGGAGGAATAGGCTCAGGCTCAACCCATCCAAGACCGAGTGGCTGTGGTTTCCGACATCCCGATATAGTCAGTTGGTGCCATCACTGACTATTGGGGGCGAGTCATGGGCTCCCACGGAGAGGGTTCGCAACTTGGGTGTCTTTAGAAGAGCACATGACGGCCGTGGCCAGGGGGACTTTTTATCAGGTCCGCCTGATTTGCCAGTTCTGGATCGGGACTCGTTAAATACGGTCACTCATGCTCTCGTTACTTCCCGCGTGGACTACTGCAATGCTCTCTACATGGGGCTCCCCTTGAGGAGCACCCGGAGGCTCCAGCTGGTCCAGAATGCGGCCGCGCGGGTGGTTATGGGAGCGACGTGGCGCTCCCATGTGACCCCCCTCCTGCGCGAGCTGCACTGGCTCCCGGTGGTCTCCTGGGTGCGCTTCAAGGTTTTGGTTACCACCTTTAGAGCGCTCCATAGCATCGGACCGGGATATCTACGAGACCGCCTTCTGCTACCAATAGCCTCTCACCGACCAGTATGCTCCCATAGAGAGGGGCTCCTCAGGGTGCCGTCGGCCAAACAGTGTCAACTGGCGGCCCCCAGGGGGAGAGCCTTCTCTGTGGGGGCACCTACCATCTGGAACGAGCTCCCCCCAGAGATACGGAAGATCCTGGACCTGCGCACGTTTCGCCGTGCTCTCAAAACTTTTCTATTTCAGCAAGCTGGCCTGGCCTAACTCCCCTCTTTTAATTTTTTTCATCCGTGGTTTCGGGGTGGAGTACCATCAGTACGCTGATGACACCCAGCTGTACATCTCCAGCCCAGACCACCCCAACGATGCCCTTGAAGTGATGTCCCGGTGCCTGGAGGCTCTATGGATCTGGATGGGGAGAAACAGGCTCAGGCTCAACCCATCCAAGACCGAATGGCTGTGGTTTCCGACGTCCTGATATAGTCAGTTGGTGCCATCACTGACTATTGGGGGCGAATCATTGGCCCCCCACGGAGAGGGCGTGCAACTTGGGCATCCTCCTGGATTCACGGCTGTCTTTAGAAGAGCACTTGACGGCCGTGACCGGGAGGATTTTTCATCAGGTTCGCCTGATTCGCCAGTTGCGTCCCTTTCTGGATCGGGACTCGTTACGCACGGTCAATCATGCCCTTGTCACTTCCCGCCTGGACTATTGTAATGCTCTCTACATGGGGCTCCCCTTAAGGAGCACCCAGAGGCTCCAACTGGCGCAGAGTGCGGCCGCGCAGGTGGTAATGGGAGTGACTTGGTGTTCCCATGTAACACCCCTCCTGTGCGAGCTGCACTGGCTCCCAGTGGTCTTCCGGGTGCGCTTCAAGGTTTTGGTTACCACCTTTAAAGCGCTCCATGGCTCAGAACCTGGGTACTTGCGGGACCGCCTACTACCACCAATAGCCTCCCACCGGCCGGTACGCTCCCATAGAGAGGGGCTCCTCCGGGTGCCGTCGGCCAAACAATGCCAACTGGCGGCCCCTAGGGGGAGGGCCTTCTCTGTGGGGGCACTCACTATCTGGAACGAGCTCCCCCCGGAGATACGGAGGATCCCGGATCTGCGCACCTTCCGCTGTGCTCTCAAGACCTTCTTATTTCACCAGGCGGGCCTGGCCTAATTTTCTCTCTCTTTTATAAAAGAATTTTTAATTTTTAATATTTTTTAGTATTTTATATATTCAAATTTTAAAATTGGTTTTAAATTGATTGGGGTTTTAATTTGTCTAGGCCAAAACTATTTAATTTGATTTTAATTCTGCTTTTAAATTTTGTATGTATGGATTTTATTGTTGGCTGTTCACCGCCCTTAGTCCTTCGGGAGTAGGGCGGTATAGAAATCTAATAAAATGAAAAAAAAAATTTTTTTCCTCCTGGATAAACTCTTCTTTCTTTTGATGAGTTGGCTTAATGGAGGTTTGTACTTTCTCTAGGCGAAAATTGATACTTTAAAACTCTATACGTATTATATTACTCTCTGCAATTCTATCCATATTGTTATACTTTCTTTTTCTGTATTTTTTAATAATTTTCAATAAAAAAAAATTTAATAAAAAAAAAGAAAAGAAAGAAAGATGGCAGGGAAGCAGAGTAAAACTAGATTTTTTTTCCCTCCAACTTTGGCAACTTTAAAACAGGTGTCAGGTCCTAGAGCCCAATGTTTTCTTTGGATCTTCAGGGCTGTCGTGCTTAGTGCTGTGGGAAACCGGGAGGGGGGAATTGCATAGAGTGGTGGAGATATTTAGCCATAATAACATTCCTTTCTCTGAGACTCAAGGATATTCGGGCCTGCGCCTGGAGTGGTGTAACTGGGAGGCATCTCCGGTTGGGACGGTGCATGGATTGGACCAGGTGATGGACATGGGGGTGCAGGGCAGGGGTGAAATCCTACTGGTTCAGACCGGTTCGAACGAACCGCTAGGGATTATGGGCATCAGTTCGTCGAACTGGTAGCAATTACCCCTCCTTGGCCCCACCCACGCCCGGCCGGTCGCCGTTCACCTCTTCCGGGCGCTCGATATTCCACAGAATTCAATGTTAAATGCAGCAGAGAGAATGCTAACTTTTCTCCCTCCATTCACAATGGAGCTGCTGTCCCTTTGAGGTAGTCCCCAGGAGGGAGGGGGACAGGGGGAGCAGCTGGGATGAAGTCGTTTTCGTGAAAGGCAGGAAAATGGGGAAGAGGATTTTCCTGCCTGTCATCCATTCCTCAATCTCAGCACAGAGTGAAGAAAGGATAGTACGCAGGAATATTCCCCTCCCCATTTTCCTGCCATTCGCGACAAGGAGTAGCTGGGAGGGGAGGGGCCAGTGAGGAGCCTCTCGATGTGAGTGATGTCAAGTTGGCCACACCCACCCAGTCACATGACCTCCCCCCAACAATCCACGCCCAGAGAACATCATGGACCCCACAGTCCTTCTCTTCCTCCTCCTTCGCTCCTCAAACCCAACTCTATTCCAGCATTGATGATGTTGCCTAGTTGGGTAATGAAAAGTATGCAAGCAAATGAGCAAGCTTGGAGAACATAAAGGACTCTACAGTTCAACCCCGAGCTACAAATACCGGTATTCTCTTATATGGATTTATTGATTTATTCCATTGTTACCTTCCTGGAATCTAAAGCAATTGCTTGCTCTACACCATAATAATAGAATTCATGTGTTTTATTAATGCTATATATCATCACCATCATCATCATCATCATCATCATATTATTATTATTATTATTATTATTATTATTATTATTATTATTATTATTATTATTCATTTTTCTTTGTTATATATAACATTTCCATTTCTGCAACGGCAGTGTGCTGTCTGTATCAATGGTGCGTTTCAAAATTTTTTACTACCGGTTCTGTGGGTGTGGCTTGATGGGCATGGCTTGGTGGGTGTGGCAGGGGAAGGTTACTGCAAAATCCCCATTTCCTCCCAATCATCTGGGACTTGGGAGGCAGAGAAGAGATGGGGGCGGGGCCAGTCAGAATTTTTACTACCGGTTCTCTGAACTACTCAGAATTTCCGCTACGGGTTCTTCAGAACTGATCAGAACCTGCTGAAACCCACCTCTGGTCTGTATCAAATCTCTTTTGAATACTCATAATTTTATACACACCATGTACTCATCTTCTTTTAACAACCCCATAATCTCTTGCGGGATGGAGTCTGGGCAGCTGAATGGAGCTAGCAGAGCGTTTAATGGCCGGATGCCCTTCCTGTCACCAGTGCGGAGTTTTGTTCAGCTGATCTATTCTCAGTGTGCCCAGAGAGAGAGAAATATCTGCCTCTACCTAGGATCGAACTCACAGCCTCCTGATTGTGAGGCGAGAGCTCCACCTCTAGGCCACCACTCCTAATGCCCTCCTATATATCTCTGCAAATTTGCACATACATGTTTGTATCAAGGATCTTACAGTTCAATCCTGAGCTACAAATATTCCCTACCATTAATAGGTGCATTGCACATAAAAACAAAATGAGCTTTGAGTGCACTATTGTAAGTGCCGTCTTTACTTTTTTTGACCTGCTGAGAGATGAACTGGGTTCAGGTTGGAAGCTGCGCTAAGTAAAAGCTAAATCCCTCCCAATATCCAGCAGTAAAAAAAGATAAAGGTTCCCCTCACATATGCGTGCTAATTGTTCCCGACTCTAGGGGGCAGTGCTCATCTCCATTTCAAAGCCGAAGAGTCAGCGCTGTCCGAAGACGTCTCCGTGGTCATGTGGCCGGCGTGACTCAACACCAAAGGCGCACGGAACGCTGTTCCCTTCCCACCAAAGGTGGTCCCTATTTTTCTACCTGCATTTTTTACCTGCTTTCGAACTGCTAGGTTGGCAGGAGCTGGGACAAGGAACGGGAGCTCACCCCGTTACACGGCACTAGGGATTCCAACCGCTGAACTGCCAACCATTCTGAACGACTAGCTCAGCACCGCGTTGTACAAAATAGAATTGCTGGCGTTTTTTTCTTTTCTTTCTTTTTTCTTTTTGCTCTTCCTCGTAAAAAAAATGTCCCATCGTTCTTCATTTTTTATTAGCTTCAAGCATGGCATCCTTGTCCTTTTGACTTGGATGTGTGCATAATTGGTAGGACTTATGCAAGGCCAGGCCTCTTGGGGTGAAGGCTTACAACCGCTAGAGACAGGGTGAAAAAGTAACTCTTCCAGCTTAATTAGATGTTCTCAGAACCAAACCACAGATATCGCATTACTTCAAGCGAACCCGTCTTTCTACATAGACTATTAACTCTTCCTACATGTTTTCAGTACTTACTTTTCTCCTGCGTCTTCCATAAGAGAAGGAACCCAAACTTCCTTTGCTGAAGTAGGCTTCCAAATCTTCCATGCCTTTCTCTCTCCATTGGCAAGTTCCCATGGCAACTCTTGACATGATCTTCATTCTACGAAGGATGAAAGATCAGCTCCACATGTGAAGGACCTATTCAACTGACATATTGCTACTCATGCCTATGCACAAGGGATCTTCTCAATTAATGGTTGACACCTGTTTGGAGTTAGATAAGGGTCAACAGAGTAGAGTAGAGTAGAGTAGAGTAGAATAGAATAGAATAGAATAGAATAGAATAGAATAGAATAGAATAGAATAGAATAGAATAGAATAGAACAGAACAGAACAGAACAGAACAGAACAGAACAGAATAGAATTCTTTATTGGCCAAGTGTGATTGGACACACAAGGAATTCAAGGGAGGTTGGATTTAACTCATTTGTGAGGGATGACTCTTTTGACTCCGCCCCCCAAGTTCTGCCTCTCCTTCTCTACAATTTCAGCAGAGTCCAGAACATTAAGTTCTTTTTTTCTTCTACCCTCCATAGCTGGTACAATTCTGGGATTTGTCATCCCATCAACCTTGGAGTGCATGAGACTGAACAAGGTTGATCTTCTCCAGATGATGAAGTTGACCTCCACTCTCTGGAGCATTACCATCTGTAGGAGTAGAGATCTGTACAGGGTATGGTCCATAAAAGTCAAGATGGTGCAATCGAAGCTTAATCTACTTCCTGCATCTGTCATGCAATGAACCATTTGAGCCATAATCTGTGTGGAATCCTGCCCAGGAGGCTTCATCGTCTTATCTGGAATGCCATGAATTAAAATCAGTGGTGAAATCCATTTTTTTTACTATCGGTTTTGTGGGCGTGGCTTGGTGGATGTGGCAGGGGAACAATACTGCAAAATCCCCATTCCCTCTCCACTCCAGGGGGAAGGATATTGTAAAATCCCCATTCCCTCGCCACTCCAGGGAGAAGGATACTATAAAATCCCCATTCCCTCCCCACTCCTGGCAAAGGATATTGCAAAATCTCTATTCCCACCCCACTCTGGGGCCAGCCAGAGGTGGTATTTGCCGGTTTTCCGAACTACTCAAATTTTCCGCTACAGGTTCTCCAGAACCTGTCAGAACTTGCTGGATTTCACCCCTGATTAAAATACATGATTTCAACAAGCACATGTTCTACTGTTATTATCTGGTTTTTACAAATACAACAGGTGTCAGCACTACAGTTTCTGTTTTCTAACTATTTAAAGCGATGAGTTATTTCCAATTCCGGGTTGGAAAGTCATTCATTGCAAGCCCACGAAGTATGAAGTATTGTTAATTTGGAATGTGAAAAATTAATCAAAGTCAGCCAGCGTTCACGATGACTTTCCAAAAGTGCAAATATTAATTCCTGGAATTGTGTGTATGATTCACAAAATTGGCAGGCGCAATTTCTAGACTTTCGGGGGGGGGGGGGGTTGTCCTTAAATGATTATATTGCAGTCAGAATAGAAAATTAATTAATAAACAGAGGGTGCAAACATGACTTGATGGCAGATAATCAACTTATGTCTGGTTTTTTGGACAAAATAAACTACTGTCATTCCCATCAGTTTATTTTTAAATGATACTGGATGCTTCTATGCGTTACTTTAAAATCACACAATTCTCCATCCCGTCAATATTATTAATTTTAATTTTATATCAATTCAACTGCTTCCTTTTCTTGATTTTCCTTCAGATCCCGGAATATAGCAATGCAACATATTGATTATATTTTGCTTTTTTTTTTTTAAACAAAGAAATGGAAACAAAACCTATTTTACTTGGACTTCTCCAGTTTATTTCAAGACTGATTTAAACTGTTATAAAGTCTTCAATATTCCTCTTAGTAGCATATAAAGAAATAGGAAGAAGACACCTTTATATAACTTTTTTTTCTTTATCTTTTTTTCTCTGTACTTTTTTTCTTTTTACTCTTTATATATTTTTCAGTTGGTATTAGCTATGTTATCTTTGTATTTTTAAACTTTAACAAAAGTTATTCTTAAAAAGAAGAAAAAAATATTTCTTTTCGTGGTGGGGTTTAAATCTAATCAGCATAATTTAGCAAATAGGGCAGGGATTTCAAACTCAATTTCATTGAGGGCCACATCAAGGTTGTGTTTGATTTCCGGGGGGCGGGGTGGGAGTGGCCAGAGTGGGAGTGGCCAGTAACCTTTTTGCCGTTGCGTGCCAAAAGTGGGGGGACTGCAGGGGGTCACGCGCCCATGCATGGGGGGGCATGGAGAGGCATTGAATTACGTCTGACACCTCCCCCCATGCTTCCCCCGCTTTTGGCACGCAATGGCAAAAAAGTTAGCCATCACTGCTATACGACATGGGAGTTATTTTATGAATGGTTGGAAAATAAAAATAGAAGTTAGAAATAAACGGAGATAAGTGAAATGTAGAAAACATGTTAAGATAGAGAAGCAAACAATATGATGATTTTTATTAATATTTTATTAATAATTAAATTATTAATTAAATAATTAAATATTGTTAATATTTTATTAATAATTAATATTATTATACTTAATATTATTATATTCCTATTAGAAGATAGGAGAAATGAATAGCTGCTCATTATTATTACTGTAAGATTAGAGAATCAGTGTCAATGTAATGAACATGGTTGTAAACTTTGATTGCTTTTGCACAGAGATATTTGTACCCACACGACACGCTGTTGAATGGAAGATGGAATGTCTAAGTTAAAAAATAAAATTAAAAAAGCTTTTAAAAAAGAAAAGAAAAGAAACGTTCTTCTACAGCAGGGGTCTTCAAACATGGCAGCTTTAAGACTTGTGGACTTCAACTTAAACTAAAGCAGGCTGTTTGCTGTTTGACCCAACTAGGTAATATCATCAGTGTTAGCCATGCTAGTTGGGTGATGAAACATCTGCAAGAAAACAACCAAACCTGGAGAGCACCAAGGTTTCTACAGTTATCTATCTATCTATCTATCTATCTATCTATCTATCTATCTATCTATCTATCTATTTATCTAACTATCTATCCCTAACCCTATTTAACCCTAACCAAACTCAGATTCTCTTCTATTGAGATTACTAACTGGATGACAGGGTTCCCATAGTTGTACACAAACACACAAACACACACACACACACACACACACACACACACACACACACAGAGAGAGAGAGAGAGAGAGAGAGAGAGAGAGAGAGAGAGAGAGAGAGAGAGAGAGATCTTCTGCAAGAGCAACTGAAAAAGAAAAAACTTTGAAGCTGAAGGATGGGGACAAGTGAAGCTGATTATTGCCTTTTTTTAAAAAAATGTATGTAATCCTTTAGTTCTAGGGTCCCGAACCCCCAGGCTGCAGACTAGTATTGGTCCACACCCTGTTGAGAACTGGATCTCAGAAGTGGCAGGTGAGCGTGCAAAGCTCCATTTGCACACGCATGGAATCTAAGAAGGATGTACGAAACTGTCCCCTGCCTCCCCTGGTGATCCATGGAGGCAGAGAGATTGGGGACTTCTGCTTGAGTTCGTCTGGATTAAAATAAAATTTAAAAGATTTCGAGGCCCGTGGATGAAAGGGAGAAGGAGGAGGGGAGGCGTTCTTAATAAAATCCCAAAGGAGCTTTTTTTCCCCTGAGATTCTCATTAGAGCCGAAGCCGTTCGTGAAACTTCAAGTCTCCCATGAATTTTTCTCCTGGTTGAGTTGAAGTGGCATCCGGGCATGGCTAGCTAGAAGTAAGGAGAAATTCCCTGACAGTGAGAACAATTAATCAATGCAATAGCTTGCCTCTCGGGGTTGTGTGTGCATCACTGGAGGTTTTCAAAAGTAGACTGGACAACTATTGGGCTTGGATGGACTAAGAGTCCTGCCTTGAACAGAGGTTTGGACTAGAAGTCCTATTGATTAGGGGGCTGGAGACTAAGACGTATGAAGATACTTCATACTTCAGCTGACTGCTAGTTCAGCAGATCAGTGGATCAAATCTCACCGGCTCAAGGTTGACTCAGACTTCCATCCTTCCGAGGTGGGTAAAATGAGGACCCAGATTGTTGGAGGCAATAGGCTGACTCTGTAAACCGCTTAGAGAGGGCTGTAAAGCACTGTGAAGCAGTATGTAAGTCTATGTGCTATTGCTATTACCCTTCCTTCCTTCCTTCCATCCATCCATCCATCCATCCATCCATCCATCCATCCATCCAGTATTGCAGGCTCATTCTGCCAACTGCCGGCAGATCAATCCTGACCAACTCAAGGTTGACTCAGCCTTCCATCCTTCCGAGGTGGGTAAAATGAGGACCCAGATTGTTGGGGGTAATATGCTATTTAGTATACTGTCTTTGGTGTAAGCCGCCCAGAGTCCTCAGAGAGTGGGAGGCATAGAAATATGAATAATAATAATAAGAAGAAGAAGAATGGTTGCAGGAATTGGGTATGTCTAGTCCAGTGGTGAAATTCAAAAATTTTCCCTACCGGTTCTGTGGGCGTGGCTTGATGGGCATGGCTTCTGGTCATGTGACTGGGTTGGTGTGGCTTGGTGGTCATGTGACCGGGAGAACCAACTATCATGCTTTACACAAAACATAACACAAAAGCTACACAACTGACTCACACACAATGCCAAAGCAGCTGGACTTCACACAAAATGGCCCCTGCAACAAGCAGGAACCTCCCAGAGTCACAGAGAGCTCAAAAACAAACTATCACACTTTACACAAAAATACCAGTTCAGGCAATAGGTCGTTAAAAAATGCTTTAAAATGTTTTTTTTTAAAAAAATTCCGAGGATCGCGCAGCACAGCTGATTGTCACAGCTGATCATTGGAACCTTTTTTTTTTTAACTTTTTTTTTAGCATTTTTTTACTACCTATTCGCCCGAACTGGTAGTAAAAAAAAATGTTTTAAAAAAGTAAAAAAAAAAGTTCTGATGAACAACTGTGCCGCGCAATCGTCAGAACTTTTTTTTTTTACTTTTCAAAGCATTTTTTTTACTACCGGTTCAGGCGAACCGGCCCAAACCAGTAGCATTTCAACCCCTGGTCTAGTCTAGTAAAAAGAAGGTCTAGAAGAGATATGTTCCAGTATTTGAGTGTCTGCCACAAAGAAGAGGGGGTCAGCCTATTTTCCAAAGCACCAGAAGGCAAGACAGGAAACAATGAATGGAAACTAATCAAGGAGAGAAGCAACCTGGAACTAAGGAGAAATTTCCTAACGGTGGGAACAATCAACCAGTGGAATGGCTTGCATTCAGAAAAGTTGTGGATGTTCCATCGCTGGAGGCTTTCAGGAAAAGACTGGGCAGCCGTTTGTCTGAAATGGTATAGACCAGTGATGGCTAACCATTTTGCCATCGCGTGCCAGGAGTGGGGGGGCAGGGGGGGTCATGCACGTGTGCCCACACACATATTCTATGCGCCCACCAGAAGTTGGCAAACGGGCCATTTCTGGCCTCCAGAGGGCCTCCGGGGATGGTGGGGAAGGCTGTTTTCGCCCTCCCCAGACTACTAGAAAGGCTCTGGAGCCTGGGGACAGCAAAAAACGGGCTTTCCCCACCACCCCCGAGGCTCTCCGGAGGCAGGAAACAGCCTGTTTCCCTACTTTTGGTGGGCCCAGAAGGCCTGAAAATCAGCTGGCTGGTGCACACATGCGCACCAGAGCTGAGCTCCACATGCCACCTGTGGCACGTGTGCCATAGGTTCGCCCTCATGGGTATAGACTTTCCTGCCATGCAGGGAGTTGGATCTAGATCAAGGGTGGATTCTAAATTTTTTTACTACTGGTTCTGTGGGCATAGCTTATTTTGTGAGCGTGGCTTGATGGTCATGTGACAATTCTCTAGGATTTAGCAGAGGTACTGGTCTACCAGGCTTTTAACTGCTTGCAGAGCTGTACCAATCTACCCATTTATTTTTTGCAGGCACTGGTCTACCCATTTTTTTTGGAGGCACCGGTCTACTCATTCGTTTTTGAAGGCACTGGTCTACCATTTGTTTTTGGAAGCACCGGTCTAGTCATTCGTTTTTGGAGGCACCAGTTTACTCATTTGTTTTTGAAGGCACCGGTCTACCCATTTGTTTTTGGAGGCACCGGTCTACCCATTTGTTTTTGAAGGCACCGGTCTACCACCACACTGCCTTTTAACACTGATCAGCTGTAGGGCAGCCCTTTGAAGCTCCGTGGCAAGACTTTAAACAATTTTTTTCCTTCCAGCTGATCAGCTGGGACTCAGGAGGCAGCAATAGATTGGGGGTGGGGCCAAATAAAAGGTAAGAATAACGCAGGGGGGCAGGGTGGGAGAGCCCAGCTCCCGAACAAAGAGAACCAGTTCGGTGACGTCATATCGTCACCGCTACCAGCTCGGCTGAACCGGGCCAAACTGGGAGGAACCCACCACTGATCTAGATGACCTCCAAGGTCCCTCCCAATTCTGTTATTCAGTGTTCCGTGTTACCTCCGAGGTCCCTTCCATCTCTACGATTGTTAAAAGCAGCAAGCCACAGCCTCAGAGGTGGTCAGACCACACACGGCATAAAGAGCTGGAAGGCTTCTCGACACCAGCTTCTCACTGGAGAAAGGCACAGGAAGTGAGGCAGGGGGAAGACGGCTGAGTCTCCAGCCCTAGCTCCAGCATATGCCGCAAATTATATGGGAGAATTCTTAAAGGCAGCTGTAACCAGAAAGTGCCCATTGGATTTTTTTTTTTTTTTTTGATCTTTAAATATTTGGAGTGATGATCACGAACATACTTTGTAGCTGACGCCCACGTAAAGAAATACTTTCTTTGGCATCCAGCTGTTGCCCCAATGATATATGTCTGGAAAAAGCTGTAGGAAATATTTTCCCACAATAAACAACTAATTAGAGGGTCCTAAATTATTCTCATTTGAGCACATTTTCAGATAGTCGTATCAAAGGTGGGGGCAAGAACAGTTGGCATGCTCACTCTTGGTTTGGCTGTCCGCTTCTGTAAATTTTTTTTTTAATTTGATTTATATGCCGCCCTTCTCCGGAGACTCAGGGCGGCTTACAATGCGTTAAGCAATAGCCTTCATACTTTTGTATATTTATACAAAGTCAGCTTATTGCCCCCACAAACTGGGTCCTCAATTTACCTACCTTAGAAAGGATGGAAGGCTGAGTCAACCTTGAGCCTGGCAAGATTCGAACTTACTAATTGCAGACAGCTGGAGTTAAATTACAATGCATTAGTCTGCTGAGCTATCCCGGCTCCAATTAAATAGCTATCCAATTAAAATGTTATACTTATCAACTCACCCAACCCGCATTCAAAAATTGGAGAGCCAGTCAAAAGTTGGGATTTGGGAGCAAAACTTCGCAAACACATACTGTTCTGATAGATTGAAAGTCTTCTATAATGGTTTTGGGGGGGGGGGGGGAATAAATCAGGGGAAGTTCTCATCTTCCCAATATGTCAGGGGTTGCCATAAAGAAGAGGGGGTCAACCTATTCTCCAAAGCACCAGAAGGCAGGACAAGAAGCAATGGATGGAACTCAGTCAAGGAAGCAATGGATGGAAATCAATCAAGGAAGCAATGTATGGAAATCAATCAAGGAAGCAATGGATGGAACTCAATCAAGGAAGCAATGGATGGAACTCAATCAAGGAAGCAATGGATGGAACTCAATCAAGGAAGCAATGGATGGAACTCAATCAAGGAGAGAAGCGACCTAGAACTGAGGAGAAATTTCCTGACAGTGAAAACAATGAATCAGTGGAACAACTTGCCTCCAGAAGTTGGGAATGCTCCCACACTGGAAGTTTTTAAGAAAAGGTTGGACAACCATTTGTCTGAAATGATATAGGCTTTCCTGCCTGAGCAGGAGGTTGGATTAGAAGACCTCCAAAGTCCCTTCCAACTATGTTTCTGTTAGTCCAGGGGTGTCCAACTTCATCAACTTTAAGACTTGTGGAGTTCAACTCCCAGAATTCCCCAGCCAGCCATGTAGCTCAGACTTGAATTCATCCAAAGGCAGCTGGACTGATTGTTCCTTGAGGAAGAAGAAGAAAATGTTTCGCTTCTCATCCAAGAAGCTTCATCAGATCCCCCCCACCCCGCCATCAGAACTGATGAAGCTTCTTGGATGAGAAGCGAAACATTTTCTTCTTCTTCCTCAAGGAAAAAACAGCCCAGTTGCCTTTTAAAGACAAAAAAGCAGTTTTGAGCAGAGGTGGGATTCACTTACCTTCCCTACCGGTTCGCAAATGTGAGCACGCATGCTCGGCCTTCCGCACATGCTCTTTGCTTGTGGGCTTGCCTTCCACCCACGCGCCTGCCCTCGAAAATGTGGCTAAATAGGACAGCATTACGTCCCGGCAGATGGGCGGGGCCTACCGCAGTCACCGCTACCAATTCGGCCGAACCAACAGAACCGGCTGAATCCCAACTCTGGTTTTGAGACAACTATGACCCGGATGACTGAGAATCTCCACAGATATCGGAGTTGAATTGTGGGGTCCTTGGTGTTCTCTGAGTTTCGCTAACTCGGGTTTGGACCCACTTGTCAAATAGGGAAACATTGATGTAGCATCATCTAACCGACATCTCTCCTCAAATCTCCCTTTGATTTTGGGAAGAAGAATTTGCTACTTCATTGATTTGGAGACTGGCCTTCTGTTTCATAAGTCACATATTCACTTCAGGTTGCCCCTGAAAACAGAAATACAGAGTGTGGCAACTATAGGAGGACCTTTGGCTGGGGCGGGTGTCAGCAACCCGCAGCTCTGGAGCAGCATACGGCTCTTTCCTCCCACTGCTGTGGCTCCCTATCGGCTGATCCCACCACTGGCTGGCCCCACCCCTCGCCCTCCCCTTCCAGTCACTCCTCGCCTGGCCTGGGAGAGAGGAGAGGGAGAGGGGAGGGGAGGGGAGAGAAGCGGGGAGGGTAGAGGAGAGAGGAGGGGAGCGGAGAGGAGAGACAGACAGACAGACAGACAGAGACAGAGACAGAGACAGAGAAGAGAAAGAGAGAGAAAGAGAAAGAGACATGGAGAGAGAGATACCTGTTTCCCACAGAAAACACTGGGAGCCACAAAACCTTGGTAGGCGTGGCTGGGGGTGTCATGTGACTGGGTGGGAGTGAGTGACATCGAGTTGGCCACACCCTCCCAGTTTTTGTGGCTCCCAATGTTTTTTTTTTTTTCTGTGGGAAATGGGTCCAAATGGCTCTTTTGAGTGTTTAAGATTGCAGACCTCTGGCCTGGGGAGGTTTGGTATATTTGTGGTATGTTGCCAAGATAGCTCATGGGTCACAGATGAATCGAAGTCAAGCATAATTTAACTTAGAGTCCTCTTTCTGGTTTGTGTGTTCCCCTTCTAAGCATTCAGATGATGAATGTGGCTGGCATGGTTAAGTAGAAAAATGGAAAAGGGAGGTTGAGAAGGGCAAGTCAATTAGAAATGTCTTTTTAAAAAGGTACATTGATTTGTTAGGACAGTTGTATTTCTCTTTTGCTAGATTTTGTTTGACATCTGTTCCAAAAGGGCCTCTGGATTGCCCAGCAATTGCATTGGGAAATCAACGTTTCCAATTCTGGATGGTAGACAAGCTTTTTTTTTTTTTATGAATGTTTCTATTGAAATGCTGGGAGAGCCAAATCAACAAGCCGTAAGGGATGAAATTTCAATGCACTTGAAAACCCATTCACCTCTCATATGAGGCTTGGCTGATTTGGGAGCCAAAATCCAAATGGTTGAAGGTAATCTTAGGAGACAAGGAAGAGGGTGGGGTGTTAAGAAGCTGGATCGTGGCTTATCTGATGTGGAACATTCTTGGATTGATAATATAAACCAATTTTACGGAACTTCAAACCTGAATGAATGAATGAAGGCCTTTTTTGCAGTCGATATCCAGCCATGCCTTAATACCCCTAACGTTTTTCTCATGCAGGGAAAAAATACAACTTCTTATATAGAAGAGCATTCTAGGCCAGCAATCCCCAATGTTTTTGGGTATCGGGGACCGGTTCCATGGAAAATATTTTTTTCCATGGACTGGAGAGGAATGGTTTCATGTGAAACTAGATCCTGTGCATGCACAGATGAAGTTTCACTTCTTTGCATAGCCCGGTTCCTAATGGGCCACGGGCCAGTTTCGATCTGCACATCAGGGATGGGGGAAGCCTGTTCTCTGTGATGCTTAAAAACCTTGAAGACTTGTCTTTTCTTTAAGGCATTGTTGTTATATGAGCCAGCAGTGTAGGGCTGCAGCCAAAAAAGCCAACGGCAATCCTAAACTGCATTAACAGAGGGATTCAATCAAGATCACGGAGGTACTAATGCTACTCTATAAAGCCTTAGTGAGACCACATCTAGAATCTTGCATCCAGTTTTGGTCCCCACACTATAAAAAAGATGTTGAGACTCTAGAAAGAGTGCAGAGAAGAGCAACCAGGATGATTAGGGGATTCGAGACTAAAATATAGGATGAACGGTTGCAGGAACTGGGCAGGGCTAGCCTAGTGAAGAGAAGGAGACAGGATAGCATCCAATATTTGAGGGGCTGCCACAGAGAGGAGGGGAGTCAAGCTATTTTCCAAAGCACCTGAAGGCCAGAAAAGGAATCATGGATGGAAACTGAACAAGGAGAGATTCAACCTGGAAATAAGGAGAAATTTTCTGACAGTGAGAACCATCAACCGATGGAAGAGAAGTTGCTTTTAGAAGTTGTGGGAGCTTCATCCCTGGAAGCTTTCAAGAAGAGACTGGACTGCCCTCTGTCAGAAATGGTGGTCAGAAAAGGGGTTGGACTAGATGACCTACAAAGTACCTTCCAACTTTGTTAATCTGAATCTATCTAAAATGATCAAAGGTCTGGAGACTAAAACATAGGAAGAACAGTTGCAGGAACTGGGCATAGCTAGTCTAGTGAAGAGAAGGACCAGGGGAGACAGGATAGCAGTCTTCCAATATTTGAGGGGCTGCCCCAGAGAGGAAGGGGTCAAGCTATTTTCCAAAGCACCTGAAGGCCGGACAAGGAATAATGGATGGAAACTGACCAAGGAGAGATTCAACCTGGAAATAAGGAGGAACTTTCTGACAGTGAGAACAATCAACCCATGGAACAGAAGTTGCCTTCGGAAGTTGTGGGAGCTTCATCACTGGAGGCTTTCAAGAAGAGATTGGACTGCCACCTGTCAGAAATGATGTATGGTTTCCTGCTTGGGTTGGGGATTGGTCTAGACTCTAGATGACCTACAAAGTCCCTTCCAACTCTGTCAATCTGTTACTGTTATATCACTGGAGAATTTTGCTTGGAAACCTGATTGTACTGTCCTGCACTGGTTTGTATTATTTTTATTCTGTTTCCTTGGATTTGATATTTTCCGCATGGTTAGCTGTGCAGACTCACTAAGTGGAGCTGGCTAGCCTTTTAATTCTATAAATGATTAAATAAACAGCTTTCAATGTATCCCCAGCAATTGGTGCCCTTGGTCTTCCACCACTCAAAAACGCACAAGGTTCAAGGTTGAGTGTCAAATTTTGTTGGATTTATTTAGCTGGGTTCATTTATTTTCAACCAAGGCATTTAGAAAGCCTGGTCCAATTTCACCATTTCTCAATTGAATTGACGCCCTTTAAGATGAATGAAGTATTCATGCTCATAAGAGTCCTGATTTTACAATTTTATTAGGGCACAGTAACTGAGGCATTGTACTTTTCTGAGCACCTGTGATGGAAGAGGAAAGAGATCAGGGTGTCCTGCCCCATCTACGGATCCCAAAAAACACAGCACACACAAACTCTGAACAAAACTTAGTTTACTCAAAAACACAGTTTTAGCAAATGCCGGCTGTTAATTAGGCGTTCTTAACAGCCTACCAGAATTCTAAGATAATGTAATCACAGTCTTACTAGAGTTGGCAGAAAGCCCAGAAACAATTTTGCAGAGAATGCAAACGCGAAGGAGAGTGAACTAAAGTTGTTCCCTACAGCTTGCTGCAATCAGTGTTCCTCCTTAAATAGGCTAAGGGAGTGGCCAATTAGCCCCAAGCCTTACTCTTGAGACCTCCTCCTGAGGAACCACTCCTGCCTTTTGGCAGTTCTGCGTGCCCGTGCATTGAGGTTCTGGAGGTTCTGAAGGCCCTGGCTGAATCCCTGCCTCTGGCATCACCTCTTCTTCAGCCTCCTCGCTGTCCAACTCGAGCGCCGGCTGCACAGGCTGCTGGAGCAGCACCACACCAGCTTCCTCGTCGTCGGGATCAGCAACAATCCACGCAGGCCGCTGGCGGGCCACAACACAGGGTGCTCAGGATTATGGCCATCAATTCTTCAACTTCAAGTGTGGGGGGGGTCGCACATGCGCATGCCCACACCCATAATTCAATGCGTCCTGCCCCCCATGCATGTGCCCCCCCCGGCATGTGCGTGCGACCCTCCCACACTCCCCTTGCATTTGGCATGCGATGGCATCAGGGGTGGGTTCTACTTACCTTTACTACCGGTTCCCATTGTGCGCGAGCGATGCTTCTGCGCATACGCAGATCACCCATGATGATGTCTGGGTCAGTGGGCAGCGCTTCCTGCCGGTTTTACTACTGGTTCTTGTAAAACCAGTCCAAACCGGGAGCAACCCACCACTGGATGGCACGGTGGGTCCGGTACGCCCGTTTTTTGCCCTTCCCAGGCGCCAGAGGCTTTCTTGGAGCCTGGGGAGGGTGAAAACAGCCTTCCCCACCCACCCCTGGAGGCCCTCCAGAGGCCGGAATAGTGAAAAACTGTTATAATGTTTCCCCTGGTCCTTCTCTTCACTAGACTTGACGTACTCAATCCCAGCAATCGTTCTTCATATGTTTTAGCCTCCAGCCCCCTAATTTCTCCTTGCCTTGATTAGTTTCCATCCATTTAGATCCAATAAGTTCTGAGGTGACCTCACTTGATGAGAACAAAGCTACAAAGTCATCGACTAGGTTCGCACCCCAGGCTGATTCCCAAAGCCCAGCTTAACAAAAGACAACTGCTGTGTTTGCACCATGTGCGATGTCCAAATAAACTCACAATAATTCTGGTTTGATTGCAACAATCGGGTTAGCCAGGTTGCTAAAATAAAGGACCCAGCATTACTCCAGAAATGTCCAACACATTTTTACTCCAGCTAACGCTTTGTACAAACCTAGCAATTGTGTTAATGAATTGCCCTGGGCTGATTTTTTTTTTCTTCATTCCAATAACAAGGAAATACTTTTATCCCTCCTACCAGCCTTTGGGATTTAAATTCTTTTTTTTTTACAAAAACATTGAGACGTGAAAGCCTCCCTTTCATACAGGGTACCCGGGAGAACCGACCTCGCTACAAAGATCTCAGCAGGCAAAAATGTGCCCAGTCGGGCCTCCTCAAGGATAAAATATCCACCTCAGGTTGGGCGAGAAGTGAAAATACCAACCTTCAAAGTCAGAAAGAAAAGGGTTTCCCTATTGTCAAAGATACTGGAGTGGCTGTCAGGAGGTTTGGCATTCACTTCAAAGAGATGCAATCCAAAATATTATTCAGCTACAGAGAAGCACATGAAATGCACACATTCAAGGAGCATAAAGCAACCATCTTTATTCCAGAATAAGATCTCCCATGCCCGGGTGGAGAAGTTATGTACCTTTTCCCCTTTCCCATTGTCTTGGGAACCAGGTATCCACCAGAGGTGGGATTCACTTACCTTCCCTACCAGTTCGCAAATCTGAGCACGTGCCACGGGTGAAATCCAGCAGGTTCTGAAGAACTGGTAGCAGAAATTTTGAGCAGTTCGGAGAACCGGCAAATACCACCTCTGGCTGGCCCCAGAGTGGGGAGGGAATGGGGATTTTGCAGTATCCTTCCCCCTGGAGTGGGGAGGGAATGGAGATTTTGCAGTATCCTTCCCCTGCCACGCCCACCAAGCCATGCCCACAGAACCGGTAGTAAAAAAATTTGGATTTCACTACTGGAACGCGTGCATGTGCAGTAGTCACGCATAACGTCCGGGCAGGTGGGCGGAGCTTCCTGCAGCTGCCGCTACCAATTTGCGCAAACCGGAGAGAACCGGATGAATCCCACCACTGGTGTCTACACAAGATGAATCAAGTTAAGAGGGACCTTTGGAAGCCTTATTTACCGAAGGCTTGTCAACAGTGTGTCAACTAAGCTTTTGGGTTGCCATGGGCCGCTGGGATAGAAAGTCTAATGCCGCTTTACAAAGCCTTAGTAAAACCTCACTTGGAATTCTACATCCACTTTTGGTCACCACGTTATAAAAAGAAAATATTGAGGCTCTGGAAAGAGTGCAGAGATTTAGGGGGCTGGAGGCTAAAACATACAAAGAACAGCTTCAGGAATGAGTGAAAACCTCCAGTGATGGAGTACCCATCACTTATTGTTAATTGTTCCACTGGTTAATTGTTCTCGCTGTTAGGAAATTTCTCCTTAGTTCTAGATTGGTTCGCTCCTTGATTAGTTTCCATCTGTTACTTCTTGTCACACTTTGGGGGTGCTTTGGTGAACAGATTGGCCCCCTCTTCTTTGTGACAATCCCTCAGATATTGGAGAGTAAGTAAGTAAGTAAGCTTTTTATTGCGGTCAGAGACCAAATTAAAATACACATAGAAGGGGAGTATATTTTACAAATATAGATACATCATGTGACAGTACACCATCTACTGCCTCAGATACAATCTGTACTGTCAATACTAGTGATCCTCTGCCATAGGGGTTACCCGTCTCTTCCCCCGTTTTTTTTTCAGCCATGACTGCAGCAAAAAATTTTGCCACCTTTGGAGTTATATTGGAGTAGGAAATAAAGGCTGAACAGATCAGGTGAACCAGGGAATCTCTGGGAAATAGGAGAAATGAATCTTGATCTTATGTCTCAATGGTGGGGACATACGAATGTAATGTGGAACAGAGATTCCGGGGATCGGCCATCACATGTACAATAGATGGATTTTACTCCCACCGAGAGCCTACTGTCGAGGACATTCGAGGGGATCACATTAAATCGTGCCTTCATAAATGCGAGCCTGTGTTTGATAGAGTGTAACACGGAGAGATAAGGCGGAGGGTGAGGCGAGGGAGATATTGGAGAGCTGTTTTCATACTACCCGTTTAGGTTTTAGGTTTTATTTGATTTATATACCGCCCTTCTCCCGAAGGACTCAGGACGGTGAACAGCCACAAGATAAAACGCAGAAATACAAAATTTAAAAGCAAAATAAAACCGAATTAAACAATTTGGCCCAAGACAGATTTAAAACACCCCAATAATTAAGAACAGATTTAAAATTTACATTTTAAAGGGGAAAAAGGGAAAGTTAGGCCAGCCCAGCCTGATGGAATAAAAAGGTCTTGAGAGCGCGGCGGAAGGTGCCCAGATCCGGGATCCTCCGTATCTCCGGAGGGAGCTCATTCCAGATAGTAGGTGCCCCCACAGACTACCCGTAGTCCTTATCTTCCTTAGACTAAACACACTCAGTGTCAGGGTTCCAAGTAACACACCCAACGGAATCAAAAATCCAAGGCAGGGATATTCCTCAAACTTGAGATTTGTTAGGCATGTCATATTGGCACATCTGGGGAAACCCGACTCTAAAACCCCCCCTCGGGTTTCCCGCTAGTTAAAAACAAAGTTTTCTTTCCTCTGCCCATGCAATCCCTCACATGGTCCAATCAGATCACAGTCCAAGGGTCACTTGCAGTGGTGGGATTCACTGGTTGTAACAACTGGTTTGCTTTGCGCGCCCTCCAGAGACTGTAAATGGGCCCATTTCTGAACTTCTGGTACTTCTGGTAGGCCTGTTTTTTGCCCTCCCCAGGCTCCAGAGGCTTTCCTGGAGCCTCCAGGAGGGCGAAAACAGCCTCCCTTGGGCACAGGAGGCCTTCCGGAGGCCGGAAACAGGCCTGTTTCTAGACTTCCGGTAGGTCTGTTTTTCACCGCCCCAGAGCCTCCGCGCATGACTTGCACTTACCTGGCATCCAAAATGGGCCACGTGAAGACTCCTGGGAGGGGCAGGGTGGGGTGAGTGGGGGTCAGCCAGTCCTTGGAACAACCAGTTCGCCGAATCAGATTAAAATTAACATCCGGTTTGCCCGAACCAGTCTGAACTGGCTGAATCCCACCCCCTGGTCACTTGGTGTCAGATCCCACCTCCGCGCACCTGGTGGGAAAGTCCTTGGTTCTCAGAGGAAAGAATTTTATTTTGACTACAATTCCCCAGCTATCTCTACCTCTCCTGCTCCCGTTCCCACAGATCGACTCATCTCTGCTATGGCAGCCCTGAAGAGGCCAGGGGAAAATGGGTCCAGGACTGACACTCACTTCCTGCAACCCTTCTTCATATCTTCTAGCCTCCCGCCCTCTAACCATCTTTGTTGCTCTTCTCTGCACTCTTTCTAGAGTCTCAACGTCTTTCTGTCCTCTCCTATTCCTTCTATCATTCCATCTCTGTTAGTGAAAATTAAGTCCGGTATTAGATCCGAATTAACCAGAAGGCAAGAAAACTCTACTTTGAAGTCAACTGTGTCACAACACATGGGTTTCCATGATCATGCAAGAGATCAAAGGGAGCTGTGCAACAGAAGGGGAGATAAGTCAACTTTTGCTCATCAACTTCAAAGCTATTCCTTATCAAAGGACCCTCCCTAGTTTTCTTCTCTTTGTGGAAGGAGAAAAGCCGGTAAAAATTGCCCTCAAGGTATCATCCACCCAATAGTGAATCTCCTCTATTATCTCCAGTCTACATGAAGGTTGACGGTGTGCCAGTGGCAAGTAGTAACTGGTCTGTGTTTGCTACATGCCCAGGAATTGTGCAAGATCTTCCATCTTCTCCCTGCTCAGTAAAACAGACTGGCATAACAGCAGCAAATCTGTTCTGTAATCTTACCACGGAGATTCAGAAATGTGGATACCAGAGGTTGGTATTTTCTGATTCATAAAGGGTTAAAGCAGTCATGGATAATGTCTTGGCTGGTAGGCAAAGCTTTGATGGGCAAAGACAAGAAATGAGGGATGGAAACTAATCAAGGAGAAAACCAACCTGGGATTAAAGAGAAATTTCCTAACAGTGAGGATATTTAACCAGAGGAACAGCTACGCCTCCAGAAGTTGTGGGTGCTTCATCACCAGAAGCTTTCAAGAAGAGGCTGGACTGCCATTTGTCAGAAATGGTATATAGGGTCTCCTGCTTGAGCAAAGGGTTGGACTAGAAGACCTCCAGGGTCCCTTCCAAATCTATTCTGATTGGTTGACTATCTGTATTGCAGAGGGATTCTTTAATCTTTCTTGAGATGACAAGTAACAATATTACTTTGCTTTTCTGAACTTCCTTCCTTACTCCTACAAAGAACTTCATCCTGAAAAATCCAAGACAGACTACAAGTAGTTTTGGCCTCCTCCACCTCCTCCTTCTCCTGTAATATATATATATATATATATATATATATATATATATATATATATATATATATATATATATATATATATATATATATATATATATATATATATATATATATATTACAGGAGAATGAATGAATGAATGAATGAATGAATTTGTTTATTTATTTTTATTTATTTATTTATTTACTTATTGGTTTGATTTATATGCCGCCCTTCTCCGGAGACTCAGGGCGGCTTACAATGCGTTAAGCAATAGCCTTCATCCTTTTGTATATACCTGCTTAGTAGGGCTTTCACCCCCGCCCCCAAGCAGTGTTTTTTTTTATACAAAGTCAGCTTATTGTCCCCAACAATCCCGGTCCTCTTTTTACCTACCTCTGAAGGATGGAAGGCTGAGTCAACCTTGAGCCTGGTGAGATTTGAACTTGCAGTAATTGCAGACAGCCGGTGCTACTTAACACTTTAGTCTGCTGCACCATCAAGGCTCATCTTGGCATCAAGGCTACTCAATGGTCCTAGATCCCCACCAATCTCTCATCTTCCACTGCATGAGGTTTTTGCATCAATGTAGTCAAGGAATGTCTTTCTGGAGGACAGCCAAGACAAGGGATGCATCTCAACGGCACAGAGGAACTGGACAAGAATCGTCCGATGACTAAGAAGAATAGGCCTTGCACTGGTCACCAAAGACCATCAGGCTAGTGAGTCTGTTCAAACCTCTTCCTCCTCGCACCTCTCTTATCAGCCTGCCAATCAATTGGCACTTGATGGCTTGGGTGCTACACCCTCCCGTGCTATGTTTTTTCGGTGGCTTGGCCTCAGACAAATGAATGGCCCCCTTGTTGGAGCTGAGTTCGCTGCCCTCTCACTGTCAGCCCATTCGGCTTTGATTCCACTGCTTTATTTTCGTTTGGGAAAAGCGATTGCAAGGAGGGAGGGGAGGAAGAGAGGTGGAAAGAGCTTGCGGGGAGGGGAAGAGAAATTAAGTAGGCCTTTTATCAATGTGGTTAAATAGATGTGGCATTACAGGGCTCTTTGTATATAACGCTCTGCATTTTAGCATCCCTGGTTCCCATAAGAGATTGCTTTCCTGGAATAAAATAATAGCTCCCATATTTTTAATTTAGAGCGCCATAAATAAGGTGATATACAACCTAGCTAAGAACAGCACTGAATTTTTTTTCCTCCTCTGGACGTCTCCCTTGAGTTTCAGATTACCCGGGCTTGTTCTTCTGGGGGGGATGGTGGATTTTTCCATTCTTCCTTCCCCACCCCAATTTTCTATGAAACCCTCTTCAGATCAGGGGTGGGATTGCTGGGGGTTCACAGGGGTTCGGGAGAACCTCTAGCTATGATTCTGTGCAGTTCGGAGAACCCCCAAATCCCACTCCACCCCACCCTTCCCAGAAGTCCCCATGTGGCCCGTTTTGGATGCAAGTAAGTGCAGGGGACACACAGAGGCTCGGGGAGGGTGAAAAACAGGCCTACCAGAACTTTGTTTCCAGCCTCAAGAGGGCCTCCGGAGCCTGGGGAGGCTGTTTTTGCTCTCTCCCGGAGGCTCGAGGAAAGCCGCCGGAGCCCGGAGAGGGCAAAAACACCCCTCCTGCCGTGGTGCAGGAGACCAACTAGGCCATGCCCACCATGGCCACGCTCACCCAGCAACCAGGCAGAGAACCCCTTGCTCAAATTTTTGAAGCCCAGCCCATTAAAGAAGGGGTATGGAAAGAAAATGATTCACCTACTAATACATATAATCACAGCTGTTAGACTGGCCTACACACAATATTGGAAAGAGAAAGCTCTGCCACCAGAAGAACTTATAATTAGGAAAATACTGGAGTGCGCAGAGATGAGCAAACTAACCCATGAAATAAATAACGATGAGAACTCAGATTATTATACTGTGTGGGGAAGGTGGTATGAATGGATAAATGATAAAATCAAAGAAGGAGTAAAAGGCGTGGTAACTAAATAGCAATCAATAGTATAAATGACACCAGGTACATTTCATGTATTCATGTATAAACACTGCATATCCGATGTTAAATAGAAATGTTACTATATTTTATGTATGTATATAAAGTCAATAACATATTTTTTTTAAAAAAAAAAGGAAAACAAATACGTTGTCTTGACATGTCTTGTTTTTATACATGGGATTGTTTTTTGTGTTGTTTTTAAAGACAAACTGTTTAATAAAAAATATTTTAAAAAGAAAAAAGGAAGAAAGTTGAGGACTGCATTTTGTTATCTTCTCCAGTTCTTTTCTCTTTACGGGACCGCCTGCTACCACCAATAGCCTCCCACCGACCAATACGCTCCCATAGAGAGGGGCTCCTCCGGGTGCCGTCGGCCAAACAATGTTGACTGGCGGCCCCCAGGAGGAGAGCCTTCTCTATGGGGGCACCTACTATCTGGAATGAGCTCCCCCCAGAGATACGGAGGATCCCGGATCTGCGCACCTTCCGTCACGCGCTCAAGACCTTCCTATTTCATCAAGCCGGCCTGACCTAAGGTTTTTTTTTCCCCCTTTTTAAATGGAAATTTTAAATCTGGTTTTAAATTATTGGGGTTTTAAATCTGTTCAGCCAAATTATTTAATTTGTTTTAATCTATTTTAAATTTTGTATTTATATCTTTTATTCTATGGCTGTTCACCGCCCTGAGTCCTTCGGGAGTAGGGCGGTATACAAATTCAATAAACTAAACTAACTAAACTAAACTTCTCTTCTGCTGTCTCCAGATACTGCCATGTCCACTGTACATTATTGTTTTTGCTTCTGTCTGCTGCTAACCCAGATCTGTTTCTGCTGCCCTCATGGGAAACGACTTTCTGCTGAGGTTTTGGAGGCAGAGAAGTGAGCCAAGAGCATCAAACAGACTGTTTTCTGTTTAAATATGTATATTGGAGAGGGTCTTTTCAGATCATTCTTCAGGAGGACCAAGAACCTCTGGCGTAGTTATGCCCGTGATTCTCAACCTCAGCAATTTTAAGATGGGAGGACTTCAGCTCCCAGAATCCCTCAGCTGGCCATGGAATTCTGGGAGCTGAAGTGCACCCATCTTCAAATTGTCAACCTTTGTTCTGCCCCAGCTACGGACCCAAAGAACGCAGCACACACAAAGTCTGTACAAACCTTAGTTTACTAAATTAAATCAGTCTTTTTCAAACAAAGGCTGTCAATTAACTTTCTTAACAGCCTACAAGAATCCAAAGAATAAATAATCGTAATCTTACTATGGTTGGCAGAAAGCCCAGAAGCAATTTGCAGAGAACTAAGATCCAGACGCGAAGGAGAGTGAACGAAGTTGTTCCCTGCAAATTGCCTCAGTCGTCGTCCTTCCTTAAATAAGCTAAGGGAGTGGCCAATTAGCCCCAAGCCTTACTCTCGAGGAGACCTCCTCCTGAGGAGCCACTCCTGCCTTTTGGCAGCTCTGCGCGCCCGTGCATCAAGAAGAGGCTCCTCCTCTTCTTCCTCTTCACTTATGGGAGTTTCTGAAGGCCTGGCTGAATCCCCGCTTCTGGCACCACATCTTCTCCAGCCTCCTCACTGTCCGACTCGAGCACCAGCTGCACAGGCTGCTGGTGCAGCACCACACCAGCCTCCTTGCTGTCGGAATCAGCTACTAGCTGCACAGGCCGCTGATGGGCCACAACAACCTTGAGAAACACAGTGTTACACAATTGTGCAAGAGAACTGAGCAGAATGTTTATTTGTAACTGGACACCAGGAGTTGGAGAAAAGGAAAAATATGATGCCTTGTCCCAGGGATTTTAAGAGTTGAATCATCTTCTTCTTTCTTAGCAAATGTTGTGGAAGATATACCTGGTTCCCATACGCATATCTGTGTGTCAATGTTAGTATCACACGACTGCTTCAAGCCAGGGTGTGCTATTCACTTACCTTTGCTACTGTGTATAATTGGATTCAAGATAGAAAAAAAAGGGAAATAACAGATAGTAGATTTTGTAAAATTATATAGAGTATAGGAGAACATTAGTGTGATGATATGTAAATGGTCACAGTCATGCACAAAAGTTGAATAAGAATTGTTTAATTGTTAAAACCCAATTTAAAAAAAAAAAAACCCAAACATGAGCGCAAATATGAGCACGTGCCCATCTCCACACATGTGCAGGACCTTCCGCGCATGCAGAGCATCAAAAACAGGACATGATGACGTACGGGTGGGTAGGTGGAGCCTCCCGCCACAGCCGCTACTGGTTTTCCCGAACCGGATAGAACCGGCTAAATACCACCACTGCTTCAAGATGAGTATACTAAATTCATTTTTAATAATCATCTTCATTTGTTTTGGTTAAATAGATATCAAACAAGCAAATACAAACCCAGTGTTGTGGTTCGCCAGCAGCCTGCGGAGCTCACAGTGGAGTTGGACAGCGATGAGGCTGAGGAAGAACATGGGCCAATCCTGGAGGCTGGGGAAGGCCCGGATGAGAGCTCTGCGTTGGAGGCAGAGATGGGGCCAGGGCCATCGGGGAGTGATGTGTGGACTCCAGAGCCTCCAGAGGCTGACAGCAGAGAGGCAGAGGAACAGGAGGAGCCTGTTCTTAGTGCACGTATGAGAAGAGCTGCCAGAAGGCAGGAGCAGCTAAAGCAAAAAGGACGACTCTGGAGTAAGACCAAGAGATGATTGGCCCCTCCCATAAGGCTTAAAAGACCAGCAACGGCTCTTGGGCTCTTTGTCGGAAAACAACGTTGATAGTATTGCTGCACTTATCTCTTGTCGGTGTCTTCTGCTTTTGAACTTTTGCCAAGAGAAGCCTTTGGCAGTTTGCCTAATTATACCAAGGTTGGTGATTAGACTGAAGAATTTGTGTTATGAAGAGTTTGTTTTAATTTAGTTTGGACTACGCTGAGAATGAGTTAATTCTCAGCTGTTCTAATACAGTCTGTTTGTTTTGGAACTTTTTGCGTCGATTACTACCTACTTGGGCCTGGGTCACAACACCCAAATCCAGCCTAGAATTAAAAAGAAATTTCCTGTCAGTGAGAACAATAAATCCGTGGAACAGCTTGCCTCTATAAGTTGTGGGTGCTCCAACACTGGAGATTTTCCAAAATAGACCGGACAGCTAATTGTCCAAAATGGTATCAAAACTCAACCAGCATAAAGAAAAAAAATCATTTAAACTGGTTTCGTTTTCTTTGTATTGTTCTGGCAGAGAGCAGGCTAAATTAAGAATTAGGCAAAGGCCAAAGCAACAGGATTTGCACTACATTGCATTGCATTGTGGTGTTTGTCAATATTAACAGAATAACAGAGTTGGAAGGGACCTTGGAGATCTTCTCGTAGTCCAACCCCCTACTCAAGCAGGAGACCCTATATCATTTCAGACAAATGGTTATCCAATCTCTTCTTAAAAACTTCCAGTGTTGGAGCATCCACAACTTCTGGAGGCAAGCTGTTCCACTGGTGAATTGTTCTCACTGTTAAGAAATTTCTCCTCAGTTCTAGGTTGCTTCTCTCCTTGGTTAGTTTCCACCCATTGCTTCTTGTTCTGCCCTCAGATGCTTTGGAGAATAGCTTGACCCCCTCTTCTTTGGGGCAGCCCCTGAGATATTGGAGCACTGCTATCATGTCACCCCTAGTCAGTGGTGGCATTAAAATTTTTTACTATTGGTTCTGTGGGGTTGGCTTGGTGGGCGTGGCATGGCATGACTTGGTGGGCGTGGCATGGTGGGCGTGGCAAGGGAAAGTTACTGCAAAATCCCCATTTCCTCCCGATCAGCTGGGACTCGGGAAGCAGAAAATAGATGGGGGCGAGGCCAGTCAGAGGTGGTATTTACCGGTTCTCCGAACTACTCAAAATTTCCACTACCGGTTCTCCAGAACTGGTCAGAACCTGCTGAAAACCACCTCTGCTCCTAGTCCTTTTTCCACTGATTAATTGTTGTTAGGAAATTTCTCCTTAATTCCAGGTTGTTTCTCTCCTTGATTAGTTTCGATCCATTGTTTCTTGTCCCGCCACCAGGTACTTTGGAGAATAGCTTGACTCCCTTTTCTTTGTGTCAACCCTTGAGATATTGAATACACTGTTATCATGTCACCACGTAGTCCTTATTTTCATTAAAGTAGACATACCCAGTTCCTGCAATTGTTCTTCATATATTTTAGCCTCCAGTCCTCTAATCACCTTTGTTGCTCTTCTCTGCACTCTTTCCAAAGTCTCGACAATATTGTTGTTCATATCGTATCAATATTGGGTATGAGTAGTTGATTTTTGCCATTTTTTTTAAAATTTGATTTATATGCCGCCCTTCTCCGGAGACTCAGGGCGGCTTACAATCCGTTAAGCAATAGCCTTCATACTTTTGTATATTTATACAAAGTCAGCTTATTGCCCCCACAATCTGGGTCCTCATTTCATCTACCTTTGAAAGGATGGAAGGCTGAGTCAACCTGGAGCCTGGTGAGATTTGAACTTGCAGTAATTGCAAGCAGCAGATGTTAATAACAGTGCTTAGTCCACTGTACTACAGGCTCTTATTGCTTTGTTGTTGTTGTTTCGCAAATGGTCAAGGACTTTTGTGCATTTTGGCCCAAATGTTGAAGATAAAGGGGTTTTTTTATGGTATTTTGAAAAAAAATATAATTACTTTTAAGGTTGTATTACTGTAATCCTGGTGCATATATATATATGTTTGTATAAATCACTTTTTTCTTTTCCTTCTTTTAAATTGGATTGATTAAAAAAAACGCAATACATTTTGCCTGAATCCTTCTTATAACATTGGCCTCTGCTCCACCTCTCACCCTCGGCAACAATCACAACTGCCTGAACAGAAATTCTCCTTTATTTTCTAAAAAAAGCACACAAACAAACTGAATTATGTTTTAGAGAGATCTTGAAATAATTTGAAACCCCTGTCCAATGGCAAATATAAAGTGGGCGGGAGGGAATCACAGCAAAACAGAAGGAAAGTATGATCATGGTAGAATTAGAGAAAATTGCTGTTTCTGAATGATGGCCTTTGATGTGCAGAAATTTAGGAGATGCGTCTGAGAATGAAATAAATAAGTGGGAATTATCAGGACATCTCAGATCTTTGAGGAATGGCATGCCATAATCCTTCTGGAGAAGCAACTGTTTAATTCTCTCCTTCCTTTTCATCGGGGATGGCTGGCTGGAGTTCATTTTTACTCCGTTTGATCCAAAATAGGTATTTTTGTTCTGTCCCAGAATTTGGGAAACATTTGGGCTTTTGGCAACAAGAGCCGTTTGCAAATCAAAGACACCCATACATTTTTTTAAAGCATTAATTAAAGGGAGCAACCGACTTTTTCCCAGATCAAACAAAATATAACTGTGCTTGCCATCTCCTCTCCACTTTCAGCAGAAGGCTTATCTAAAATGATGGAAGTGGTTTTTTAAAAAAGAAAAAAAAACTTGTTTAAGCAGCTGTTAAAGAAGGGATATGATTACAGGTAGTCCTCTACTTACAACAATTCATTTGGTAACTGTTCCAAGTTACAACGGCCCTGAAAAGGTGACTTATGATCATTTTTTACCCTTATAGCACTAGCACTTATATACCGCTTCAGAATGCTTTTACAGTCCTCTCTAAGCAGTTTTACAGAGACAGCCTATTGTCCCCCAACAATCTGGGTCCTCATTTTACCCACCTCGGAAGGATGGAGGTTAAGGCTAAGTCAACCATGAGCCAGTCAGAATTGAACTCCTAACAGTGGGCAGAATCAGCCTGAGACAATGCTTTCTAACCACTGTGCATCAGGGATGGATGGATGGGAGGGAGGGAGGGAGGGGAAGGGAAGGGAAGGGAAGGGAAGGGAAGGGAAGGGGAGGGGAGGGGAGGGGAGGGGAGGGGAGGGGAGGGAAGGGAAGGGAAGGGGAGGGAAAGGAAGGAGGGAGGGAGGGAGGGAGGGAGGGAGGGAAGGAAGGAAGGAAGGAAGGAAGGAAGGAAGGAAGGAAGGAAGGAAGGAAGGAAGGAAGGAAGGAAGGAAAAGCAAGAGCAGTAGCACTTAGACTTATATACCATTTTACAGTGCTTTCCAGCCCTCTCTAAGTGGTTTACAGAGTCAGCCTATTTGCCCCCAACAATCTGGGTCCTCATTTTACCCACCTCAGAAGGATGGAAGGCTGAGTAAACCTTGAGCCAGTCAGAATTGAACTCCTAGCAGTGGGCAGAGTGTAACATTGCTTTCTAACCACTGCGCATCATGGATGGATGGATGGATGGGAGGGAGGGAAGGGAAGGGAAAGGAAGGGGGAAGGAAGGAAGGAAGGAAGGAAGGAAGGAAGGAAGGAAGGAAGGAAGGAAGGAAGGAAGGAAGGAAAAGCAAGAGCAGTAGCGCTTAGACTTACATAGACTTACAGTGCTTTCCAGCCCTCTCTAAGTGGTTTACAGAGTCAGCCTCTTGCCCCCAACAATCTGGATCCTCATTTTACCCACCTCGGAAGGAGGGAAGGCTGAGTCAACCTCTTGAGCCTGGTGAGATTTGAACTGCCAAATTGTAGGCTGCTGGCAGTCAGCAGAAGTCGCCTGCAGTACTGCACTCTAACCACTGCGCCACCATGGCTCATATGACCATTGCAGCATCCCTGTGGTCACATGATCAAAATTCATTACGACGGTTGCAGGGCCCTTGCAGGATGGGGTGGATGTGGAAATTTTGAAACTGGGCCACAAGTAGCCTTTGGGTAGTCTGTCATAACTTGGAATGGCCTCTAATGGTTGTAAGTTGAGTACTACCTGTACTTCTGACCCAAGTCCAACATACCGCGCCCCTTTTGCTTGGTTTGGGCTTCATTCTTATTTATTTATTTATAAATTGACAGGTCGCTCATCGCTCCTCGAGGCAAGTCTAGGCATTTTTCAACAGAGAATGTGGTTTCACGCACGGTTTGTGGTTTGGTATGTTGTGCAAACCCCAGTTAAAATGGTTAAAATGATGGCTTAGTCTCAGAAGCGAACCTGTTTCGGTACTTGGGGGAAATCTAGATGCTAATCTTCCCAAGCCAGGAGCCCTGGAGAGAAAGCAGGAAAATCAAAGAGAAGAGAATGTAATTTCGGATTGAACTGCGCGTAAGCTAACTTAAGTGCCCGTCTTCAAGGAGGCTGAGCCTGAGCCTAGGAGATTCCTTACAAAGGAATCCTTGCATGCTTACTATGCAGAAATAAGCCCTACTATTTAGAGCTTACTGCTTTGGTAAGATTACTACTTTAGTGAGCTTGCCTATGACCGCAATGTTCGCAAAGCTAGTCCAAAAAGACTTCTCTCTTTTAAGCGTGGAGAAAATCCGGAGCTTTCACAGGGATAAACTTTCTCTCTCTCCACTGGTAGCTCAGCTGTTTTCCACCCTACAACTGGTTTACTACCATTTCTGTGGGTGTGGCTTGGTGGGAGTGCAGGGGAAGGATACTGTAAAATCTCCATTCCCATCCCATTCCAGGGGAAGGATCCTGCAAAATCCCCATTTCCTCCTGATCAGCTGGGACTCGGGAGGCAGAGAATAGATGGGGGTGGGGCCAGTCAGGATTTTTACTACCAGTTCTCCAAACTACTCAAAATTTCCACTACCGGTTCTCCAGAACTGGTCAGAACCTGCTGAAACCCACCTCTGAACTGGCCAGTCTCCAGAGATCCTTTGAGGGAGTCTGCAGAGTCACTCAGGATCCCTGGACACCTTTTTGGAAGAGCAGGTGTCAAGTGGGGAGTAGGGGGTGGGCTTGGCCCAATTTGTCCCCCATCCAAGCTGGCTGTCCGAAACGGCTGCTTCATTCCACCCAAAGGTAGGGCTGGCCCAGAGCCTTCATTTAATTCTTAATATTCAAGAAGGTTTAACCCTTTACATGTCATATGCTGGCTGGGGAATTCTGGGAGTTGAAGTCCACCCATCTTAGAATAGGACAAGGAAACTGATTACCAAGAGGGATTGGTCAGCTTTGATTCTGCCATAGTCTCCGTCCGTATTTCTCAAAACCTCAGCAACTTTCGACCTCAACTCCAGGGGTGGGTTTCACTTACCTTTGCTACCGGTTCACTCACTCGCATGCTACTTCTGCACATGTGCAGATTGTATTTGATGACGTCCGGGTGGGTGGGCAGAGCCTGCTGCCCCCGCTGCTACCGATTCGCCCAAACCTGGGCGAACCTGTAGCACCCCACCACTACTCAACTCCCAGAATTCCTCAGCCAGTTCAGCTGAGTTAACTGAGATGGGCATCTATGGAAATTTTACGAATGAATGAATGAATGAATGAATGAATGTGTCAGCGCATCAGCACTGACATATAAATAAAGGGAGGAGAAGCCTGAACTTTTGCCTGCTAAATCCCTTTGAAGATCTGTCTCCTCGGAAATGGGGAGGGGGGAGACATTCCTGTGACCTGACGAAGAAGGAGTCAGGAAAGTGACTTGGAAGATAGCCAATGAGAAGCAGAGAATTGGGGATCGGAAAGGGAGGGATTGGGGGGCAAAGGTCAGTACTGACCGCGAAAAGAGTCAGGATCAGATTGCTGTGCTCGAATAAAGAGAAAATTTCCTTAAAGATGGGCAGTTTGGAAGTTCATTTATTTTGGGATAGCATCGAAACCTGACAGAATGAATGAATGAATTTGTTTATTGTTTATTTCTGAGAGTGGATGTCCACCCATCTTAAAGGTGACGAAGCTCTGAGAAACACTGAACAAAAGGATGAACAAGAACAAAAAAGGGCAAAAAAAAAAAAAAAGGATGGATTTAAGATTCGTAAAAGCAGATTCTCGTTAAAACTTTGAAAAAGTCTTCCTAACAGTAAGAACAACAGGACAAGAAAACTATCCAAAAAAAAAAGTTGTCTCCTTTTTTCCTGCATCCATTCAAGTCAAGGTTGGAGAACCATTCTCTGTTCAGCCCTGAGTCTGCTCTAGTCTGTCAGTATTTTCAAAACAGGGGTGGGTTCTACTTACCTTTACTACCAGTTCGCAACGGGACTGCACACACATGCTCGCTTTGCTCGCGCTCACACGTGCACTTCTGCACATGCACAGAAGCTTCCTGATAACGTCTAGGTTGGTGGGCCAGCTTTACTACCGGTTCTTGCGAATCGGTCCGAATCGGGGGCAACCCCACCACTGTTTCCGATCCTCGGTAACTTTAAGGTGGGTGGACTTCAGCTCTCAGAATTCCCTAGCCAGTTTAGCTAAACGTTTTGGGAACTGAAGTCCCTCCATCTTAAGGTTCTTCAGGTTGAGAAAAAAAACTGGGTTCCATAACTGAACTCAGTCGTCGTTTCTAGGACTAACCCACGAGGAAGGGGCTCAACATCTGGATCTCTTCTATAGAGGGATGACCAGGGTAGGCTGCTGGGGGTTCACAGGGGTTCGGGAGAACCTCTAGGTAAGATTCTTTGCTGTTTGGAGAACCCCCCCCCAAATCCCACTCCTAGCTGGCCCCACCCATTCTGCCCCTTCCAGCAGTCCCCACACAGCCTGTTTTGGATGCAGGTAAATGCAAGGTGTGCATGGAGGCTCAGGGAGGGCGAAAAATGGGCCTACCGGAAGTTCGGGAAGGCCAGAAATAGGCCTCTAGAGGGCCTCTGGAGCCTGGGGAGGCCGTTTTCACCCTCCCGGAGGCTCGAAAGAAGCATCTGGAGCCCAGGGAGGGCAAAAACGCCCCCCCCAACAATGGTGCAGGAGGCTGAGTAGGCCACCATGATCACACCCACCCAGCAACCAGGCAGAGAACCCCTTGCTAAAATTTCTGAAGCCAACCTCTGGTGATGACCAGGATTAAATCTGAGACACAGTACTCGGTTAGGCTAACGCTGTAATCTCAGGCAACTGGTTGGCTCTGACTCACGATAAACCATCTGTTGTAACCGAAAATGTTCTTCCCAGATGATGAGTCTTTTTTATTTGTTCATGCATTTCCAGGAGAGAGAGAGAGACAGACAGACAGAGAGAGAGAGACAGAGAGACAGAGAGCGAGAGAGAGAGAGAGAGAGAGAGAGAGAAGGAAAGAGGGCACACAAAGAGCTTTCGCCTCCCCCTTGTTTTGAAAATAAAGGCTGGGAAGCGAAATTTTTTAGCAAGCCTTTCCAGTATTTAGACACGTCTTCCTTTTCTCTAAAGAGAGTTGACATTACACATTTTGCTGCAGCCAAAGTATGTAATTTAAAACCGGCCTTGCCCTCTTCTTTCAACGTAATTGCCACGCTCTTCAGATTCATTGTGAAATAACAGCAGCGGTGTGAAAAAGGCACTCCTGTTTCCAATCACTAAATGCTTCACAGCAACCATAAGAATATTTTTTTAAAAAAATTGCACGCATGCACACACACAGAAAAAAAAAAAAATCCCACTAACTAATGACGGGAAGCTACAGTAGGAGAAAGTCCTAGGCTGCCCCTTTAGATAAACTGGTTTGCTTTTCTCGCCTTCTGAGAAGGGACGTGTTTTGCACACAACATCCAAGAAAACCGCAAGATTAGAAGTGAAATGAAGATAATAGTCCCTGAGCCCCAGCCAAAACCTTTTGCAGACTTCCTCATTCTCTTGCTAAACTTGGATGGGTGGATTTTATCCTTTCAGTGTTATTTTTTAAACAATTTTAATATTTTAATATTTTTAATATCTTTTAATTTTCAAAGTTTAATCTGTTTTAAATTGATTGGGGTTTTAATCTGTCTGGGCCAAATTATTTAATTCGATTTTATTTCTGTTTTTAAATTTTGTATGTATGTATTTTATTGTTGGCTGTTCACCTCCCTGAGTCCTTCGGGAGAAGGGCGGTATACAAATTAAATAAAAGTAAAGTAAAGTAAAGTAAGTAACTATCATACATACATACAGTACATACAATGAAAACATATGATAAACAGTTGCAGGAACTGGGCACATCTAGTCTAGGGAAGAGAAGGACCAAGGGAGACAGGATAGCAGTCTTCCAATATTTGAGCAGCTGCCCCAGAGAGAGGGTCAAGCTATTCTCGAAAGCACCCGAAGGTCAGACAAGGAATAATGGATGGAAACTGAACAAGGGGAGATTCAACCTAGAAATAAGGAGAAATTTTCTGACACTGAGAACCATCAACCAATGGAACAGCTTGTCTTTGGAAGTTGTGGGAGCTTCATCACTAGAAGCTTTCAAGAAGATTGCCATTTGTCAGAAATGGTGTAGGGCAGAGATTTGGTTTCAGCAGGTTCTGACCAGTTCTGGAGAACCGGTAGCGGAAATTTTGAGTAGTTCGGAGAACTGGTAGTAAAAATTCTGACTGGCCCCGCCCCCATCTATTCTCTGCCTCCCGAGTCCCAGATGATCTGGAGGAAATGGGGATTTTGCAGTATCCTTCCTCTGCCACGCCCACCAAGCCACACACATCTAAAATGATCAAAGGCCTGGAGGCTAAAACATACAATGAACGGTTGCAGGAACTGGGCATGGCTAGTCTAGTGAAGAGAAGGACCAGGGGAGACATGAATACCAGTCTTCCAATATTTGAGGGGCTGCCACAAAGAGGAGGAGGGAAGGTCAAGCTATTTTCCAGAGCACCTGAAGTCCAGGCAAGGAATAATGGATGGAAACTGATCAAGAAGAGATTCAACCTAGAAATAAGGAGGAATTTTCTGACAGTGAGAACAATCAACCAATGGAACAGAAGTTGCCTTCGGAAGTTGTGGGAGCTTCATCACTGGAAGCTTTCAAGAAGAGACTGGACTGCCCTCTGTCAGAAATGGTGGTCAGAAAAGGGTCTCCTGCTTGGGAAGGGGGTTAGACTAGATAACCTACAAGGTCCCTTCCAACTCTGTTAATCTGAATTCCTCATTACAAATAGTCCTCCTTTAGCAACTTGGTTGGGGTTCTTTTTTTAATGTGTTCAAAATTTTTATTAGTTTATCCCAACACAATATAAATAAATACAAAATACAAAAGAAAATAAGGGGGAAATAAGTGAAGAATGGGGGAAGAGAAATGTGTAGGGCAAGAGGGGGGAAAAAGCAGACTTCCAACTCCTTTTTGTGCCTTAGGATAAGATAATAGCATCAACCTAATATAGGCAACCTATGGTATCCTTCGCCATTAAAATACATAATTTAAAAACGGCAAAATAAATTAATTTTGCTGCTTTGGAATGTAAAACTAACTAACTGAGATCAGCCTTGAGCAATGACCTCTTTCCTCCGTTGATGTGCCAAATGCTTTCCACCTCCAAGAGAAAAGCTACTTCTGCTAGGAGGCAGGGTGAAAAAAATCAAGCGGGAAAGGAGGTCAGAAAAGTCAAGATGGCGGATACCACTTTTTAAGTTGTGCCATGCGGTCAGTATTGCAATGATTGGCTTTTCACCGATTTGCTTCCGGGGCTAAAGGATATAAAAGGTGTCCTTTGAGCAGGGGTTGGACTAGAAGACCTCTAAGGTGCCTTCCAGTTCTATGATTCTATGTTCTTTGACCCAAACAGATTATCAGTTCTAGAGAGGTGTTTGGTAAGCAAACGAAGGCCCATTTAGAGGCACATTTCTGCTGCAAAATAGCTTCTCTGACAAAGCTTGACTAACATTCACTCCCCCCGCCCAGACTTTGTAAATACCTTTTCATTAACTTAGTTATGATCTGAATTCTTTGATGTGTGATGTGTCATTTATTTTGCTGCTAAGCTGGTTTAATCTTTTTTTTTTCCCCTGTAACTTCAAAAAGGTTTCCCCACCCCCTTCCTGGTTTCTCTTTATTTGCATTGATCTTGTCCTCCAGAATTTTACTTTCAGCGTTTTATCCTATTTCTTGGGAATCATCCAAGAAACATAGGTTGTATCTGTGACCAAAATAAACAAATGCAGTGCATTTCTAGGTGAAGTTATCCCTGCCCTGAAGCTGACAGTCCAACACGCAGGGCAAAAAAGGGGCGAAGAGGTTTGAGAGGAGGAGGAAAGAAGGGGAGATGGGGTGCTTTCGTTTTTGAGAGCTGTTATTAGGAGGAGGTGCTCTGTATTGCAAAGAAATATAGAGATGGACAGGGAGGGCAGAAGAAGACAGAAAGAAAGAAAAAAGAAAGAAAGAAGGGAGGGAGGGAGGAAAGAAAGAAAGAAAGAAAGAAAGAAAGAAAGAAAGAGAGGGAGGGAGGAAGGGAGGGAGGGAGGAAGCAAGGAAGGCAAGGAGGAAGGGAGGAAGGAAGATAGGGAGGGAGGGAGGGAGGGAAGAAAGAAAGAAAGAAAGAAAGAAAGAAAGAAAGAAAGAAAGAAAGAAAGAGGAAGGGATGGAGGGAGGGAGGAAGGTAAGAAGGAAGGGAGGGAGGGAGGGAGGAAAGAAAGAAAGAAAAAAAAGAAAGAAGGAGGGAGGGAGGGAGGGAGGGAGGAAGCAAGGGAGGCAAGAAGGAAGACATGAAGGGAGGTAGGGAGGAAGGGAGGGAGGGAGGGAGGAAGGAAGGAAGAAAGGAAGGAAGGAAGAAAGGAAGGAAGAAAGGAAGTCCAGAGAAAGTGAAAACCATGTGAAAGAAATTCAAAATAATCCCACCTTCATTTTGTCTGATATAAAAGAAGGAAGAGAGTCATGATTCTTTTATGCAATATATTATATTAACTTTAGGATTTGGGAGGCCTCTAAATTGACAAAATAAATCTATTCCCACGTGCTGCAAGCTCTTTTTAAAAATATGTGCATGGCAATATTGCATGCATTTAAGAATCCTCCTTAAAACACACAGCCCAGAATTAAATGTCACATTTGTTGGAAAGTAGAGCAGAATAAAGTCAAGTTTTTCAGAGATTTGGCTGAACAAATGATGGTTTAAGAGAGGATGGAGAAGGAAACCACGTCTTAATTGATTGCAAAGCTTTTGGCAGCTGTAACCCACTGCTGACTCTCCTTCAGGTAAGTGACTGCAATGGTATGTGAGAAAGACCTTGACAAGCAGGGGGAAGAATGGATGACCTATGGCCGTGATGACCAACCTATGACCACGTGCTGGAAGTGGCACACAGAGCCATCTCTTCAGGCATGCAAGCCGTCACCTGTTCCTCTTTTGGGTTTCCGGCACGCCAGCCAGCTGGTCTTCATGTGCGTGGGAGCGCCGGAAACTGGAAGAGCAGCCGCCCGGTGCATATGCACCGGGTGGCTACTATTCCAGTTTCCGGTGTGTGCACCAGCCAGCTGTCTTCCAGTTTCTGGCATGCATGCACACATGAAGACCAGCTGGCCGGTAAACATGCTCGCACCAAAAACCAGAACAGCAGCCGGGAGCATGTGTGTGTGTGTGCCAGAAACCGGAAGAGCAGTGGCTGCTTTTCCAGTTTCCAGCACACACGCACATGGATGCGCTCCCGTTTCGGCACTTGGTGTTGAAAAGGTTCACCAACACTGACCTATGGAAAGGTCAGATAAGAGCAGGCATAGCCCACCGTTGCATAATGGGTGGTGAAAGAGACTGAGAAGATAGTCTCTCTCCCTCTAACTTCTCACATTGTAAAAGAGATGGCGGGAGATTCGTCCTTTCAACTTGCAAGATTCTGCTAATTTAGCCTTGCGATAAAGTTGTCAGCACTTCAAGCTGCATTTACTCTAGTGCTGACATAAGAAGGAGAAGCGGAGGCGTCTGGAAAGGGACGTTTGACTTTTCACCTACTTATTTTCCCTGGAGATAATATCCCCTAGGAGATGGGATGGGAGGGGGGAAATTCCTTTGAGCTGGAGCAGTAGATTAGGGGTAGAGTGACTTGGAAGATGGCCAATGAGTGCAGAGGAGTGGGGAACGGAAAGGGAGGGGTTTGAGTCAGGAAGTCAGTGTTGGCTGCGATGGAGTCGGAGTTAGAATGTTGTGCTTAATAAATGGGAGTTTTTCATCAAAGACTTTGTTTGAAATGCAATTTATTTGAGACGACCTCGAAACCTGACAAAAGTAGAATTAGCTCATCTAATTGTGTTTCTGCTCTGGTCTATTTGGGAAGGCTGATGATAATGCACTGTTGTGGGTTTGGGGAGAGAGATAACAGAATTGGAAGGGACCTTGGAGGTCTTTTAGTCAAACCCTCTGCCTGCTCAGGCAGGAAGCCCTATACCATTTCAGACAAATGGTTATCCAACATCTTCTTAAAAGCCTCCAGTGATGAAGCACCTACAACTTCTGCAGACAAGCGGTTCCACTGATCAATTGTTGTCACTGTCAGGAAATTTCTCCTTAATTCCAAGTTGCTTCTCTCCTTGGTTAGTTTCCATCCATTGTTTCTTGTCCTACCACCAGGCCCTTTGGGGAATAGGTTGACCCCCTTCTTCTTTATGGCAGCCCTTCAAATATTGGGACACTGCTATCATGTCGCCCCTCAGTCCTTATTTTCATTAAACTAAACATACTCAGTTCCTGCATCCGTTCATCGTATGTTTTAGCCTCCCGTCCCCTAATCCTCTTGGTTGCTCTTCTCTGCACTCTTTCTAGAGTCTCCACATCTCTTTTACTTTGTGGTGACCAAAACTGGATATAGTACTCCAAGTATTTTTGCCCGAACTCTAACAAGAAATCCCCCTGCCCCCATGCTAAAGTTATAATCAAGAAACACGGTGAAAGAGAGGGAGAAAAGAAAGGAAGTGAATCAACGCTGCTATCAGCAAAACGACAACATTGCAAGCCAAAAAAAGGAAGAGATGATGGCGAATTTGAAGATCAAGGCATCAAGAAGCATCTTGGTGTGCTCAGGATCTTGGGAGAGGTGGGGGGAATCCTGTCATAGTCGTCGATGCCAGAAAGTATTATGTCTTTCTCGCTTAAATGGGAACCGTGTCCTTTGCTACTAATTTCTTCAGTTAGGGAGGGAGCCGAACAGCTCCACAATCAGATGCAGAAGTAGCCTGAAAGCCATTTAGTCCTCTTAACGCTCCTTTTCACGAGTGCTGAAAAGAACACTTATTGCAAACACATGGGCATTTCTTTTGCCTCGTCTTCTCTCCTTCCTTTGTCGTCGCTGCCCTCAGCTCGGGTTTTATGGGTCGGTCATCCCGTCTTTTCCTTTGAGCCGTTTCATATGTAGAGTTGGGGATCAAAAGTTATAGAATATTGAGGAGAGGGAGAGGAGAAAGAAAGGAAGGGAGGAAGGGAGGGAGGGAGGGAGGGAGGGAGGGAGGGGAAGGTGGGAAGGAAGGAAAGAAGGAAGGAAGTAAAGGAAGACGGAGGGAGGGAGGGAGGGAGGAAGGAAGAAAGGAGAAGGAAAGAAGGAAGGAGGAGAAGGAAGAGAGGGAGGGAGGGAGGGAGGGAGGAAGGAAGGAAGGAAGGAAGGAAGGAAGGAAGGAAGGAAGGAAGGAAAAGAGAGAGAACAATCCTTCTGAAGTTGGTAAAACGAGGACCCAGATTGTTGAGGGCAAGAGGCTGACTCTGTAAACCACTTAGAGAGGGCTGTAAAACACTGTGAAGTGGTATATAAGTCTAAATGCTATTGCCCTTCCTTCCTTCCTTCCATCCGTCCCTCCCTCCATCCATCCGTCCATCTGTCCGTCCAGTATTGCAGGCTGACTCTGCCCACTGCCAGCAGTTTGATACTGACCAAAGGCTCAAGATTGACTCAGCCTTCCATCCTTCTGAGGCTGGTAAAACAAGGACCCAGATTGTTGGGGGCAATAGGCTGACTCTGTAAACTGCTTAGGGAGAGCTGTAAAAGCACTGTGAAATGGAATATAAGTCTAAGTGCTACTGTTATTACCCTCCCTCCCTCCCTCCCTTCCTTCCTTCCTTCCTTCCTTCCTTCCTTCCTTCCTATCTTCCTTCCTTCCTTCCATTCATTCATTCATTCATTCATCCATCCATCCATCCATCCAGTATTGCAGGCTGACTCTGCCCAATGCCAGGAGCTCAATCCTCACCAGGCTCAAGATTGACTCAGCCTTCCATCCTTCTGAAGTGGGTAAAATGAGGACCCAAATTGTTGGGGGCCATAGGTTAATTCTGTAAACCGCTTAGAGAGGTCTGTAAAGCACTGTGAAGCGGTATATAAGTGCTATTGCTATCAGTGGGTTAACAGCCTTTCTTCTCCCTTGTATTCTGTCCTGACTGCCGATGGGCAGGACTGAAGGTTTTTTGGGGGATCTATCACCCTGTCCCCAGAAGGCACCAGAAAAAGGATAGATGCTGCTGGACTCAGGGTTTTGAGCAAATCGTAACTATCCACACCCATTAAGCAAAAGCTATTAGGGTGACTATGCAGAACCTCCAGGCCAAAAAACCACTAACAATATAGTGGCTGGAAAACCAGTTTGGAGGAGAAGGGAGGAGTCGCTGCCGGAGCACCAAAACCAAAATAATATTGTCTACGATGGTGATGACTTTAAAGACACACCATGCACATTGCATGTGATAGGAAGGGAGGGAGGGAGGAGATGAAGGGAGGTAGGAAGTAGACGAAGAAGAATAGAAAGAGTTAAAGATAGGGAGGGAGGGAGGGAGGGAGGAGACAAAGACAAAGAATAGAAAGAGATAAAAGGTAAAGGTAAAGGTAAAGATAGGGAGGGAGGGAAAGAGGAAGGGAGGGAGGGAAGAAGGAGACAAAGAAGAATAGAAAGAGAAATAGGGAGGGAGGGAGGGAAGGAGGGAAGGAGGAGACAAAGAAGAATAGAAAAAGAAAGATAGGAAGGGAGGGAGGAGACAAAGAAGAATAGAAAGAGATAAAGATAAAGATAGGGAGGGAGGGAGGGAGGAAGAAGACAAAGACAAAGAATAGAAAGAGATAAAAGATAAAGGTAAAGGTAAAGATAGGGAGGGAGGGAGGAGACAAAGAAGAATAGAAAGAGATAAAGATAGGAAGGGAGAGAGGAAAACTTGGTGTGTGAGTGAGTAAGTGAAGGATGGATGGAAGGAAGGAAGGAAAAGTCAGAGGGAGGGAGGGAGGGAGGAAGGAAGGTGAAGGAAGATGGATGGGTGGATGGATGGATGGATGGATGGATGGATGGATGGATGGATGGATGGATAGAGAGGGAGGCTAGTGGTAGGAAGAGCAGTGACAAATGCCTGTTGAATGCCCAGAGCCCAAAATTTCACAGGGGCTGCCCCTTCCCCCAAGACTTTTGGGCAGTCTTTTTTCTTAAGTGTTTCTTCTTGGAAACTTAAGCAGGCTGGCTGGGGAATTCTGGGCGTTGAAGTCAACACATCTTCCAGTTGTCCCGGGTGAGAAACGCTGCTCTGGGAAAGAAGCCACCGAGCCCCTATTCCAATTTTATCATCCTGAATTGGTCCTTGTAGCATGGGTGTGGTTTCCACACGGAAAGCTATTTCCACGTGTCTGGAACGCCTGCCCTAATTCTTGGCCTGCTCAGAGACGGACCTCAGGACTCAAGCTACTCAGATCTCCCTTTTACTGCTGGAATGCACTTTCTGCACCCCGCAATTAACTAAGAATCACCTCCCACCCTAGGCTGTTATTATTTCCTCTCCTGTTGCTCCGCTTCCCGGCTGCTAATTAGAAGCACGTTTTTTCTCTGTTGCTCTCCCTTCCCCCCCCCCCATCTCCTCCCGTGCCCCATGGACGAGATGCAGCCACACCACGCGGGGAGACCCGTCTCCTTGCCTAGATTTAGCCAGTTACCCTGGAGTTACTTCCTTGAGTCACAAAAACCCTCTTCCCCTTCTTTTCCCTTTCCTTTCCCTTCTTCATCGGTTTACTTCCATTCCTTTTCTTTATCTTCCCTTTCTTTCCCTTCTTTGCTCTTTTTTTGTTTCCTTTCTTTTCCTTCCCTTCCCCTCTTCATCTATTTACTTCCTTTTCTTTCCCTTATTTTCCCTATCCTTTCCCCCTTTTCTTTATTCTTTCCTTTCCTTTCCTTTTCTTCCCTTCCCTTTCTTTCTTCTCTAGTCCCTTTCCTCCTTCTCTTCCCTTCCCCCTTTAATTATTTACTTCCTTTCCCTTGTCTTCCCTTCCCCTCTTCTCTTTTTTCTTTCCTTCCTTCCCTTGTTTTCTTCTCTATTTCCTTTCTTCCTTCCCTTCCCTTCTTTAACTATTTACTTCCTTCCCACGTCTTCCCTTCCCTTCTTTCTTTTTTCCCTTCCCTTCCCTTCTTCTCTATTTCTCTATTCTTCCTTTCCTTCCCTTCTCTTAGATTTAGGTTTAGGTTTATTAAATTTGTATACCACCCTTCTCCCGAAGGACTCAGGGCGGTGAACAGCCAAGATTAAAATACATACAATATAAAAATTAAGATGAATTAAAACAGAATTAAATCAAATTGGCTTCTCAAAAATTTAAAAGCCTTTGCCCATAAATAACCCATTAAAATTTCTTCCCCTCTTTAACTATTTACTTCCTTTCCCTGGTCTTCCCTTCCCTTCTTTTTTTTTTCCTTCCCTTTCCTTCTTCTCTATTTCCTTTCTTCCTTTCCTTTCCTTCCCTTCCCTTCCCCTCTTTACCTATTTACTTCCTTTCCCTGGTCTTCCCTTCCCTTCTTTTTTCTTCCCTTCTCTATTTCCTTTCTTCCTTTCCTTCCCTTCTGCTCTTTAACTATTCACTTCCTTTCCCTTGTCTTCCCTTCCCTTCTCTTTTTCCTTCCCTTCCCTTCCCCTCTTTAACTATTTACGTCCTTTCCCTTGTCTTACCTCCCCCTTTTCTTCTCTTTCCTTCCTTCCCTTTCCTTCTTTTTTCTTTCCTTCCCTTTCCTTCTTCTCTATTTCCTTTCTTCCTTTCTTCCCTTCTCTTCCCCTCTTTAACTATTTATTTCCTTTCCCTTGACTTCCCTTCCCCTCTTTTCTTTTTTTCTTTCCTTCCCTTCCCTTCCAGCCAGCACTTAAGCAGAATCTCCAATTGTGTGGAGTGTCAGCTGATGACAACAAAGCTTCTGTCTGGAAGCTTTTAAAAGCAGCAGAGAAAGATAATATTGACAACAGTCCCTCCTGGAGCCTTGAGGCAGTGAGTCATCGCATCCTCTCCCGCCAGCCGAGCCCCCTCCCCCCTGTCTGCCTGATTTACAGATGCAGAGGGAGAGCGTGAAGCATCACAAGAAGTTACTGTCCCTGCCAAGAGAAGGCATCATCAACCCTTTCTCCTCCTCCGTCAAAATTCTGCTGGGAAACCTACTGAGTGATGCCAGAATCCTGAGCTTAGACAAACGAAAGGCTTTGAAGCGTGAGGGCACATTGACAAAGTACCTGCCTTCCTAGGACACTTTAAACCTGGGACACTTTAAATATAGAGCCTTGGTGGCGCAGCAGATTAAAGTGGTGTTAAGTGACACCAGCTGCCTGCAATTACTGCAAGTTCGAATCTCACCAGGCTCAAGGTTGACTCAGCCTTCCATCTTTTCGAGGTAGGTAAAATGAGGACCCAGTTTGTGGGGGCAATAAGCTGACTTTGTATTATTATTTATTTTATTTATTCAAATTTCTATACCGCCCTTCTCCTTTCGGACTCAGGGCGGTAAACAGCCAGATAAAAAACATCTATACAAACATCACAGTTAAAAAATAAAGTTAAAATAATTTATAAATTTGGCCCATAAGAACATCTCTTGGGGGGCCAAAAGCGCTACTAAGCAGGTATATACAAAAGTATGAAGGCTATTGCTTAACGCATTGGAAGCCGCCCTGATCTCCGGAGAACGGCGGCATATAATTTTTTTTATTTTTTATTTTTATTAATCATATTTCTATGCCACCCACTCTCCGAGGACTCTGGGCGGCTTGCAACAATCGACAGTATACTAAATAGCATATTGCTCCCCAACAATCTGGGTCCTCATTTTACCCACCTCGGAAGGATGGAAGGCTGAGTCAACCTTGAGCCGGTGAGATTTGATCCACTGATCTGCTGAACTAGCAGTCAGCTGAAGTAGCTGCAGTACTGCACCCTAACCACTGCGCCACCTCGTCTCCTTGAACCAATACATTGAACCAATAAATAAATTGAACCAATAAAACCAACATCTGTTTCCTGAGATTGTTGTAGGAGGCAGCTGGACAAGTCTGGGGAATAACTGGAGGGTTTTAAGTAAAGTTTCCGAAACTTTTTTCCTTCATTGTTTATTTGTTTGTTTTATTTCTATCCCAGTTTTATTATTTTTACAAATAACGCAACAGGGTAATTAATATTCATGACTTAGGTGTTTGAGTCTGCCCCGCTTTGTAGGGCAGATGATTGACACGTAATGCTTCCCTTTCTGATTCCATTCCTTTCTTTGCTTAATACGCCTTATTCTCTTCCTGCACCTGGCAAAAACTTGCTTGCCCTGAAAAGCAAATAGCATACCGAAGTCTGTAACTTGATTGTCTTCTTGCAAATGTTTCATTAACATCGTGAATGCTAGATAGAAGATTCACACGCTTCTAGCACTGATGACGTTGCCTGCTTTGGGTGATGAAACGTCTGCAGGAAAACAAGCAAGAGAGCACCAAGGACCCCACAGTCCTCCTCCTTTTCCGCCTTCCCCCTCTCTAGCACTGATGCTGTTAACTAGTTGGGTAATGAAACGTCTGCAAGAAAATTACCAAGCTCAGTGAGCACCAAAGATTCAACGGTTGCCATTGTCCTCCTTCTTTTCCTCCTCCTCCTCTTCTTGCACTGATAATAGGTAGCTAACATCAAAAACGTCATCCAAAAAGCACAACAAAGAATGTTCTTTCTGCACCAACTCAGAAAGCTCAAACTGCCCAAGGAGCTGCTGATCCAGTTCTACAGAGGAATCATTGAGTCTGTCATCTGCACCTCCATAACTGTCTGGTTTGGCTCTTCTCTCCCTACAAGACGGACACAGAGTTCAGAGGAGAATTAGAACTGCAGAAAAAACCATGGCTACCAACCTGCCTTCCATTGAGGACCTGTCTACTGCATGAGTCAAAAAGAGGGCTGGGAAAGTATTTACAAACCCCTCGCATCCTGGACATAAATTGTTTCAACTCCTACCCTCAAAATGATGCTATAGGGCACTGCACACCAGAACAACTAGACATAAGGACCGTTTTTTCCCGAATGCCATCACTCTGCTAAACAAATTATTCCCTCAACACTGTCAAACTATTTACTAAGTCTGCACTACTATTAATCTTCTCATCATTCCCACCACCCATCTCCTTCCACTTATGACTGTATGACTGTAATTCTGTTGCTTGTATCCTTACGATTTATATTGATATTGTCTCCTGATTGCTTATTTGTACCCTATGACTATCATTAAGGGTTGTACCTTATGATTCTTGATGAATGTATCTTTTCTTTTATGTACACTGAGAGCATATTCACCAAGACAAATTCCTTGTGTGTCCAATCACACTTGGCCAATAAAGAGTTCTATTCTATTCTATTCTATTCTATTCTATTCTATTCTATTCTATTCCATTCCATTCCATTCCATTCCATTCCATTCCATTCCATTCCATATTCTATTCTATTCCATTCCATATTCTATTCTATTCCATTCCATTCCATTCCATTCCATTCCATTCCATTCCATATTCTATTCTATTCCATTCCATATTCTATTCTATTCCATTCCATATTCTATTCTATTCCATTCCATTCTATTCCATTCCATTCCATTCCATTCCATTCCATTCCATTCCATTCCATTCCATTCCATTCCATTCCATATTCTATTCTATTCCATTCCATATTCTATTCTATTCCATTCCATTCCATTCCATTCCATTCCATTCCATTCCATTCCATATTCTATTCTATTCCATTCCATATTCTATTCTATTCCATTCCATATTCTATTCTATTCCATTCCATTCTATTCCATTCCATTCCATTCCATTCCATTCCATTCCATTCCATTCCATTCCATTCCATTCCATTCCATTCCATTCCATATTCTATTCTATTCTATTCCATTCCATATTCTATTCTATTCCATTCCATTCCATTCCATTCCATTCCATTCCATTCCATTCCATTCCATTCCATTCCATTCCATATTCTATTCTATTCCATTCCATATTCTATTCTATTCCATTCCATTCCATTCCATTCCATTCCATTCCATTCCATTCCATTCCATTCCATTCCATTCCATATTCTATTCTATTCCATTCCATATTCTATTCTATTCCATTCCATTCCATTCCATTCCATTCCATTCCATTCTAATGTTAACTAGTTGGGTAATGAAACATCTGCAAGAAAACCACCAAGCTGAGAGAGCACCAAGGGCCACACAATTCTCATTGTCCTTCTTCTCTTCTTCCTCCTCCTCTCTGGCTTTGATCATGTTAACTAGTTGAGTAATGAAATGTCTGCAAGAGAAAAAACAAGCGCAGAGAACACCACCAAGGACCCCACGATCGTCTTCCTCCTCCTCTTCTAACATGGAAGATGTTAACTAGTTGGGTAATGAAACATCTGCAATAAAACAACCCAAGCTCAGAGAGCACCAAAAACTCTTCATTTCAACCCAGATATTGGCAAATATTCTCCTTTATTGAAGCCTGGGGTGTTCAACTTTGGCAACTTTAAGACAGTGATGAAATTCAATGTTTTTTACTACCAGTTCTGTGGGCGTGGCTTGGTGGGCGTGTTGTGGCTTGGTGGGCGTGTCAGGGGAAGGATGCTGCAAAATCCCCATTCCCACCCCACTCCAGGGGAAGGATACTTTACTTTTACTTTACTTTTATTTTATTTATATACTGCCCTACTCCCGAAGGACTCAGGGCGGTGAACAGCCAACAATAATATACATATATACAAAATTTAAAAAGCAGAATTAAAATCGAATTAAATAGTTTGGCCCAGACAGATTAAAACCCCAATCAATTTAAAGCAAATTTAAACTTTGAGTATTAAAAATATTAAAAAATATTAAAATTGTTTAAAAAGAGGGAGAAAGTTAGGCCAGGCCCTCCTGGTGAAATAAAAAGGTCTTTAAAGCACGGCAAAATCCCCATTCCCACCGCACTCTGGGGCCAGCCAGAGGTGGCATTTGCCGGTTCTCCGAACTGCTCAAAAATTCCGCTACCGGTTCGCCGGAACCTGTTAGAACCTGCTGGATTTCACCCTTGCTTTAAGACCTGCGGACTTCAACTCCCAGAATTCCCCAGCCAGCATAGTCTTAAAAGTTGCCAAGTTTGGGCACTCCGCTGTAGGCATTGTTTTGCGCGCATAATAGATAATGTCCAGGGCGGGGCTGATGCGGAACGGAGCGCCAAGGACATCAAAGGGAAATGCATGAAATTGAGGTTAATGTGGCATTTGAAGAAAAGGGGGGAGAGAGAGAGACAATTCTTTCAGAAAACAACAGCACACTCAGTTCTTCCTCTCTTTTAAGCCCGATGGGGGATGTGGCAACCCCATCCAAGGGTTCCAGTAACTGGAGTTTAAGATTCCCCTGCCTGCTTTAATAATTCAGCTGCCAACTGCATCTTCTCTGTAGCTCTATTATAGTCTCTCTCTCTCTCTCTTTTTTTTTTTTGTCTCCTCCCGCTCTATTTTGTTATGCATTAAGTCAAAGCACAGACAAAGAGGCACCACGCGTATTAAAAAGAGAGAGGGGGGGTGGAATAGCTTGCCGCATCTTGCCCAGGAGAAGCAAATATTTTAAAAGAAACAGTTCCCTCTTTTGCCAGTCACTGGTTAGGTAGCTAGTCTTCCGCTTACGACCACGTTGGTAAGCGAAGCAGTTGTTAAGCGAAGGCGGCCCTCATTTTACTATTTTTCTTGCCACTGTTGTTCAGGGAATCGTGGCAGCTGTTAAGTTAGCAACGCAACCGTTAAGCGAAGCCTGGCTTCCCCGTTTGACTTTGCTTGTCTGAAGGTCGCAGAAGTGGGGTCACGTGTCCACCCCGGGGACGCTGCACCCGTCATAAATACGAGTCAGTCGCCAAGCATCTCAATTTTGATCCCGTGGCCATGGGGATGGCTGCAACGGTTGTAAGGGTGGAAAAACGGTCATAAGTTAGGGGTTTTTTTCCCAGTGCCGTTGTAACTTAACAGCAACTCAATGGAATGGTTGCAAGTCGAGGACTGCCTGTTGCGTGAAGCAGCCATGCCTGGGTGTCTTCTAAAACAGGTGGAGCTAAATGGATGGGTCCACGAGAGGTTGTCTACTCTGTAGGAAAGAAGAGAAGGAAGTCCAGGAATAGAACGATTTATTGAGGGGTCCTTGATGGTCTCGAAGCTTGGTAGTTTTCTTGTTGACATTTCATTACCCAACTAGGTAATATCAGAATAGAATAGAATAGAATAGAATAGAATAGAATAGAATAGAATAGAATAGAATAGAATAGAATAGAATAGAATAGAATAGAAAGAGATTGGAATAGAATAAAAAGAGGATAGGATAGGATAGGATAGGATAGGATAGGATAGGATAGGATAGGATAGGATAGGATAGGATAGGATAGGAATTCTTTATTGGCCAAGCATGTCCATAGTCCATGGAAAGGACAGCTCTGCCATGCATTAAAACATCTTAGAAACTAGCAAGAGATTAGATAGACAAAATAGAATAGAATTCTTTATTGGCCAAGTGCGATTGGACACACAAAGAATTTGTCTTTGGTGCATATGCTCTCAGTGTACATAAAAGAAAAGATACGTTCATCAAGAATCATAAGGTACAACACTTAATGATGGTCATAGGGTACAAATAAGCAATCAAATCATAGTAGGAAACAATCAATATAAATTGTAAGGATACAAGCAACAAAATTACAGTCATGCAGTCATAAGTGGGAGGAGATGGGTGATAGGAACGATGAGAAGATTAATAGTAGTGCAGACTTAGTGAATAGTTTGACAGTGTTGAGGGAATCATTTGTTTAGCAGAGTGATGGCATTTGGGAAAAAACTGTCCTTGTGTCTGGTTGTTCTGGTGTGCAGTGCTCTATAGCATCGTTTTGAGGGTAGGAGTTAAGACAGTTTGTGTGCAGGATGCGAGGGGTCTGTAAGTATTTTCACAGCCCTCTTTTTGACTGACGCAGTATACAGGTCCTCCATGGAAGGCAGGTTGGTAGCCATGTTTTTTTCTGCAGTTCTAATGATCCTCTGAAGCCTGTGTCTGTAATATCAGCATAGTACCCTATCAGTATCATAAGTAATGCTGTATCAGGAAACACTGATGATGTTACTTAATCTGGTAATGAAACGTCTGCAAGAAAATAACCAAGCTCAGAGAGCATCAAGGAACCCTCACGTCAACCCTGAGCTACAAATATTCTCCTTTAAAGATTATTTGACTTGCGTTAGGGAGGTGTAACATAGGACACTGCTTTAAACTCCAGGAAAGGGTGACTATTTTTTCGTGACAGCTGCTGAACTTAATTTGTTTTTTGTTTTTTTTTTACAATTTATTTGTTTAGTTTTTGAAGGCCAGAGGAGGTCATGATGATGTTATGAGAAACCATGTGGGTGTGTAAGTACTAAATATATCCAGGGCTGGTTGGAAGGATGGGTGACTTTTTTTCTGAGGAAAATTTGAAAAAGGAGTAGTTTTGCCTTCAATTTCAGCACCACTGTTTAGGGAGGGGGTGGGGGTGGTCTGGAAGCCGCCTACAATCGACACTCCCAAAGCGGTTTCTTCCTTCCCCCATTTGATCACATCTTGCTTTTCTCAGTCGGCTGCCTTTGAGATGAGTTATAGATCATCTCCTAGGATGCCATCAGTGGTCACGGACATCCAAGAGGAGTGAAGTAGGGCAGCTGTATTTATAATTCAAATTCTGTCTCTCAAAGAAACTCAGACAACCAAGCTAACAGCTGAACTAGCATAGCCTAATCGAGGATCCACCAAGAACACTCCCACCAACAATCTGGGTCCTCATTTTACCGACCTCAGAAGGATGGAAGGCCGAGTCTATCTTGAGCCAGTCAGGATTGAACTGCTGGCAGTGGACAGAGTCAGCCTGCAACACTGCCTTCTAACCACTGCACACCATGGGTGGGTGGATGGATGGATGGATGGATGGATGGATGGATGGATGGATGGGCAATAGCAATAGCACTTAGATTTATATACCTCTCCACAGTGCTTTACAGCCCTCTCTAAGCGGTTTACAGAGTCAGCATAATCTGGGTCCTCATTTTACCGGCCGGTCAGGATTGAACTGCTGGCAGTGGGCAGAGTTTGCTTGCAATACTGCATTCTAACCACTGTGCATCAGGGATGAAAGGATGGATGGATGGATGGATGGATGGAAGGAAAGAAGGAAGGAAGGAAGGAAGGAAGGAAGGAAGGAAGGAAGGAAGGAAGGAAGGAAGGAAGGAAGGAAGGATGGACAATAGCAATAGCACTTAAACTTACACACAGCTTTACAATGCTTTCCAGCCCTCTCTAAGTGGTTTACAGAGTCAGCCTATTTGCCCCCAACAATCTGGGTCCTCATTTTAGCCACCTTGGAAGGATGGAAAGCTGAGTCAAACTTGAGCCGCTCAGGATCGAACTGCTGGCAGTGGGCAGAGTCAGCCTGCGATACAGCATTCTAACTACTGCGCCACCGTGGCTCTTTAATAAAATCCAGTGCCTTTCAGATGAGTTGTCTCAATAAAGACAAAGCTAGCACTCCGGTTCCATTTATTGTCCAGACTACGTTGCAAGGCTAACAGGATGCAAATAAAGGACACTACAAAAAGCAGCTATGTCCCAATATGGCTGCTGCAGTGGGCGTGGCCAATCCTTACACACCCATTTACCAGAAGTAAAATAGGTGTTCTCTGCGACAATCTTGTGCACAATATTTGAAGTTCTACCTCCTTGCTTATTTTTTTTTTTTTTCCTTCTCCTGCTGCTTATTTTGAAGGCAGCGTGGGATGGTTTCCAACTGTATAAGCTGAAACCTATTCCTATGAATAAAATAATGCTAGAGGCTGGTGTTATTCTACACCCTACCAGTATCCTCTTTCATTTTTTTTTAATTAAAATAATCTTTAAAATAATAAGTCAGAGAGAGAGAGAGAGAGAGCTGGGGCAGGAAACTGTCCAGGGCCATAGGCAAATTGGTGTTCCACATTCCCTAACTCTACCCTACGAGGTCTAATAAACTCATGCATTCAACAATCTGGTGTATCTTTGCAGGAATAGTATGGCTCATTCACCTGAAAAAAAAGGTCTGGAATTTTAAATAATATATTCTTTGTTTTCCTATTTAGAAATCGCTCTCTGCAATGTTGTGCACGATGGAGATGATTTGACTTTCCAAAAGAAAAAGAAAGAAAACAAACCCTGGAGGGGAAAAAAAAAAACTTTGCGTGACCAATTGCTAATCAAAGCAGACAATAGCAACCAGTATTTTCCACCTTGGGCAAGTTATGGATGTGTGGACCGACTCCCAGAAGCCCCCATCGCTGAGAATTGTGGGAATTGAAGTCCCTATGCAGGGGTCTGAGAGCCATTCAAAGAGCCATTTGGACCCATTTCCCACAGAAAAGAAAACACCGGGAGCCACAAAAGCTGGGTGGGCGTGGCCAACTCAACGACACTCACTCCCACCCAGTCACATGACACACACCCCAGCCAGGCCTGCCCAGGTTTTGTGGCTCTCAGTGTTTTCTGTGGGAAACAGGTCTCTCGCTCTCTGTGTCTCTTTCTCTCCTTTCTCCTCTCTCTCAGGCCAGGCAAGGAGTGACTGGAAGAGGAGGGCAAGGGGTGGGGCCAGCCAGTGGTGGGTTCAACCAATAGGGAGCCACAGCAGGGGAATGAAAGAGCCGCATGCGGCTCCAGAGCCGCAGGTTGCTGACACCCACCCTATGGGAATGTTTGCAAGTGATACTGGCTGGGGAATTCTGGGAATTGAAGTCCGCAGGTCTTAAAGCTGCCAAGGGTTGGATACCGCTGCTCTAAATAGTTGAGTTTTGGTGATGCATTGACCCGGTTGAGCATCTTATGAGGTGTCAGCTGTATCTCAGTTTCCAAATAGGGTTTGTTCCAGGGAGTGAAGCATCTTCTGTTATCTTTTCCCATGGACCTGGATGGCCGGACTTCTGGACATAAGTTTAGCAATGTCCGAAGAGCCATCGTGTTCTTAGCGATCGTAAATTGCATTAACAGAGGGATACAAACAATCAAGATCAAAGGAGGTACTAATACCACTCTACAAAGCCTTAGTAAGGCCACACCTAGAGTACTGCATCCAGTTTTGGTCTCCACACTATAAAAAAGATGTTGAGACTCTAGAAAGAGTGCAGAGAAGAGCAACCAGAATGATGAGGGGACTGGAGACCAAAACATACGAAGAACAGTTGCAAGTACTCGGTATGGCTAGTCTACTGAAGAGAAGGACCAGGGGAGACATGAATAGCAGTCTTCCAATATTTGAGGGGTTGCCACAGGGGGCGGGGGGTCAAGCTATTTTCCAAAGCACCTGAAGGCCAGAGAAGGAATAATGGATGGAAACTGAACAAGGAGAGATTCAACCTGGAAATAAGGAGAAATTTCCTGACAGTGAGAATCATCAACCGATGGAACAGAAGTTGCCTTCAGAAGTTGTGGGAGCTCCATCACTGGAAGCTTTCAAGAAGAGATTGGACTGCCATCTGTCAGAAATTGTGTAGGCAGGGTCTCCTGCTTGGGCAGGGGGTTGGACTAGATGACCTACAAGTTCCCTTCCAACTCTGCATCTGAATCTGTCTTCCCTCCTGTGAATCTCCTCTTTCCTCATCCTAACCTTCCTTTAGGAACACTCCGATTTGGGAGAACGAATGAGAAAGCCCAACCTCCACCTCCCTTCTAAAAACAAGGTAGAATATCAATTATTAGCCCAATTGCAGCTTTTTAACCAAACACGTTAGTGACAGGTTGCCTCCAGTTTTCTATCTGCAAGCGTGTTATGTGACCGCTTGCAAAGAAGCAGTGGGTTGGTGCCATTTTCGGCACGGAAGGTCCCGGCTGCTGGAAGGGAGGCCCAGATGGTTCCAATGCAGATCGAATCTTATTCTTTCCTGTCCCTGAAATCAGCCTTGACAAGCAGCTCTCCATTCCAGGAAAAGCACATTAACATGTCAATTTACCGTTGGCTTTAATGGCCGTAGGCCGCTCCTGAATGTATGGCAGCGTTCCAGAAATTCAGAGATGAATTCAGCTTCTCAGGAAGAAGAATCCAACCGTTTGCCACATCTCGGGTTCTTCGGAAGCCCAGCAGATGCTCTCATGCATTGAGGTGCCACCGGTGGTGCTATTGAGCCAGTTCAGACTGGTAAGGGGGAACCGGTAGAGGCGACCTATGGGTGGGGTTGCCCCCGCCTACCCGCCCTGGCGCTATGCCGTCCTATTTAGCCACGTTTTCTAAGCCACGTGCATATGTGCTATGCATGTGTGGAAGGCATGAGTGCAAGCGAGCACTCACTTTTTCAGTGTGCGGCGAACCGGTTGTAAAATTATGTGAAACCCACCTCCGGGTGCCATTTTTACTTTTTCAGGGCTGCTCTTTTACCCTTTGCCTTTACTCCAACCTTTCTTCTTCTCCTCCCCTTCTCTTCCTTTCTCTTTCTCCTCCTACTTCCTTCGTTCTTCCTCTCCTTCTCTTTCCTACTTCCCTTTCTCTTCCCCCACATGTACACATTTTTTTTCTAAAGAAAGCATAACAATAAAACATTTGAATTGCATTCGGGGTTGCTCTTCTACCCTTTCGTTCCCCTCGTTTCACAACAAACCTTCTTCTCCTTCTCTCCTTTCTTTCCCTCAACTGGCTCATATTTATGACGGTTGCCGTATCCTGAGATTTCGTTTTTGCAACCTTCTAGACAAGCAAATTTAATGCCAGGTTCACTTAACAACTATGGCAAGAAAAGTCATAAAAGGGGGCAAAACTCACTTCACAAATGTTCCACTTAGCAGCATAAATTTGGGGGTCAATTGTGGTCGTAAGTGGAGGACTACCTATAAACGCTTCCTGAGAAACAGAGAGAGAGAGAGAGAGAGAGAGAGAGGGAGGGAGAGAGAGAAAGAGAGAGAAAGAGAGAGAGAGAGAGAGAGGGAGAGAGAGACAGGCGAAGTTGAGTAAGCCCATGGCATTTGCTGTGTCTGGTGAAAATTATAGTTGTTATATTATTACGCTAGGCTGCATCAGTAAGGCATCACGTTCGGAATAACCTACTGGGGGAGAGAAGATTGTTCAAAACAGAGGCGTGCAATTATTAAGGCAAGTTGATTCCTGCACTCAGCTGGAAGCAACGTCTTAGAACTTCATGGTCTAACTCAGAAATGTCCAATCTTGGCAACTTTTAAGACTTGTGGACTTCAATCACAATTTCTTTTTCTCTTCACTGTGAGTTGTATTGTGTTGGCGGGGGTGGTGGTGCACCAGGGGTGAAATGCTCCCGGTTCGGACCAGATCGCCCGATCCGGTAGTGATGGAGGTGAGTGGTTCAGAGAACCGGTAGCAAAAATCCCTGCCCTACCCCCACAATACCCAGCTGAGCCGCACAACAGCTGAGGCAAGACAGGTCACAAAATGGGGGCAAAACTCACCGAACAAATGTCTCACTTAACCACAGAACCTTTGAGCTCAATTGTGGTTGTAGGTAGAGGACTACCTGTACGGGAAGACTGCTATCAGGTCACCCCTCGTCTTTCTCTTTGTTAGAGTAGACATCCCTAGTTCCAGTGGTGGGATTCAAATAATTTAACAACAGGTTCTCTGCCCTAATGACCGGGTGGGTAGGTGGGCGTGGCCATGTGGGTGTGCCCAGGGGTTGTGATAGGCAGCACTCGGCCTCCTGCACTCTCCTGGGAGCAAAATCGGGCCATGGGGGGGGGAACACAATGCCTTGGGCCTTGTAGGGCTCCCTGCAGCCTCCTGGGAGTGAAAATGGGCCATGGGCGGGAAACGCGTCCCCCCCGCACCCCGTTTTGGGCCTAGGAGGCCTCCCTAAACTTACCTGGGAGTCAAAATGGGGCATGTAGGGACTCCTGGAAGGGGAGGGGTGGGGAGGGGCAAGGAGGGGCGGGCTCCTCCTCCAGCCAGCAATTTAACTACCAGTTTTCCTGAACCTGCCCGAACCGGCTGAATCCCTACCTAGTGTTTTTTTGTTTGTTTGTTTGTTTTTTAATTTGATTTATATGCCGCCCTTCTCCGGAGACTCAGGGCGGCTTACAATGTGCTAAGCAATAGCCTTCATACTTTTGTATATTTATTCAAAGTCAGCTTATTGCCCCCACAATCTGGGTCCTCATTTCACCTACCTTAGAAAGGATGGAAGGCTGAGTCAACCTTGAGCCTGGTGAGATTTGAACTTGCAGTAATTGCAGGCAGCAGATGTAAGTGGATGTTAATAACAGTGCTTTAGTCTGCTGAGCCACCAGAGCTCCTAATTCCCTACCCTGTTCATCTCTGGACAACTTGATCACTTTTGTTGCTCTTCTCCACACACTTTCTAGAATCTCTGGGTGTTTTGTACCTGTTTATAGAGAATCTTCAAACGATAGTGAACTTTCCTAACCACTACTGACACAGGGAATGCCCATATCGAGATGCTTTTGACCACAACGGAGAAAGAGCTCATTCTGGATTCCTTCAAAAGTTGTCTATCAAGACCGTCTTCACCTGAGTTGATATTTGGACCACAGAACAACATCCACAGTTTTTACCCAGTCAGTAGCTCAGCTCTAGATGTATTTATTCTGACTTTTTTTTTAAAAAAAAGTAATTATGTTGGTAGGTGATTAAAGAGCCTCCGTTTTCTAATCTCCCTGATTCTCTCTCTAAAACACAACGGATTTTGCCACTAGATTCACACCTTGCCCTAAACAATCCTGTGGTTAGTTTGGCTTGGGATAGTCTTGTTGTGAACACAGACTTTGCGGTTTGATTTAAGGCTGCGCACACTTACACAACAGTTCGGAAGATGCTTCCGATAGTATCTAGTGTGCCAGCGCTTCTCTGCTGTTTGTTAAGAGTCACATTTAATATATAACCTCATTCCAGAAGCCGGTCATTTGTATCAGGCCATCACAAACCACAAGTTGCTTTTTTGATATCAGCATGGTTTGGTCACTACGATGTAAAAAAGATGTGGAGACTCTAGAAAGGGTGCAGAGAAGAGCAACCAAGAGGATTAGGGGACTGGAGGCTAAAGCATATGAATAACGGTTGCTGGAACTGGGTATGTCTAGACTAAAGAAAAGAAGGACCAGGGGAGACATGATGGCAGTCTTCCAATATCTCAGGGGCTGCCCCAAAGAAGAGGGAGTCAAGCTCTTCTCCAAAGCCTTGATGGTACAGTGGTTTAATGCACCCTGTTATTAACACAGCTGCCTGCAATTTCTGCTGGTTCGAATCTCTCCAAGGCTCAAGGTTGACTCAGCCTTCCATCCTTTCAAAGGTAGGTGAAATGAGGACCCAGTTTGTGGGGGCAATAAGCTGACTTTGTATAAAATATACAAAAGAATGAAGGCTATTGCTTAACGCATTGTAAGCCGCCCTGAGTCTCCGGAGAAGGGCGGCATATAAATCAAATTAAAAAAAAAAAAAAAGCACCTGAGGGCAGGACAAGAAGCAATGGGTGGAAACAAATCAAGGAGAGAAGCAACTTAGAACTAAGGAGGAATTTCCTGACAGTTAGAACAATAAATCAATGGAACAACTTGCCTCCAGAAGTTGTAAATGCTCCAACACTAGAAAATTTTAAGAAGAAATTGGACAACCATTTGTCTGAAATGGCGTAGGGTTTCCTGCCTGGGCAGGGGATTGGACTAGAAAACCTACAAGGTCCCTTCCAACTCTGCTATTCTATTTATTCTATTCTGTTCTGTTCTTTTCTGTTCTGTTCTGTTCTACTCTACTCTACTCTACTCTACTCTACTCTATTGTATTCTTCGTTCCAATGTTCTGTTCTGTTCTGTTCTGTTCTGTTCTGTTCTATTCTATTCTATTCTATTCTATTCTATTCTATTCTATTCTATTCTATTCATTCCAATATTCTATTCTATTCTATTCTATTCTATTCATTCCAATATTCTATTCTATTCTATTCTATTCTATTCTATTCTATTCTATTCTATTCTATTCTATTCTATTCTATTGCTTGGTATAAATACCTAGGAAGGGTGAAATATTGGCAGAACTGTGTATTACTTACTGCTCTGCAGGGATGCATGCTAGCTGGGTAACACTAAGTGTTCTTGGTATGTGAGAAGCACCTTGGCAGATGCATCGATGAAGGGATGCTGCTTAGGGAATGGTCAGATAACAGAGGACATAACATAGAGTTGTGAGGGGATCAAGAAAGGGCTAGTTTCTTGGGTCATAAAGGAGACGGGGAGTGATTATATTTTCAGACTTGCAAGATTCTGATAGTATAGCTTTACAATAAAGTAGAATTAGATTATCTTGTCATGTTTTCTGTCTGATCTACTTGAGAAAGCTTTGTTGGCTGGGGAATTCTGGGAAATGAAGTCCATCCATCTTCAAGTTGCCATGGTTGAGAAACACTGGGTTAAACATGGCTTCTTCTGCCTTATGTTGACTTGGCTACCACCTCACACAAAGTCTGTTGAGTTTCTCAATTCCCAGGTCACAGTTTTCTCAAAGGTGCTTTTTTATTTCCCCTTTCCAAAGGCCACTGGACTGGTTTGTTTTTAAAATCGACCAGCTACATTTGGAAGAAAAAAAAGCTTCTGACGATCGCGTGGCTTAGCTGTGATTGTTAGAACTTTTTTTTTTTTTTTTTACTTTTTAAAAGCATTTTTTTACTACCGGTTCAGGCGAATAGGTAGTAAAAAATGCTTGAAAGTGTTTCTTTTTTTAAAAAAAAATTGGCCACGCCCACCCAGTCACACCCCACGAAGCCATGCCCACCAAGCTATGCCCACAGAACAGGTAGCAAAAAAGTTTGCATTTCACCACTGCCTCACACCACATGTGGCCCCAACAATTCATTCATTTAGGGGCATGAAGTGTTCCCCGCCAAGGTAGGTGAAGTCATGTCTTGGGATAAAGAAATAGGAACACATAAGTTTTGGGTTTTTTCCCTAAAAAAGAATGTGCAAATAAGCAGAGAGTTTCCAAGTGGAGGGAGCCATGAGCCTACATTTCAGGGGTGATATTCACTTACCTTCCCTACTGGTTCGCAAATGTGTGTGCACGAGCTGTTTTCACACATGTGTAAGGCCCATGCGCAGAGCCTCGAAAATGTGAAAAAAAATGGGACGTCATGATGTCCGTGTGGGTGGGCGGGGCATCCCGCAGTCAGCCCTACCGGTTCGCTGGATCCGGATAGAACCAGCTCAATACCACCACTGCTACCCTTCTCATCATTATCAACTCTGCAAAAAGAAAGTGCTCTTTTCCCCAAAAATAGGAGCCTGGATAGCTCTTCAGACTAAAAAGCACTGTAATTTAACACCAGCTGTCTGCAATTAAAGTAAGTTCGAATCTCACCAGGCTCCAGGTTGACTCAGCCTTCCATCCTTTCTAAAGTAGGTAAATTGAGGACCCAGTTTGTGGGGGCAATAAGATGACTTTGTATAAAATATACAAAAGTATGAAGGCTATTGCTTAACGCACTGTAAGCCGCCCTGAGTCTCCGGAGAAGGGCGGCATATAAATCAAATTTTTTTAAAAAAATGGATTCGGTCTTCTGCCATGGGGAAGGGATGCATTATCATCATCAACCTGAACCTCCAAAAATCACAGCAACCAAATTCCCCCATTACAGATGATTGCGGAGAATATTAGACTGATTGTTCGGTTCTGTGTCCTTTTTTTTTTTTTTTTTTTTTTTTTGCCAGTTTGACAACTCTAGGTAGTCGTTGACTTATGACACCGGTGAAATCCAAAATTTTTATCACTAACCAAGAAAGGTGTTAAAAGTGAGTTTGGCCCCGTTTTACGACCTGTTCTGCTACAGTTGTTAAATTAGTCACATGGTTTGTTAAAGTAAACCTGGGTTCCCCAATGACTTTGATTGGCAGAAGGTCCCAAAAGGTGATCACATGATCCCAGGACACTGAAGCCGTCATAAATATAAACCATTTGCCAAGCATCCGAATTTTGATTACCTGACCCATGGGGATGCTGCAATGGTCGTAAGTGTGAATAATGGTTACTTTTTTCCACTGCTGTTGTAACTTTAAATCAGGGGTGTCAAACCCAAGGCTGCGGGCCACATCCAGCCCGTGATGTGCTCAGATTCAACCTGCGTGGCCGTCCTGGAAAATGTAAGGGGCCAGCCCGGATCTAACAGATCTAACAGATTAACATAGTTGGAAGGGAACTTGTAGGTCATATAGTCCAACCCCACACCCAAGCAGAAGACCCTACACCATATCTGACAAATAGCAGTCCAATCTTTTCTTGAAAGCCTCCAGTTATGAAGCTCCCACAACTTCTGAAGGCAACTTCTGTTCCATGGGTTGATTGTTCTCCCTGTCAGGAAATTCCTCCTTATTTCCCAGTTGAATCTCTCCTTGATCCATTTCCATCCATTATTCCTTGTCTGGCCTTCAGGTGCTTTGGAAAATAGCTTGACCCCCTCCTCTCTGTGGCAGCCCCTCAAATATTGGAAGACTGCTATCATCTCCCTCCTGGTCCTTCTCTTCACTAGACTAGCCATGCCCAGTTCCTGCAACTGTTCATCGTATGTTTTAGCCTTCAGTCCCCTCATCATCCTGGTTGCTCTTCTCTGCACTCTTTCCAGAGCCTCAACATCTTTTTTATAGTGTGATGACCAAAACTGCATCGCTTCGGCCCGGCCTACCCAATGCCAGCAGTTTGGGGAGTGATGTCAAGCTGGCCACACCTACCCACTCAGCCACGCCCATCCACTTACAAAGACAACCACAGCCCTGATGCGGCCCTCAACGAAATTGAGTTTGACACCCCTGCTTTAAATGGTCACTAACTGAATAGATGTAAGTGGGGAACTACCTGTACTAAGAAGGGACAGGTGATGGATGGAACCAAACATCATTTAGCAGTCTGTCCTTCCAGATTGATCAATTTTCAATCTGACCTTTTAGATCCAGGCCGTCCAACCACTGTTACTTCCTTGAAGATGTTTACCAAGACAGACAGACACATAAAAATCTCAGGAAAAACTAAGATGAAGAACTTTTTTTTTTGTAATTATTATGATTTAGGAATCTCCAACTCCTGGTTTTAGATATCCGATAGCGAAACTCATACGAGAGTGGCTGTATTATTGTGAAGTCCAATGAACAGCTCAGAAGTGGTAGAGGTGTGGTAGATGTTCCCCAAAGAAGGTCACCCATGAGCTCTTCCGGGTGGACAGATGGACTCTAGAAGTTAGGAATGACTTAGGCCACCACGACCAAATTCAGGCAACATGACCAGATTTGTGTCCGAATCTTGGAAAGAACTGTTGGTGCTCTGGAAGATCTTCTCAGCTATGGAGGCGTGGAAAGGTGGCTTAGACTTGGAGGCCATTTTGAAACTGGACAGGGCCTGCTGGAAGCCAGCCGCGTACTTCTGAAGGTCGTTGCTGAGCCAACTCACGATGTTGGCTTCTTCCGAGGAGCCTTGCTTGAAAAGGCAGACGGTGTTGATGGCATTGTTCCGTTCGTTATCCTTGATCACAATGACATTTTTCTCTTCCAAGTTCTCCAAGGCCAGGTCAAAGTCGTTGGAGGACATCGAAACGATGCTGGATTGACTGGTGGTCTTCTTGGCTTTGAACTGGTCCTTGTCCTTTAAACTCAAGGTGGCGACGTCGATGAAGCAAACCACCTCGCAGTTCTCATCCCTGGGAAGGTCGTGTCTGTATAAGTCTACCGGACACAGCCCTGCCTGGCTATTTAACCAATCGATTTCCTGAGCCATCTCCGTGACTTTGGAAAAGGAACTGTAGAGGAGGTCTGAGGTCTTTGAAGGGTTCAGTTTTCACTCGGCCGGCCTGGATGACTCTGCCAGCTTCAAGATGCTCCTTCTTCTCTCTACTTCTTTCTGCTACTTGAGGGCAGAAGTCCTGTCCTTGGGCAAGAACTCCTGGTTTCTACAGCAGCAAGTGACATCACAAACCATCAGTGTCCACCACTCACCAGAGACACACGCGTTGTATGTCAACAAGAGGTCCTGCTGTTGAACAACTCTCGGGAAGGACCCAAAGCAAGAACTCAAAGTAGAGTATTTGCCTGGGGAGTATTTGCCTGGGGAGGGGGGAAATCTTCCTAGCAGAGGCCCTATCCAGAATGCTTTAGTACCAAGAAGGAGGTACTAGATGCTGGGTGGGTGGGTGGGTGGGTTTATAGCATATGTAAATTATGTATATATGTGTAATGTATGCGTACACTTTTGAGAGCAGGCAACAGAATTTCATTTTTAATGTGTGGCACTGTGCCTACAGTAAAAAAATGACAAGGTTATCTATCTATCTATCTATCTATCTATCTGAGAAAGGGAGGAAAAGTAGAAGGGAGGGAGGGAGGGAGGAGGGAGGGAGAAAGGAAGGTGGGAGGGAGGGAGGAAAGAAGTAAGAAGGAAAAGGAATACAGGGAAAGAAGGAGGGAGGGAGGGAAGAAAGAAAGAGGAATACAGGGAAAGAAGTAAGTAAGTAGGGAGGGAAAGAAGGAAGGAGGAAGAACGGAGGGAAGGAAGGAGGGAGGGAAGGAGAATAGCAGCATTCTCGAAACTCATTATTGTGGCAGGAGCAGATTACACAATGAAAGTAATACATTTTATGTGATTATATTTTACTTCCTGGTTCAGTGTAACTTAGTCACAGTGAAGAGATTTTAGTCATGTCCCCCAAAGGAAGTTAAGTTGAAGCCCAAACAAACCCAGTCATACATCGGATTAAGCTAACTCCACCCTGGAAGTGAGGCATGTCTTGGGAATAATTAAACCCAATTAAGTTGACCCATTTTTCCATCTAGGTCTCTGCCCAAAAAAAAAAAAAAAAAAAAAAAGGAGCAAGAGAGAAAGAATAAATGAAAATGCAAGCCCCATTTTACAACCTCTCTGGCCACGGTTGTTAAGTGGATCACACAGTTGTTAAGTTAGTCACCAGGTTGTTAAGAGAATCTGGCTTCCTCATTGACTTGGCTTGTTGGAAGGTCGGAAATGGGGATGTCCCCTGGACATTGCAACTGTCATAAATGAGAGTTAGTTGCCAAGAGTTCAGACTTTGATCACCCAACTATGGGGATCCTGCAAAGGTCGTAAGCACGAGAAACGGTCGTAAGTCACTTATTTCAGTGCCATTGTAACTGAACAGTCACTAAACGAATGGATATGTGGAAGACTACCTGTATTACATTTTAAAGCATGCTAACCTCACTCATAAATCAGGTGATCAAATACAGTCACCAAATTATACAACCCTGCAAAACTTTTAATTAGACTCGCCGTTTTCTTGCCCTATTATTTTTTTTCCTTTTTCTCAATAACAAATGGTTCCATTAAACCGTTTCTCTTTTTCACTCTACTCTTTTGTATTCTAAACACTGGCCAAAGATTTAAATCAAGAGATCTGATTTGATACAATGGTGGGATTCAAATAATTCCACCACTCGTTTGCTGAAAATGCGTGCACGCAGATGTGTGTGCATGGCTTCTGCGTCTGTACATGAGCACACGCTTTCCGGATGGGACTTATTACAGATAAGGAGAACCATCTGGAGTCCGGTCTATTCCCAAACCGCTTCAGCCCTCCTGCGCCTACGCCTCCCCCATGGCACTTCGGCTTAGCGCAGCAGGCTGCAGGCCGAATAATGCTCCATCAGAAGGTGAAGCAATAAAAAAGATTTTAGACTGTGCGGAAATGAATAGATTAACTTTAAGAATAAGAGATAAAGAGGAATCAGTGTATTTCAAGACTTGGGGAAGATTTTATATAGGGTTAGAAAAGAAATATGAAGATAAGAGGATAGATAAATGATTTAGATAATAGAAAGTTAAATGAGGGAGAGGATAAAAAAAGAAATAGAAACCCAGATGACACCGGAATAAATGAAAAAGGGCGATGGGAGGGGGAGAAAAGAAAGAAGATAATAAGAGTAAATGTACAATTATGATGATAATATGGATAGACAGAATAGATCTGAAAAGAAATTGAAAGGAAGTATATACTATTAGAATACAGGAGTTGCTCGGATACCAAACAAGGAGAATATTCCACAGCAAAGAAGATAGAAAGGAGAGAGGAGTAGAGGGTAGGAAGAGGAGAGAGAGGGAGAGGAATGGAAGAAAGGGAAAAGGAGAGGAAGGAAGGGCAGGGGACAGGAGTAGGAGAGAAGGTGAGAAGGAGGAAAAGAAGAGAGGAGTGGGGGAAAGGAAGGGGAAGTAGGATGAGGCAGGAGAGGAGGAAGGAGAAAGTAGGAGAGGAGAGGAGGGAGGGAAGGGAAAAAGTAGAATGGATGTTGCCTTACCTGAACGTCCCTTTTCTGGGCGCTGCGTACACTATCCATCAATGGGTTAACTTCTTCAGCCTTTGGCAATAACTGAGTGAGAGCTCAATTTCCCTTTCCTGTGGCCCTGCCACGCCCCCAATTTCATGATCCCCCAGTCTGAACGAAGTTATAGGAGACCACACCGTGTCAGGTAAGTAACATAACTTTAATAAATTCGCTGGAAAGAAACCAACACAGAAAAGGTTAACTGGGCCGAAGCCAACTAACGAGGGGAGGGTATGGATAGTGTACGCAGCGCCCAGAAAAGGGACGTTCAGGTAAGGCAACGTCCATTTTCCTGTGCGCTGCTCCCACTATCCATCAATGGGATATACCCAAGTTTAAACCCCATGGGTGGGAAGCCGAGTGCCTCCAGTGTCCTCCTCTGTCACCACCGACTGCAGCACCCTACGCCCGAAGGACGCTTCTGCCGAGCTGTAGGCGTCTATTCTGTAGTGCCGGATGAAGGGCGTCACCGATGACCAGGTTGCTGCTCTGCAGATGTCTGCCACCGACGCCTGCGTTGCCCAGGCTGCCGATATGGCCGCGCTGCGGGTAGAGTGTGGGAGGATTCGACCCGGAGGCTGCTTAGAGTCCAACTCGTACGCTAAGGTGATGCAGGCCTTGATCCATCTGCTCACCGTAGAAGCTGAAATCTTCAGTCCCATGGAGGCCGGGTTGAATGACACTAGAAGCGCCTCCGTGTGGCGGAAGGCCGCCGTTCTGTTTATGTAGATGCGAAGGGCGCGCCGGACGTCGAGGGAATGCCATTGTTCCTCCCTGCTGTTGCGCGGGCTGGGGCAGAAGTCAGGTAGGATGAGTTCCTGAGCGAGGTGGAACCAGGAGTTCACCTTGGGGATGAAGGCCGGGTCCAGCCGCAGGACCACCGAGGAGTCTCTGAAGATGCAGAGGTCCTTCCGGATCGAGAGCGCTGCTAACTCCGAGACTCTCCTGGCTGAGGTGATGGCCAGCAGGAAAGTCACCTTAAGCGATAAGTGTTTGAGGGCAGCTGAGCCTAAGGGCTCAAACGGGGGGCCCATTAATGCTCGGAGGACTAGTGGGAGGTCCCAAGTCGGGTACCGGTGCACTGTGGGGGGACGCAGGTTCTTGGCGCCATGGAGAAACCCCCTGATGCGCGGGTGCTGGGACAGCGCTTGGTAGGGCGGGCATGAGATGACTGTGGACAGAGCCGCTGTCTGGCGTCTTAGAGTCGCAGGTGCCAGTCCCTTCTCCAGTCCTGACTGCAGGAATTCGAGGATGTTCTGTACCGTAGCCGAAGCTGGGTCCTCATGGTGTTGGGAGCACCAGCGGCAGAACGCCCGCCACGAAGCCTCGTAAATGCGCGTCGTTGAGGGCCGTCTGGCGGCCTGGATAGTATTTACTACCCCATCTGAGAGGTTATCCCTTTTTAGGACGACCCTCTCAAACGCCAGACGGTTAATTGTAGCCACTGAGGCTCTGGGTGAGTGACTGCCCCCTGGCAGAGTACCACCTGGTGGGGGGGAATATGCCAGGGTTGACCGATGGATAGTGCCACGAGGTCGGCGTACCATGGGCGACGAGGCCAGTTGGGAGCCACTAGCAGCAGGTCGGCTTCCTCGGCCAGCAGTTTCCGGATGAGGCGCGGAAGGAGAGGAATTGGTGGAAAGGCGTAGAGCAGGCCCTTGGGCCACCTGCATCTGAGGGCGTCGTGGTCCTCCGCCTGTGCGGATGGGTAGCGAGATATGAAGCGGGTCAGCTGGGCGTTGCTCGGGGTCGCAAAAAGGTCCACCTCCGGCATCCCGAAGCGGGCGCTGAGCTCCCGAAATAGGCGGGGGTGGAGTTGCCACTCCGCTGGGTCTATCAGTTCGCGGCTGAGCCAGTCCGCCCTGATGTTGGTTGCTCCCGAGATATGCTCCGCCTTGATTGACCGCAGGTGGGACTCCGCCCAGGCGAATAGGGCCTCGGACTCGAACGTCAGCTCGCGGGATCTCGTGCCCCCTTCCCTGTTGACGTGTGCTTTTGCTGAAATGTTGTCCGTGCGGATCAGAACGTGTTGGCCTTGAAGTGCAGTCTGGAATTGGCGTAATGCCAGCCTGATTGCTCGGAGTTCCAGGAGGTTGATGCTGCTGCGTCATTCGCTCCTGGACCACTGGCCATGGGCTACCAGATGGAGTAGGTGGGCACCCCATCCCCGCAGACTTGCATCCGTGGTTAGTGTGAGTCTGTCCGGGTCCAGAAATTCGCAGCCCTTGAAGAGAGCAGGTGATCTCCACCACTCTAGGGAAAGACGGACCTGGGATGGGACCGCTACCTTGCGCTTCAGGTTGGTCTTGCCTGCTCTCTGGAAGGGTAGCAGAAACCATTGGAGGGCTCGCGAGTGTCTGCGTGCCCACGGAACAATACCGAAGCATGATACCATCTTCCCTAGGAGTGATGCTAGCTGAGCCAGGGACGCTCTCCCCCCTTCCGAGACCTGCTGGATCAGGTCGCGAATGCTCCGGATCCTTTCCGGAGAGAGGAACACCTGGCCTTTGACCGAGTCGATCTCCGCCCCCAGGTGCAGGAGGCGAGATGACGGCTGTAATTGGCTTTTCTCGAAGTTGATGGAAAAGCCGTGGTCTTGGAATGCTCGGAGGACTCTTTCCATATCCTTGGCCGCCTGGCCGCGTGACGACGAGAGGATCAGAATGTCGTCGAGGTAACACAGGAGGCGCACTGGAATGGTGTGGAGTGTGGCCGCCACCGCCCCTACTAGCTTGGTGAAGGTGCGGGGCGCCGACGAGAGTCCGAAGGGCATCGCGCGGTACTGGAAATGATGGCCTGCGAACTCGAATCTCAGGAAGCGTCGGTGACTGGGATGGATTGGCACGTGGAGATAGGCCTCTCGTAGGTCGACTGATTGCAGGAGGTCCCCTCTTCTTACGCCCGCTAATATTGTCTTGAGTGAGTGCATTTTGAATCTGCGATACTTTACCGACCGGATTAGTCGTTTGAGATTCAGGATGGCTCTCCAGCCTCCCGAGCTTTTGGGCACCAGGAAGAGTGTTGAGTAGAAGCCCGAGCCCTGCTGGTCTCGAGGCACCGGTTCTATGGCTCGTATCTCCAACAGGTGTGAAATCTCCTGTGCCAGGAGGTCTCTGAGGTCCTCGGACTGTGGGACCGGGCAGCAGACGAAGCGACTGGGCGTAGGACCAGAGAATTCGATGGAGAGCCCCGAAGAGATGGTGCGTCGGATCCACGAGTCCTCCGTTGATTGGGCCCATTGCTGGTGGAAGAGTTGGAGTCTCCCGCCGATGGGGCCCACGGGCCGGCTGTCACTTTCCCCTTCTGGCGGTTTTGAAGCCGGCCCCACAAAAGGACCGTTTAGCTTGCTGGGGACGGCCACGGTCTCGGAACTGGGATCTGTCCTGGTGCCTACTCGCCCCTTGGAACTGGGAGCGTTGTGGTGGCGGACCTCTCTGCCCTGAGCCGGTCCGAAAGGGCTGCTGGTAAGAGTAAGGCGTGTATCTGCGGTCGTGCCGCCGATATGCTGATGGGAGCACCTTCCTCTTATCTTTATCTTTGATCAAGAGGGGATCCAGAGCTGCCCCAAACAAGTCTGGGGCCTTGAACGGGGCTGTGGCCAGTTTCCATTTGGCCTTAAGGTCTGCCTTCCAGGGGCGAAGCCAGAACAGCCTCCTTGCTGTGATGTTTGAAGCCAGAGATCTAGAGGCAAATTTGGCGGAATTCAGAGATGCGTCCGCGGCATATTCGGTGGCGGCTACGATCTTATTCAGGTCGTGGTGTAGCCTCGTGTCTTCCGGGGGCAGTCTCTCCTGCAACTGGCGCAGCCAGATGAGGGTGGCTCTGTTGAAGAAGGAGGTCGCCGTTGCCGTCCTGACTGCCCAGGCCGCCGCCTGATGAGACTTACGGAGGGCCCACTCCGTCTTCTTGTCCTCAGCTTTGAGGCCATCTACAGCATCCGTGGACACCATCGATGAGGAGGACAGGGCGGCGACTGGCTGGTCCACCAATGGGAGAGCTAAAAGGTCCTCCAATTCCTGGGCCGAGCAGTATAGTTTCTTTTCCAGGCTGCTCGGGGTAGTTAGAGAGGCTGGCTGTCCCCAGGGGTTCTGGATCACATCTGAAAACAACTGGGGGCAGGGGATGCAGTCCTTCTCCTGTTTGGAGGACTTGAAGAGTGCATCGTGGGGACCCGCGGCCGCGGGTTCCGGCGAAGAGATGTCCCCCGGCACGCCCAAAGTGGTTGTTAGGCGCGCCTTGTGTAGGAGCGACTTAAATAGGGCTGGGCGGAACAGGCCCGTGAAAGCCGGAGAATCTGGCCTCAGACCTTCATCTTCAGAAAACTCGAGGGTCTCAGGACCATCCTCGGCCTGGTCTGAATCCTCTGATGAGGATGACTGGGTGTGCGCCTGTTGGTGCCGGGCCTGTTGCCGTTGGGGCGCCCCCTGCGCTGGTAGTTGACGAGGGGGCCCCCCTGCGGCCTGTTGCCAGCCTGCAGCCAGGAAGGAAGACATTGCGGCTGAGAACATAGTCTGGAAGTCTAGCTGGCTGGCTGGGAGGGGTCCCTCTGGGGCACGGAGGCCAGCTGCCGTTGGAGTGAATGTTGCTTCCGCCCCACGGTGGCGCCGGTGAGGTGAGCCTGATAACGGGATGTCCGGCAGTGAGCGAGAGACTCCCCTGGCCCGTGGTAACTCCTGGCAGAGCCCCGCTGCGCTCGGGGTTGCTGGTGTGAGGGTCAGCTCTGTCAGGCTTGTGATTCTGGTGCTCGCCTCTGCGCGTGTCTGGGGGGTGGGCCTGGGAGAATCAGGCTCCTGACCTGGTGCAGTCGCTCTGTCCATCTGTGCCTTAGCACAGAGGCGCTCTAGGGATTTGTGGCGCCTTGCAGCGTCCTTGTCATGGAACTGGGGCTCCTTTCCCCCCCCGGTCCTTATGATTGGAGGATCGCTTCTTTGAGTGCTTTTTAGAGGATCTAGCCTCCTTGCGAGGTGGGCTTGCCTCTAACTCCGGGTCTGATGAAAAGGGGTCATCTGACATGGCCATGGTTGCCATTCTGGCCCCTCAGCGCGGTTGCTTTGGCTGTGACCTGAATTATTCGACTCCTGGGAAATGGAGCCCGAGGGTCCCCAATCCCTTTGCAGCGAAAAAGCCCCTTTTAAAATGGCCCTGCAGGCCTCCAACTGCCACTGTGGGAGGGGCTAGCCTCGTGAAGGTGAAGACAAGATGGCGGCCCCGGGGGGGGGGGGTCCACCAAAATGGCGGGAGCACGTGGCTTTGGATTCCGAGGCTGGGGAAGCTGCGGTCTCACAGCGGCGGCCTGAAGGTCCTACCGCCTGCCGCGCTCAGCCCAAATTGGCCCCAAGGGCTCCGGCAACGAAGGTAAGGAGGGGGGGGCTGGATGCCTCCCGCGCTGCTCCCCTGAGGCGTTGCGCTGGGCTATGCCGGCTGCGGACTCACGGCGGCGGCCCGAAGGTCCTACCGCCTGCCGCGCGCAGTGAGGGACAGCTTCGGAGGTTTTCTGGGAGGGGCGGCAGCTCGTCTTACTGCTCTCTGCAGTCCCTTCGCTGCTCCGCTGCTGCTTCTTCCTTCCCCTCAGGTGGGGGTAGATGTCTCCGCTCGCTCTCCCCCCCCCCTTGCTTGTAAGGGAGGCTGGTGAAAGCCTCTGCCGAGCGGGACGCGTAGCTGTTGAGCCGATCTTCCTGTTTCGGCTTTCAAGGCAGGGAAACGCGAAACAGTAAAACTAGTCAAAAATAAAATAAAACCTAAGGAAACGCTAAGGAAGGGAAAGAAAAAATAGGCTTCTGAAGCCTGGAGCTCTGATGGACACCTCAGTCTTTGCCAATAACTGAGTGAAGACTGGGGGATCATGGGATTGGGGGCGTGGCAGGGCCACAGGAAAGGGAAATTGAGCTCTCACTCAGTTATTGCCAAAGGCTGAAGAAGTTAACCCATTGATGGATAGTGGGAGCAGCGCACAGGAAAAAAAGAAGGTTTGTTGCGAAATGAGGGAAGAAAGGGTAGAAGCACAACTCCGAATGTAATTAAAATGCCTTATTTTAATGCTTTCTTTAAGGAAAACATGTATACGTATGATTAATTATGTATAAGAAAATGTACATTTTATATTATGTATATAAGAAATAAAACTGAAAAACTTTAAAAAAAAAAGATTCGGGTTAATATCAGGGTTCCAAGTAACACCCCCAACGAAATCAAACTCCGAGGCTTGAAGTTCCTCAAAGCTGACTTTTATTAGAGATGCCATATTGGCACATCTGGGAAAAGCCAAATCTGAAAGCTTCCGGGTTTTCCTCACCCAAAAGAAAGTTCAAGACCTTGCCCACATCTCCCACATGTCCACCACAGCTCCAATCAGTTCTTTCCCGAACAGAAGACATCCTCCAATTTCTTCTTTGCACAGCTGCCGGACCCCATGGCCTTGAACTTCTCTTAGAGAAGTTTGTTGTGGTTATCTCTACTTCACTCATGCAATCCCCTCTCCCAATTTCCCACGGGATGATTGTGGCAGGCCTGGATCCTCAAGGCACACAGGTGTTGTGACTCCGACCCCCGAGGCCGACTTATTGGAGGGAGAAGGCTCCGAACATGAAGGAGAGGAGTTGGCCAGGCCTCCCTCTCCAGGACCCTCCTCTCTCACAATGCCTCAGGTGTCTCCCGAGGGAGAAGAGATTGGCCAGGAGCCAGGTATATCCTCACAGTCGGACAGTGACGGAGATAAGTCTTGGCTGGATCCACGCCAGCGTCGGAGAGACAGGCGCACGCAGCAGAAAAGGAGGCGTTCCAGAGATTAAGCTGAGTCACTGGACCACGCCCCACAGGGGATAAAAGGAGGTGAGGTGGCCATTCAGACTCTGTGACGGACAAAACTAACTACTAGCGAGTCACATTGTATCTTTGCAACGACGATATCTGCCTTGGATTTAATACGGACTGGACTTGACAATTCTTGAACTGTGTGTATCTTGTTTGGCTTTATCTGTCGGAGGAACAACCCCTCCCTTTATGGGTAAAGTTCTTGGCAAGCAGCTACTGGGTTGCTGCCAATCCTCTTATCGAAAGAATTTGTTGTCTGCCAGTTTTATTTAACCCCTAGATATCTGTTTGAGTGTGTGTGAGAGACAGGGACAGAACAACAGGAAATATGGCTTCCAGGCATGACAGGCGCGTTCCCTGACCCAGGGCGGAGGCTCCGGGGCGAGCGGGCAGGTCGGATGAGTGATGAGCTGGCAAGCGGGTGGGCGGGGGTGGGGCCAACCAGAAGTGATAGTTGCCAGTTGTCCGAACTACTCAAAATTTCCACAACCGGTTCACCTGAACCAGTCCAAATATCACCTCCGATTTGATATATATTGAAACCAGGGGTAAATGCTCCCGGTTCGGACTGGTTTGCCCGATCCGGTAGCGATGGAGTAAGGTGATTCGGAGAACCGGTAGCAAATATCCCTCCCACCCCACCCCCATGCCCAGCTGAGCCGCACAATCATCAGAGGCTTTTTTTTTTACTTTTAAAAGCATTTTTTCTACAACCTCTTCAGCCGAAAAAATTCTTTTAAAAGTAAAAAAAAAAAAAAGGCTCTGATGATCACGCGGCTCAGCTGGGATTGTCAAAGGTTTTTAAAAGCATTTTATCTACAACCTCTTGAGGTTGTAGAAAAAATGCTTTTAAAAGCCTCTGATGATCTCAGCTGAGTTGCCTGATTGTCAGAGGCATTTAAAAGGAAAAAAAAAACCTCTGCTGATCAGGCAACTCAGCTGGGATCGTCAGAGCCTTTTGAAAGCATTTTTTTACAACCTCTTTGCCGAAGAGGTTGTAGAAAAAATGTTTTTAAAAGTAAAAAAAAAAATGGCCACGCCCACCCAGTCACATTACCCCCCACACACCAAGCCACGCCCACAGAACTGGTAGTAACAAATTTTAGATTTCACCACTGATTGAAACAGGTTTCAAATGCACCCCCACGACCAAATTCCAGGTTTGCGAGAGTCCTGTGAATGGCCTTCTGTGTTGTGCATTGATGCAAATGTAGACTGCAAACACAACCATGCAAATATGCATTATTATTATACTCCCTACCAGATGTCTCAATACACGGCATTTCTCTTTAAACTGGACTGCAATTTGCAATATATCAACATCCGTGCAGTCTCCTTCTTGGTATTATTTGCTTTTTTTTTTTAAAAAAAAAAAAGAAAACTATTTTGAAAACATCCTGTTTTTGTTTTGGAAAAGCTAGCCATTCCATCCAAAGGCTGTCCCTGTCTAGCAAGACACGGTGCCAAGACAGACCAAACAATTGCTAAATTGATGAGCAAAGGAGCTTTCCCAGAGAAGAAGGAAAGGGCTTCTAATATATAAAATATAAAAAATATTTTCAGGGGTCCCAGGCGAAACGCAGCAACGCAGAGAATATGGCTCGTTCTTTCAATGCTGGTTTATCGCGGGTTAACCCAGGCACACACTGAGTTCTCAGAAAGACTCGAAATCAGCGCTACAGCTGACCGGAGCGGCACATTTAAATAGCCCGCCCCAGCAACGGCATGGATATATATATGCCCACGCCCCATAACGCCGGATCCAGCATCCCATAGGCATCATGGGACCGGCTGCTGTCATCTCGCCGCCGGATGTGCCCCAGCAGTAAGGAAATACAGAGACACCTATCCCCGGCGTAGCCGTCCGCCCCACCCCGCAGACAACCGCCTAACATGGCTTAGGACCTGGTTATCTACGGGACCGCCTGCTACCACCAATAGCCTCCCACCGGCCAGTACGCTCCCATAGAGAGGGGCTCCTCCGGGTGCCGTCGGCCAAACAATGTCGACTGGCGGCCCCTAGGGGGAGAGCCTTCTCTGTGGGGGCACCTACTATCTGGAACGAGCTCCCCCCGGAGATACGGAGGATCCCGGATCTGCGCACCTTCCGTCACGCGCTTAAAACATTTTTATTTCATCAAGCTGGCCTGGCCTAAATCATCTCCTCTTTTAAATTTAAATTTTAAACATAAATTTTAATCTGTTTAATTATGGGGTATTTTAAAATTCAGTCTAAATTATTTAATTCGTTTTAATTTATTTTAAATTTTGTATTTCTGTGTTTTATCTTCTGGCTGTTCACCGCCCTGAGTCCTTCGGGAGAAGGGCGGTATAGAAATTTAATAAAATAAATAAATAAATAACACCCAGTGCCACCACTGCCAGCCCTGTGAACACAGCTCCGTCCCCTCTTCTAAGGCTGCCGTTTTGTCCCATCGCCCCGTCCTCTGCACCATCTCGCGTCAGCGTTGTCGAGCATATCGCGGGGCTCGACAAATACTTCTTGGGATCAAAAAAGAGAACGATAACCCTAGTAAAGACCACACCTGGAATACTGCAACCAATTTTGCTCACCCTACTACAAAAAGGATGTGGAGACTTTGGAAAAAGTTCAGACAAGAGCAATTAAGATGATTGAAGGCCTGGAGACTAAACCATATGAAGAACGGCTGCCGGTTTTGGGTCTGGCTAGTCCAGTGATGGCTAACCTTTTTGCCATCGCGTGCCAAGAGTGGAGGGGGGGTCGCGCGTGTGTGCCCACACCCATAATTCTATGCACCCTGCCCCCGTGCATGCACATGCAATCGCCCCATGCTCCCCACGCTCCTGGCACGCGATGGCACGTTAGGCCTGTTTTTTGCTCTCCGCAGCCTCCAGAGTCTTTCTAGGAGTTTGAGGAGGGCGAGAATGGCCTTCCTAGACTCCTAGAAAGGCTCTGGAGGCTGGGGGAAAGCAAAAATCTGGCCTTCCAGTCCCACCGGAAGTTGGCAAACAGGCTGTTTCCGGCCTCTGGAGGGCCTCCAGGAGGGCAGGGAAGGCCATTTTTGCCCTCCCCAGACTCCTAGAAAGGTTCTGGAGGCTGGGGAGAGAGAAAAACGGGCCTTCCCCACCACCCTCCGAGGCCCTCCAGAGGCAGGAAACAGCCTGTTTCGCTACTTCTTGTGAGCCCAGAAGGCCTGAAAATCAGCTGGCCGTGCCAGAGCCGAGCTCGCGTGCCGACCAATATGGCTACGCGTGCCATCTATGGCATGTGTGCCATAGGTTCGTCATCACAGGGCTAGTCTAAAGAAAAGAAGAATTAGGGGTGACATGATAGCAGTGTTTCAGTATTTGAGGGGCTGCCACAAAGAAGAGGAGGTCAAATTATTCTCTAAAGCACCAGAAGGCAGGACAGTAAACAATGGAGGGAAACTAATCAAGGAGAGAAGCAACCTGGAATTCAGGAGAAACTTCCTAACAGGGAAGACAATTAACCAGTGGAACTGCTTGCCACCAGAAATTGTGGGCACTGCAATACTCAAGGTTTTTAAGAAGAGACTAGACAGCCACTTGTCTGAGATTGTATAGGTTCTCCTGCTTGAGCAGGGGGCTGGACTAGAAGACCTCCAAGGTCCCTTACGACTCTATTCTATTCTAAGTTTCTAAGCCCTCTTAGAAAAAAGGGTAGGGAAAAAGGGTATCAAAAGAAGAGGGGGTGAGGATTTTCTTTAGGTAAGTACTAGAGAGAAATGACGCCAATTGGGTGAAAACAAAATTCAGGCAGGCTAAGAGCCAACATTTTTAGCAAAGAAGTCTTTCAAAGTACAAAGCTTCTCTGAAGGCAGACTTGGAGAGAGAAAAATGCAGACGGGGCATCAAACTAATTGCCCTACAAGAGACAGTAAAGGTTTGGGCTACTTCTAAAAGCTCAACTACCTGAATGAGGAGGCAATTAAAAGGAGAGAGCCACTTTGCATATTTTCAAGTGCACATATTTTTAATAGTTTGCTTTCCAAGAGAGGTCTAACTTTTGAAAACGACGATTATAACAGGCAGAAAAATTGCATTTGCATCTTGTTGGCTTGGTAGCAAGGTAATTTAATTACCCAAAGGAATGAGTGACTAACCAGACAAACCTCAGTGAGGACGAAGAGCAAGTTTAGCTGAATTCAACAGGCCTCACTAAACCTACATGTGTTTGGTTGCTGGCATAATATTCTGTGTGAATGCAGGCAGTATGTACAAATTATTCCTCATATAATGGGTTCTCTGAACCTAATGTGTTGTCTTTTATTCTGGAAAACCCGTGTCAACTCGCAAAGCATCCCTGGCCTGCTCTTGAGTTGCCATAGGCCAGGGGAGCTGGGAAATCGGTGAAACAGCACGGCAGCCAAAAACAGATGCACATTCCATGCTTATCTCTCTCAAGGCTGTATCCCAGGGTTACCCACAGCGGCCGGAGGGGAGTGACCTCTACAACCAGCGAAATTGGGACTTCCGCCGGCACCGCCGGCATTGCTGGACGTTCTTTCTTGGAGCGCCAGCCCTGTGATCTTGTTAGCTGTTCTGACAGTGCAAATCAGCTGTCCGATGGCTGGAAAACCTTTCCCTCGGGAGAAGAGGGAAAGGAGAGCAATTGGATGGGGATAGAGCTCCCCGAAAGCCCCTGAAATAGCTTTGGGGGCTAGGAGGGTGAGAGCTCCCCAGGAAATCCGGTGAAACTCCAAGATCCATGGCGCTTCTGCTTTAAGCAGAAAAAAACGCCGCAACCATCTCTGCAATCTTTATTGAGTTTTAAGTTGTTTATCTATGTAGACGGAATGAAGACAGGACAGCAGACAATTGCAAGTAACAAGCCCTTAATTCCATGCTTAAATTGTTACGTTTGGAAGTTGATTGAAGGAAGGAAGAAAATGGCGCTTGTGCTTAATAGGGCGTGAAAGTGAAACTTAACTCTCGTTAAAGCTGTTAACATCCAGCATTGTTCAAGGTGGTTGGAGAAAAAGAAAAAGAGAAATGGCTGGCTTTATTGAAAGTCTTGAAAGTTCACTATTACAAACATCATTAAAGACACAAATACTGATTGGGGATCTCTTTAAAGAAATATTAGAATCATTTACCTCTGTGATAGTGGAGAGAATTGAAGGACTTTTTAAAAAGGATTTTATTCAAGTTCGAAACAAAGAGTCAAGCGAAGATGTATCGGAATTTCAGTTGCTAAATACAATCAGCGAAATTGCTCCGTTGGCAAATATGATGGATGACACACCTTGGGGGAGAGGGAAACAGGGTCAGAGCTGGGGTGTGAATTAAGTGAGGTCAGAGCTGGCTTCACTTGGGAACGTGAAGCTCCTAATAAATAACTGGATTTCTTTTGAAGCTTGGCTCGAGACTCATGATTTAATTAGGTTCTGTCGGAACCCTGACAACCCAGTTAAGGAACCTGTGAATCGGTGTACTATAGAAAAGTGGTCTCCTTGAATCCAGATTTTATGAAGAGGTTATCTGAAATACAATCAGAATAGAGCTGGAAGGGACCTTGGAGGTCTTCTAGTCTGACCCCCTGCTGAAGCAAGAGACTCTATATCATTCCAGACAAATGGCTGTCCAGTCTCTTCTTAAAAGCCTCCAGTCAAGGAGCATCCACAACGTCTGAAGGCAAGCTGTTATAAAACCTTAGTAAGGCCATACCTGGGATACTACATCCAGTTTTGGTCACCACATTATAAAAAAAGATGTTGAGGCACTGGAAAAAGTGCCAAGAAGTGCAACTAAGATGATTAAAGACTTGGAGGTAAAAACATATGAAGAATGGTGTCAGCACTTCAACCTGCATTTATTCTAGTGCTGACATAAGAAGGAGAAGCGGAGGCGTCTGGAAAGGGACGTTTGACTTTTCACCTACTTATTTTCCCTGGAGATAATATTCCCTAGGAGATGGGATGGGAGGGGGGAAATTCCTTTGAGCTGGAGTAGATTAGGGGTAGAATGGCTTGGAAGATGGACAATGAGTGCAGGGGAGTGGAGAACGGAAAGGGAGGGTTTTGGGGCTGGAAGTCAGTGTTGGCTTCGATTGGAGTCGGGTTAGAATGTCGTGCTTAATAAATAGGAGTTTTCTTCAAAGACTTTGTTTGAAATGCAATTTATTTGAGACGACCTCGAAACTTGACAAACGGTTGCAGGACTTGGTTAGAGAAAAGAAGGACTAGGGGTGACATGATAGCAGTATTCCAATATTTGAGGAGCTGCCACAAAGAAGAGGGAGTCAAGTTATTTTCCAGAGCACCTGAGGGCAGGACAAGAAGCAACGGAGGGAAACGAATCAAGGAGAGAAGCTACCTGGAATTAAGGAGAAACTTCCTAACAGTGAGAACAATTAAGTTTCTTCTTAATTCTAGGTTACTTAAGGTGGTTAAATTGAGAGCTACCTTTAGTTCATGTCAATATTATTAGTGCACAAATTCTTTACTATCCCTTCTCGCGTTGAAGTGCTGAAATCTGAGGTCTTCCGGAGGATTTCGACCTCCATTAAGAGTGAAAAGAAGTAACTCAAATGTGCTTTCCAAAATGGCACGGTAATAAATCAATTATTCCAAAGCACACGCCAAGCCCAGATACGCATAAATCTTGAGTAAAGAAAACGAGTATACATAAACAGGCACGTACATATACATAGGCACACCCACACCCCATCTCAAACAACAGAGACCAAAAAAAAAAACAATTACGTTGCGATAAGATGATGATGACATATTTAATTCAGAAAGGTATGCCTGGGATGGAGCTGTTTTTGTCTTGACAGCTTACAAGGAAACATAAAACTGCTCTCAATGACTCAGCCAAATGTTGCACAATCTCTGCAAAGAATTTGCCCTTCCACAATTCATTTCTCTATCTTATGTTATTGAATCCAGCTTTTTTTTTAAAAAAAAAAAACTGCAATACTAGGTCAGCAGCGATGGGTTTCACATTTTGCTACGACTGGTTCGCTGCGCGAGTGCATCTGCCTTCCACACATGCACCCAGCCAGTGGTGAAATCCTCCGTGGATTGCCACCAGTTCGCTGCCTGTGCATTCACGGTGCCCACCAAATGCTTCTGTTGTGACCCAGGCCCAAGTAGTTAGTATTAAACGCAAACAGATCGAAAACAAACAGACTTTATTAGAACAGCTGAGAATGAACTCATTCTCAGCGTAGTCCAAACTAAATGAAAGCAAACTCTTCAAAACACCATTCCTCAGTTTATTACCGACCTTGGGATAATTAGCCAAAGGCTTTTCTTGGCAAAAGTTAAGAAGTAGAAGACGCCGACAAGAAATGAATACAGTGAAACAAGAAGCAAATCTATCAACGTTGTTTTCCGACAAAGAGCCCAAGAGCTGTTGCTGGTTTTTTAAGCCTTATGGGAGGGGCCAATCATCTCTTGGCCTTACTCCCGAGTCGTCCTCTTTGTTTGAGCTGCTCTTGCCTTCTGGCATCTCTTCTCATACGTGCCCTAGGAACAGGCTCCTCCTGTTCCTCTGCCTCTCTGCTGTCAGCCTCTGGAGGCTCCGAAGTCCGTGCATCGCTCCCCGATGGCCCTGGCCCCATCTCTGCCTCTGACGCAGAGCCCTCATCTGGGCCTTCCCTAGCCTCCAGGACTGGCCAATGTTCTTCCTCAACCCCATCGCTGTCTGACTCCGCTGCCAGCTCCGCAGGCTGCGGGCGGACCACAACAGCTTCATGTGGAAAAAGAAGGCTTAACAAGGTAAGTAGAACAGTGAGGGTGGGGGGAACAGCTGTGCCGCGTGATTTAGATTCGCTAGAAAGCAGGATTTCCACAGCTGATTGTCAGAAATACCTGTTCCAACAATAGTTTTTTTTTTTAACTACCGGTTCACCCAAACTGGTAGCTTTTATCACTACCGGTTTGCCCGAACTGGTGCGAACCAGTAGCATTTCACCCCTACACCCAGCCTTCCACGCATGTGCTTTGCTCATGCGTGCGCCTTCTGTGCTGAAAAACATGCCTAAGTAGGATGGCATAGAACCGGGATGAGCGAGTGGGCCTACCGGCAATTTCCGAACCGGTCTGAACCGGTCTCCACCTCTGTAGGACAGGTAGAATAATAACCAACTTGGTTCATATGTTGGTCTAAAACCTACTTATGGGTTGTAAAACCCCTAGAGTTGAATGGATACCAGTGATCTATACATTTAATAAATTTGTTTTTGTGTTTCTTTTTGTGTTTTGGGTTCAGTGTGATGAATTCATTTCATTATGGCTTAATGTTACATAGGAATGGGCAATGGCAGCGTGTTTAACAAACCACGGTTTAATGAAATATGACGCAATGCTTTGTTTAGTCCAAGGTGACTGTAGGAGCTGAAATTGGTGGGGTTGGTTCCATCACATCTGCTCCAACTTGCCTACTTGGACAAGAGAAAAAATGTTCTTTGGGGCTCCAAAAATGTCACGTCAGTAATAAGAGGAACATCTTGTGTACAAATCCCCAAATATCTATAATATACCTTATTCCAGGAGTGGACAACTATGGCCCTTTTATGGCCTGTGGACTTCAACTCCCAGAATTCCTGAGCCATGTGGGCAACTATGGCCCTTTTATGACCTATGGGACTTCAACTCCCAGAATTCCTCAGCCAGGTGGGCAACTATGGTCCTTTTAAGGCCTGTGGGACTTCAGCTCCCAGAATTCCTCAGCCAGATGGGCAACTATGGCCCTTTTATGACCTTCTGGGACTTCAACTCCCAGAATGCCATAGTTGTGCACCCCTTGCCCTTCTCTGTGTGTCCTGGGATGGGGGCAAACCCACAGAAACTTGTGATTTCCTGATACACACATTCTTTCTCTCGCCTCTACCTCTCGGCTTCTACCCACAAGTTTAGTTTGGATCCAGGACCTCAAACCAGGGAGTATTTTTAGACATTAACGATCTGCAGATATTTGCAAAAGCAAAGCTATGTTTAAAAAGAAAGAAAGAAAGAAAGAAAAGAGGCACCAATAGAAAAACAAACAAGCCTTCCTTGTTTTCCAAACCATTTAGGTAAATAACTGTGAAGAAGAAGCCCAGATTATACGGCACTATATATATTTAGAGAAAGCAGAACCGCTGTTCACGGTGGCAAGCTCCGCACCATCCCGATGAAAAATATAGAACTTCTGCGTTGATTGGAAGCTCTCCAGCCCTCCGAATTTATGGTAGACTTGGTGACCACTACTTTCTTGGCGCTCTGGGGAGGGAAAACGAATCATTTCTTCCCTTTGTTATAGATTTCCAAATATAAGAGTTGGGAAAGGAAACCGTCGGGGGTACATGCAGAGGTGGGTTTCAGCAGGCTCTCACCACTGGCGAACCGGCAGCGGAGATTTTGAGTAGTTTGGAGAAGCGGTAAATACCACCTCTGACTGGTCCCACCCCCATCCGACAAAAAAAATGCTTTTAAAAGTAAAAAAATAAAGGCCTCTGATGATGATGCAGCTCAGCTGGGATCGTCAGAAGCTTTTCAAAGCATTAGAAAAAAATGCTTTGAAAAGTTAAAAGAAAAAATTGGCCACGCCCACCCAGTCACATTAGCACCACCACCACCAAGCCACGCCCACAGAACCGGTAGTAACAAATTTTACATTTCACCACTGGCTCATACCCCCCCATCCGTTCTCACCTTCTGGGAATTTGGGCAAGTGGTTGGCTCCAAGCCATGGATCCAAGAATCTGGTTTTGTTCCTGTTTCACTGTTTCCACTCAGACATTCCAGCGATTAAATCACACCGGTTCTAGATAAAATCAGAGGAACAAAAGAACCAGACGCTTTGCAAACACAGAGAAAACACTTCGGTTGATCCCCGCCTGTTGTTATATTGCTCAACCTAAAATAAGGTAAATAAGTGCAAGGACAGTTTTAAGACACAAAAGGAAGGTGAATATACGTGTCCCAGGATAATGTTGCGGGACCCAATCTGGGTCGTTCACTGGGACCAGAAGTTTAGTCTTCCGAGCTTTTGGACTCGTGCTGGAGCCCACCCTGAGGGAATTTTGCTTTACTGCAGGGGTCCTCAACCTTAAACATTCAAAGAGCACTTTGGACCCGCAGAGAATTTCCCACAGAAAAGAAAACACCGGGAACCACAAAACCCTTCCCGTGCCTGACTATTTCTCGAGCGGCCACAAAACTAATATATGTAGTTGAATTAAATGTTCTGTTTTTCTTCTTCTTTAGATTGGACAACCATTTCACCGAGATGATTTAAAATCATCTTGAGCCTTGGTAGTACAGTGGTCTACGCACCCTGTTATTAACACAGCTGCCTGCAATTTACTGCTGGTTCGAATCTCTCCAAGGCTCAAGGTTGACGCAGCCTTCCATCCTTTCTAAGGTAGGTGAAATGAGGACCCAGTTTGTGGGGGCAATAAGCTGACTTTGTATAAATATACAAAAGTATGAAGGCTGTTGCTTAATGCCTTGTAAGCCGCCCTGAGTCTCCGGAGAAGGGCGGCATATAAATCAAATTAAAAAAAAAATCTCCTGCCTTGAGCAAAGGGGTTCGACTAGAAGACCTCCAAGATCTCTTCCAGCCCTAGGATTCTCAAATAAGCTGCTCTGTTTGGGATCCTGCTAGCATACAGCCATGCTTTTACCCACATCTGCACAATAAGGTGCTGTCGTTATAGAGGAACTTGGAAGAAAGGAATGCTGTGTTCGTTGGTTTCAATTCCAAACTAAAAAAAAAGTGGATATAAATCTAAAAAATAAGCTTAAAAATAAATGCTGTAAACCCAGACAATCACTTATTTTAAACCAGAAAATGTGAACTTTCTTTTTTTTTTTTTAAAAAAAAAAATGCCCATTTATAACATGGTCACGGAAAACTGCAGCTAAAGCCAGAACAAATTTGTTTGCATATTTCTCAACCCTGGCCCTTGCTTTTTTTGAAATGCAAATGGGCACACCAAATCATGAAAACGAGACAAATTTGTAGTCTTTGGCTGCACTCGTCCAACAGATGGGACTTAGGCCCTGAATTTTTCCACAAGACGGTGAACTGTAGAGGAACAAGAACCAAATGCATGAAGTAGAACTATTGAGTAGAGATGATTCCAATCATCAAAAGGAAGGGGAGGGGAAGGGAAGATAAAAGGAGGGGGAAGGGAAGGGAAGGGGGGAGGGAAGGAAAGGGGAAGGAAAGGGGAGGGGAAAGGAAGATAAAAGGAGGGGAAAGGGAAGGGAAGGGGGAGGGAAAGGAAGATAAAAGAAGGGGAAAGGGAAGGAAAGGAAAGGTAAAAAGGAAGGGAAGGGGGAGGGAAGGAAAGTGGGAAGGAAAGGAAGATAAAAGGAAAGGAAAGGAGGAAAGGAAAGGAGAGGAAAGGAAAGGAAAGAAGGAGGGGAGGAAAGGAAAGGAAAGGAAAAGAAAGAATGAGGGGAGGAAAGGAAAGGAAAGGAAAGGAAAGGAAAGGAAAGGAAAGGAAAGAAGGAGGGGAGGAAAGGAAAGGAAAGGAAAGGAAAGAAGGAGGGGAGGAAAGGAAAGAAAAGGAAAGGAAAGGAAAGGAAAGGGGAGGGGAGGAAAGGAAAGGAAAGGAAAGGAGAGGAAAGGAAAGGAAAGAAGGAGGGGAGGAAAGGAAAGGAAAGAAGGAGGGGAGGAAAGGAAAGAGAGATAAGGAAAGGAAAGGAAAGGAGAGGAGAGGAGAGGAGAGGAGAGGAGAGGAGAGGAGAGGAGAGGAGAGGAGAGGAAAGGAAAGGAAGGGAAAGGAAAGGAAAGGAAAGGAAAGAAGGAGGGGAGGAAAGGGAAAGGAAAAGGAAAGGAAAGGGGAGGGGAGGAAAGGAAAGGAAAGGAGAGGAAAGGAAAGGAAAGAAGGAGGGGAGGAAAGGAAAGGAAAGGAGAGGAAAGGAAAGGAAAGAAGGAGGGGAGGAAAGGAAAGGAGAGATAAGGAAAGGAAAGGAAAGGAGAGGAAGGAGAGGAGAGGAGAGGAAAGGAAAGGAAAGGAAAGGAAGGAGGGGAGGGAAAGGAAAGGAGAGGAAAGGAAAGGAGAGGAAAGGAAAGGAAAGAAGGAGGGGAGGAAAGGAAAGGAGAGATAAGGAAAGGAAAGGAAAGGAGAGGAGAGGAGAGAGAGGAGAGGAGAGGAGAGGAGAGGGAGGGAGAGGAAGAGGAGAGGAAGGAAAGGAAAGAGGAGGGAGAAAGGAAAGGAAAAGGAAAGGAAAGGGAGGGGGGAGGAAAGGAAAGGAAAGGAAAGGAAAGAAGAGGAGGGGAGGA
>JAKOOJ010000014.1:17835789-18155789 GCA_022577455.1 Arizona elegans
AGGAGAGGAGAGGAGAGGAGAGGAAAGGAAAGGAAAGGGAAAGGGAAAGGAAAGGAAAGGAAAGGAAAGGAAAAGAAGGAGGGGAGGAGGAAAGGAAAAGGAAAAGGAAAGGAAGGGGAGGGGAGGAAAGGAAAGGAAAGGAGAGGAAAGGAAAGGAAAGAAGGAGGGGGAGGAAAGGAAAGGAAAGGAGAGGAAAGGAAAGGAAAGAAGGAGGGGAGGAAAGGAAAGGAGAGATAAGGAAAGGAAAGGAAAGGAGAGGAAAGGAGAGGAGAGGGAGAGGAAAGGAAAGGAAAGGAAAGAAGGAGGGGAGGAAAGGAAAGGAAAGGAAAGAAGGAGGGGAGGAAAGGAAAGGAGAGGAAAGGAAAGGAAAGAAGGAGGGGAGGAAAGGAAAGGAGAGGAAAGGAGAGGAGAGGAGAGGAGAGGAGAGGAGAGGAAAGGAAAGGAAAGGAAAGAAGGAGGGGAGGAAAGGAAAGGAGAGGAAAGGGAAGGGAAGGGGAAGGCTTAGGTTTAGGCTTATGGAAGGAAAGGGAGGGGAGGGGAAGGAAAGGGGGAGGAAGAAAAAGAAACGCATAGGAAAGAAATAGAGAAAAGGGAAAGGAAAAAAAGGAGAGGGAAGAAAAGGAAAACGAAATACTACATGTCATCACAGTTATTAAGGATTCTATGGCAACTTTATTCCTTCTATTTGACATTAAGGCCAGTCCTCCAAGCAGCTAAGGGGGGCGAGGGGGGGGGGGGCTACTCCATCACGTCCAGCGGTGGGTTCTAACCGGTTCTCTTCGTGCACGCGCTTCGCGCGCGATCGCCGCGTGCCTCCTCGCTTTGCTGGCACGCGCGCCAAACTTGCGCTTGAGCCGGCGGGGGAGGGGGGGAGGGTTGGGGGTTGGCTAGATGACCTCCAGGGTCTCTTCCGACTCCTTGTTATTCGACGTTCTGCCCTTGAAGCCGCTTCGGAGAACGTTCTTCCTTGGTCTCTGCAGCTTCTGAAAATGGGCACAAAAAACATGCCCCGTTCTCGCTTGGTTTTTAGGGGACTCCGGAGGCCACGCATGGGCACGCTCCACAGCACCCTAAAATCTCACCAGGGTACCCACACCATTCGGGTAAGATTTGGGGGAGCTCTGGAGCCCGTGCAGGACCCCCACCCCGTGTTTGCACAGCAGTGGTGAAATCCAATTTTTTTTTTACTACCGGTTCTGTGAATGGGGCTTGGTGGGCATGGCAGGGGGGAGGATACTGCAAAATCCCCATTCCCAGCCCACTCCAAGGGGAAGGATACTGCAAAATCCCCATTCCCAGCTCACTCCAGGGGGAAGGATACTGCAAAATCCCATTCCCTCCCCACTCCTGGGGGAATCATACTGCAAAATCCCATTCCCTCCCCACTCCTGGGGGAAGCATACTGCAAAATCCCCATTCCCAGCCCACTCCAGGGGGAAGGATACTGCAAAAAAACCCATTCTCTCCCCACTCCAGGCGGAAGGATACTGCAAAATCCCCACTCCCACCCCACTCCTGGGGGAAGGATACTGCAAAATCCCCATTCCCACCCCACTCCTGAGGGAAGGGTATTGCAAAATCCCCATTCCCTTCCCACTCCAGGGGGAAGGATACTGCAAAATCCCCATTCCCACCCCACTCCAGGGGGAAGCATACTGCAAAATCCCCATTCCCTCCCCACTCCTGGGGGAAGCATACTACAAAATCCCCATTCCCACCCCACTCCTGGGGGAAGGGTATTGCAAAATCCCCATTCCCATCCCACTCCAGGAGAAGGATACTACAAAATCCCCATTTCCACCCCACTCTGGGGCCAGCAAGAGGTGGTATTTGCCGGTTCTCCGAACTACTCAAAATTCCCGCTACCGGTTCTCCCGAACCTGTCAGAACCTGCTGGATTTCACCCCATTGCACAACCTCTGCAAAATCACGTAAGAATAGGGTGTGCTTTGGAGAATTATTGTTGTTGAGTATTGGTGAAAGCTGGCCTTTCATCTTTGACACGGACATCATAGATTCACCATCACTGTGCAAAATGCATCTTCTAGGTTTTGTCCTAAGGACCACTTTTTCATTGCCCCCCCCCCCAAAAAAAATGTTAGAACTGGGTGCACAATTGCATGGGTGAGAGAGGTGTGCATCAACACTTCCCTTGGGAGTTTCAAAGCTTTTCTGCTTTTCTAAAAAGTCTCTTTATCTTCGTAAAAGCAATGGTGGCGGATAAGAAGAAAATGTGCTTTTCATTACTTTTCCCCAAGGAGCGTTGAGTTTACCCCGGTCCTCAATGACCTGAAAATAGGAGCGAAGCCAAGCCACCCCCAGGCTCGCAAGGTTGGTGTACAGGTGAGATAAAGCAAGAAAGGAGAAAGGTGAACTGCTTTTCTGTCACTGGGAGGTTCAGATAAAGTCAGCAGTTCATCTTTTGTGTCGCTCCAGAGCCTAAATGGGCAGGTTTTCAATGGGAGGAACAGATTTCACGCCTGCTGCGCCCCCAATGGCTTTTAAGCTGCCGTTGTGATTTGACTTGATCAGGGAGCTGCTTGTGGGTACTTGCTCCCCTTCCCAGATCACATCAGGGGTTTGGGATGAGCAGCAGGTTTCCCCTAATTGGCTTTCGCTTTAATTCCATGTAATCCTCAGCATGTAAACAAGACATGACTCTACCTGTAGCAGGTAGTTCGAAGGACGTCACTGCAAATTGCTTCAAGGAACCCATTGGCTTCTCTTGGGGGTCGCGGAGTTGGCGGAACTGAAGCCAGGGGAGGGAGGAAGGGAGGGAGGACGGACAAGGGGGAGGTTGGAGAGGGGAGGGAGGGAAGGACAAGGGGAGAGGGAGGGAGGACAGACAAGGGGGAGGGAGGGAAGGAAGGAAGGGAGTCTAGAGTTCTTCAGTTCCCACAAATGGTCCATATGCAGCCCGTCTTGAATTCTAGGGCCCATTTAGTGCTGGCCAGGAGTTCATTCGATTCTTGTGTCGTGCGTTGGCATAAGCATCCCAAAGGTGCTTTTCCAAAAAGGCAGCTGGACTTTCTGGGGTTTTTTTCCTTTGAAAATGTTTCACTTCTCATCCAAGGAGCTTCTTCAGTTTGAAACATTTTCAAAGAAAGAAACCAAGAGAGTCCAGCTGCCTTTTGGAAAAAAAGCACCTTTGGGACAAGGGTGACCTGGATGATGGAGAATCCCCACGGGCAAAGGCATGAGCAATAGATCATCTTAAGTGGGACTTCGATGCGGTCCCGAGTCTTCGTGCCTGAATTAAGAAAAAGCAGGAGGAAAGGCTAATAAATAAATACTGAGGACTGTTAATGATGGCAATTGAGGTTTCCTGTATGCCAAGGAAATGTTCTGCAAAATAGGATAATTTGAGCCTGGTCATTTGTGCCTCGAATGAGAATTCTGAATTGATTTGTTTGACGATCCGTTGATTTGTTTCCTTGGCTGTCTGTAGTATTCTCAGGAGTCTTCTCCGAAACCCAAAGTGTCAATATTCTTCTTCTCCTGATTCTTCAAAGTCCAACTTTCGCTTCCATAGAGTGATTCAGGGAATAGCAATGGCACTATTGCAAGAGCCCTTAGACTTATATACCTCTTCACAGGGCCTTATAGCCCTCTCTAAGCGGTTTACAGAGTCAGCCTCTTGCCCCCCAAAATTTGGGTCCTCATTTTACCAACCTTAGAAGGATGGAAGGCTGAGTCAACCTTGAGCCAGTCAGGATTGAACTCCTAGCAGTGGGCAGAGTCAGCCTGCAATATTGCATTCTAACCACTGCAAACCATGGATGGATGGATGGATGGATGGATGGAAAGGCAATAGCACTTAGACTTACATACCGCTTCACATTGCTTTCCAGCCCTCTCTAAGCGGTTTACAGAGTCAGCATATCGTCCCCAACAATCTGGGTCCTCATTTTACCCACCTCGGAAGGATGGAAGGCTGAGTCAATCTTGACTTGGTCAGGATCGAACTCCAGACTGTGGGCAGAGTTAGCCTGTAATACTGCACTCTAACCACTGCGCCACCACGCTCTTAGTTGACTAGGCCCGTGGCTTTTACGAATCCAAGGAGAAAAAATTTTCAGCCTAACACCACAGGTAGTCTTCGACTTATAACTATTTGTTTAGTGACCGTTCGAAGTTACAAAGGACTGAAAAAAAAGTGACTGATGACCGTTTTTCATTCTCACGACCATTGCAGCATCTCGAGGGTCGCATGATCAAAATTCGGATGCTTGGCATGTATTTATGACGGTTGCAGTGTCCAAGATCATGTGATTGCCTCTTGTGACCTTCCAACAAACGAAGTCCATGGGGAAGCCAAGTTGACTTAAACAACTGTGTTACTAACCTAACAATTGTAGTGAGTCACTTAACAACTGGGGCAAGGAAGGTCGTAAAATGGGGCAAGACTCACTGAAGCTCTGTGTCGCTTAGCAACAGAAATTGCGGGCCTTGTTTTGGTCGTAAATTGAGGACAACCTTGTATTGTGGACCTCAGTCAGAGGCTCACGGACGCTAAGCAATGCCTGTGACAGGTCAAATCAGACCTTGATTCGATTTGATGCCTGAAATCAGGCCATCACCCATTCTTCAGTGAAGGGATGTCGTTCCAAAACGTTTGGAAATATTTTGTAAGAAGAAATATCCTTCTGGGTTCAGCTCCAAGTGGGGAAAAAGACACTGGAAACATGGAGACTGCTTGGAAAGATGGTTTAATGGTGGACAGGATCACATGGTTTGAATTCCTGAACAGAAAAGGGCAGATACAGCGAGTCTCCAGGTTTTATGCTCTCTCTGGCTTTGAACTTCCTGGGGCCCAGAAAGAGTATCCTGATTGGTTGTCAGACTCCCAGGGGGTGGGGGTCTTAGTTAGCCTTGCTAGCTGATATAATCTTCCCAGGTGCCATGTGGTGAGTTTCTGTTGCTAGATGGGTCCTATTGTGTTGCAGATGATGGTCCATTGACACAGGGTGGGGGGCGGGGCAGGAAGGTGGGAGCTGCTTTGTCTTTAAAACATGTTTCTCCATTTCTCAACCAGGGAAATATAATATTCTGCCTTTTTTAATATTTCCTAAAATATTTCATTCTTGTAGGAGAGGGGTGGGTGCTAACTTCCTACAATTTCTATAAATGCTTTTGCCCAACTTGAAAAAACAAACAACCCAACAGAAGATGAAATAGCAAAAAAAAAAAAAAAAAAGTGCCACCTATTCCCGAAGATCAAAATTAGCTATGGGAGGAAATTGTTTTACTCTATAGGAGAAGCCTTGCATTCAGTGGTGGGATTCAGCCAGTTTGCATCACTTCTGGAGAACCGGTTCTTAACTTTCTGACCAGTTTGGTGAACTGGTTGTTGGAAGAAATCATTAGAGCAGAGAACCAGTTGTTCAATTATTTGAATCCCACCACTGCTTGCATTATTGCACAATTTGTGTACAATTCCCTTTCGAAATACAACAAAAATCGGGAAATTCCAAAAAAAAAAAAGAAATAGGGGAAATCATAAAACACTGCCACCTAGTGGCAATTCCTGTAAGATGACTCTCACCTCTCTAGCCATGTCCTGCACACCAGTTCACACAAACCTGTTTAATTCTAGGCCGGGGTTAACAAGTCACAAAACCCTGCACTCATTGAGCATGCTTTGCTTAAGCAAAATGGCACGTTAAGCCTTCGTGTGATGGTCTGGAGTTTACACAACTGCAAAAGACAAAAGAGTTTCCTGGAACAACAGGATTCTCCCAACTCGGTTTAAGTTGAAGGTTAAATTTGGTCGCGTTAAGACAGCCAAGATGGCTGCAGTAAAGGAAGAGAGATACCTGCATTGCAGGTGAAATTAGCTATCTGCATGCAACTTATGCATTGAAACTGATGACCGGGGAGGTTTAAATGACTTATTTCTAAGACCGAGATAGAGAAATGCTAAGAAAACGAAACTGTTCCCGGAAAATCTGCACTTTTGAGGAAGCAAGGATTGCAACAGCATTGAGGGGGTTTAAACTCTGATGCTGGAGAAAGTATGCCTGAGAATTCCAGAAAGAGGCGAGAAAACAAAGCAAGAAATCATGGGGGCGGAAATCAACCCAATGTTCTTACCAGGGGTGAAATGTAAAATGTGTTACTACCGGTTCTGTGGGCATGGCTTGGGGGGGGGGGGTAATGTGACTGGGTGGGCTTGGCCAACTTTTTAAAAAAAAAAACTTTTCAAAGCATTTTTTCTATTGCTTTGAAAAGCCTCTGGCGATCAGGCAACTCAGCTTGGATCGTCAGAGACTTTTCAAAGCGTTTTTTTTTTACTACCTCTTCGGCCAAGAGGTTGCAGAAAAAAAATGCTTTGAAAAGCCTCTGACGATCCCAGCTGAGCTGCAGGATCATCAGAGGCTTTTTTTTTTTTTTTACTTTTAAAAGCGTTTTTTCGTCGGAAGAGGTTGTAGAAAAAATGCTTTTAAAAGTAAAGAAGAAAAAAAAAAGCCTTTGATGATCCTGCGGCTCAGCTGGGCATGGTGGGGAGGCGGGCAGGGATTTTTGCTACCGGTTCTCCGAACCACCCGCCGTCATCGCTACCGGATCAGGCGATCGGTCCGAACCAGGAGCATTTCACCCCTGCATTGCTGTCATGAAAACTCGTTTATCTATGTAGTTGCTAAGAATTGATACTGAATGGAAAGCATGTAAATACTCTTATCAGCCTATGAATGCAAGACCCAGTACTCTATAGAGACATCTGTACTGCTGGAAAGAATGGAAAGGAAAATAATGACCAGCAGTAAGATGGATGGGCTCAGTTACAGGTTGCCCTCGACTTATGACCACACAGATGGGATCAGAATTTCCATTGCTAAGCAAGGGGATCTGTTATAGTGAGTTGCATCCAATTTTAAAAACCTTTTTCCCCAGAGTTAAAACAAATCTTGCAGTTCTTAAGTGAATCAGGTGGGTTTTTTTTTTTAAAGCAGATCTGACTTCTCCCATTGACAGTTGGTTGGACGCTAGCTAGGAGAGTCACCCATTGGTGGATCATGTGACTTTGGGCGGCTGCAACCATTGTAAATACATGCTGCCCGGATTTTGATCATGTGACTGTTGGGAATGCTGCAACCATCATTAAGTGCAAGGACCGGCCATAACATAAGTCACCTTTTTTCAATGCTGTTGTGACTTTTTTTTTCTGAAAAAAGTTTTTTTTTAATTTTTATTTTTCATCAGCATGTTTAAATGTACAGTCTTTTATCCATCCTTATACATTGTTCGTTCATCTTCTTCTTTAACTTCCATTAGGTAATTAATTAATTATTTGTTTGTTTGGGTCTGCTCTTTTACCATTTCCTTCTTTTGTTTTACTACCTTTCCTTTTTCCCTTCCCTTCTTTCTCCTCCTTTCTTTCTTCTTTCCTCATTCCTCCTCTCCTTTCCTTTCCTCTTTCCCCTCTCTTCTTCCTCCTTCTTACCCTCTCTCCTGCTCTTCTTTCCCCTTCCTTCTTCCTCTCCTTTTCCCATTCTTCTTTTCTCACCTCCCAACTGCCTTACTTTCCACTCTCTACTCCTCCCCTCTTTTCCATTCTTTTGTTGTTTCCTTTTTTAATTCGATCTGAGATGGTATTCGAGTAGACCCGATTTCTATTTACATCCGTCTTCATTTCCAATTTCATTTTTTTTTTTACTTTACTAGTATTCCTCTAGTATTCCTGTACGTTTTTTAATCAATCCATGTTATCATCTGGGTATAACATTTGTGCTATCATCTTCAAAGTTTACCATTATTTCTTAAAACATATATTTATCTTTCCTTCCTTCATTTAATTTTAATATACTAGTGCTGTCGTGACTTTCAACGGATGCTAATTGCATGGTTGTTTGAAGCGTAGGAGTACCTGCAGAGCAACAATGAATTCACAAGTGACATTCTTCTGCAGGGGACAGATTCTTCTGGAGAACTCTTGAGTCAACAGCCTGATGACACACAGCATTAATCGAGCAATCTTAGAAATATCGTCTCCGTCACCCTTTTGAGTTTCCCACCCACCCCTAAAACTAGAAGTAGGAGGGGGTGAGTGGTTGTTGCAGTGCCTGAATGTTTGCTTCTTGTTTACTTTTTAACTCTTAGCAACAACGAAAGAAAACGGAAACGAGAGGGGAAGTAACAACTTCCTTTCTGCCAGCTACACAAAGGTTTGAGAAATGGCTAGCATATGACGAACCCAGGGATCGTGGCTTGTACGCTGCCAGCATTCAGAGGTGAGCTAAATCAGGGGTCTCCAACCTTGGCAACTTTAAGACTTCTGGACTTCAACTCCCAGAATTCCTCAGTCAGCTTTGCTTTGCTGGCTGAGGAATTCTTGAGAGTTGAAGTCCACAAGTCTTAAAGTTGCCAAGGTTGGAGACCCCTGAACCAGGGGAGAAATGCTCCCGATTCAGACCGGATCACCCAATCCGGTAGCGATGAAGGCGGGTGGTTCGGAGAACCGGTAGCAAAAATTTCTGCTCCCCCCCACCCATGCCCAGCTGAGCCGCACAATCATCAGAGGCTTTTTTTTTTTTTTTTACTTTTAAAAGCATTTTTTTTACAATCTCTTCGGCTGAAAAAATGTTTTTAAAAGTAAAAAAGAAAGCCTCTGATGATCCCAGCTGAGTTGCCTGATCAGCAGAGGCTTTTTTTTTCTTTTAAAAGCCTCTGGCGATCCCAGCTGAATTGCCTGATCGTCAGAGGCATTTAAAAGAAAAAAAAGCCTCTGCCGATCAGGCAACTCAGCTGGGATCATCAGAGGCTTTTCAAAGCATTTTTTACCACCTCTTCGCCGGAGGTTGTAGAAAAAAATGGTTTTAAAAGTAAAAAAAAAATTGGCCACGCCCATCCAGTCACATTACCCCACACACACACACACCAAGCAACGCCCACAGAACCGGTAGTAACCAGTTTTAGAGTTCACCACTGCCCTGAACTAAATGGTCAGAAGAGGCAAGTGTTGCAAAGAAGGAATGACCATGTAGGGATTAGGAAAATTCATCTGTTTTGATAACAGGCAGTCCTTGATTTAGAACAGTTAATTTAGTGACTGTTCACTAAACAGCACTGAAAAAAGGAGCCTGAGTGGCGTACAAGGCTAATGCCTCCTACTAAGGCAGCATTTAACATCCAGCTGCCTGCAATTACTGCTGGTTCGAATCTCTCCAAGGCTCAAGGTTGACTCAGCCTTCCATCCTTTCTAAGGTAGGTGAAATGAGGACCCAGTTTGTGGGGGCAATAAGCTGACTTTGTATAAAATATACAAAAGGTTGAAGGCTATTGCTTAACGCATTGTAAGCCGCCCTGAGTCTCCGGAGAAGGGCGGCATATAAATAAAAAAAAAAAGTGACTTATGGGTTTTTTTTTTTCACATTTAAGACCGTTGCAACATCCCCACGGTCCCATGATCAAAATCCAGACGTTTAGCGACTCATATTTATGACGGCTGAAATGTCCTGGGGTCATGTGACCTCTTTTTGCAACCTTCCGACAAGCAAAGCCAATGGGGGAAGCCGACTTAACGACGGTGTCCCTACCTTAACAACTGCGGTGATTCACTGAAGAACCCTGGCAAGAAAAGCCATAAAAGGTGGGGGGGGGAGGGGAGAGAGGGAAATTCACTAAAGCAAACATCTCGTTTAGCAACCTCAATTTGGGGCTCAATTGCGGTCGTTAAGTCGAGGACCACCCGTAGTGACATCAAGACGGCAGACTCGATGGGAGAAACCGTGTTATGTTTAATAGATGCTGTAAAGCGGCTGGAAATCATGCAGGCTGATGAAGGATTATTGGCAGTAAAAAAGCTTGGCTCCGTTGCCAGGATGATGGATGACTTGGCAGCTTCTCCGGTAAACGCTCTTCGCAGATCAAAGTTCAACGTGTCTGTATTCGTTGTTTAAAATAACCTAATTGCTCCCACTCAATGGGTGCAAATCTCAACTACGATTGGGAACTGGAGGTTGCCCAATGTCCTCCGTGGCTCTAAGGCAAGGAGCCTCTGATTGGAGACTCGGGCGTTGCAAAAATTGATGCCACGTATGCCAGGTAGCAATAGCCATTGCACTTAGACTTATATCCTGCTTCACAGTGCTTTCCAGCCCTCTCGAAGAGGTGTACAGAGTCAGCCTCTTGCCCCCAACAATCTGGGTCCTCATTTTACCCATCATGGAAGGATGGAAGGCTGAGTCTACCACTTGAGCCGGTGAGAATTGAACTCCTAGCAGTGGGCAGAGTTAGCCTGCAATACTGCATTCTAACAGGAAGGAAGGAAGGAAGGAAGGAAGGAAGGAAGGAAGGAAGGAAGGAAGGACAATAGCCATAGCATATACCACTTCACAGTGCTTTCCAGCCCTCTCTAAGAGGTATACAGAGTCAGCCTCTTGCCCCCAACAATCTGGGTCCTCATTTTACCCACCTCAGAAGGATGGAAGGCTGAGGGAGGGAGGGAGGGAGGGAGGGACAAAGGAAGGGCAATAGCACTTAAGACTTCTATACCGCTTCACAGTGCTTTCCAACCGTCTCTAAGTGGTTTACAGAGTCAGCCTCTTGCCCCCAACAATCTGGGTCCTCATTTTACCCACCTCGGAAGGATGGAAGGCTGAGTCAATCTTGAACCGGTCAAGATCAAACTCCTGGCAGTGGGCAGAGTCAGCCTACAATACTCCATTTTGGCCATTGTTCATCATGAATGGATGGATGGAAGGAAGGAAGGAAGGAAGGAACAAAGGAAGGGCAATAGCACTTAAGACTTCTATACCGCTTCACAGTGCTTTCCAACCGTCTCTAAGTGGTTTACAAAGTCAGCCTCTTGCCCCCAACAATCTGGGTCCTCATTTTACCCACCTCGGAAGGATGGAAGGCTGAGTCAACCTTGAACCGGTCAAGATCAAACTCCTGGCAGTGGGCAGAGTCAGCCTACAATACTCCATTTTGGCCATTGTTCATCATGAATGGATGGATGGAAGGAAGGAAGGAAGGAACAAAGGAAGGGCAATAGCACTTAAGACTTATATACCACTTCACAGTGCTTTACATCAGGGGTGGGTTCTACTTACTTTTACTACTGGTTTGCAACAGGATCAACATCCAGGTGGTGGGCGGATGGAAGGATGAGCCAAGCTTGATAATGATGTAAGGATGGTGGAAGGAGATATTCCAACAGGAGGAAGGAAATGCTCCTATTTCTCCCACCCAGAGCTTCCCCCACCCCCCCCCCCCGAGTTTCTCCCAGCCAGGAGATGGAGATAGAGATCAATCAATCAATTAATCAGATTCCATTCCCCACCATCCGGTCAGAGCTGTAGAAGCTCCTTGGATGAGAAGGGAAACGTCTTCAAAGAAAAACCAGAAAGTCCAGTGGCCTCTTGAAAAAAAAAACCACCTTTGGGACAACCATGACCTGGATGACCAAGAATCCCCAAAGAATAGAGCTGGAAGGGACCTTGGAGGTCTTCTAGTCCAACCCCCTGCTCGAGCTGAAGACCCTATACAAGTGGCTGTCCAGTCTCCTTGAAAGCCTCCAGTGATGGAGCATCCACAAAAGCTTCTCCAGGTCCTTCATCACTGGAGCTCTTTAAAGAGAGACTCGACTTGTCTGAAAGGGTGTAATCTTCCCAATTAAGATGGAGGAACCTTTTTAGTCAGGTCTACCCCATATGCCTCTGGCCACAGAAGATGGAAGTTTCTCATTTCAAACCTACCACCTGGTGGCTCGTAGCACGCCAAGAGAGAAGGCCAGATGGGTGAGTCATTGCCAGGCTCTCCTTCTGCCAAATGACCACCAAGATCACTGGCGAGGAGACTATGGCCAGCAACACCGCTGACCTGGCCTGCTGGGACCTTTTCCTTCCTCCTTTTTCACATTCCACAAAGGTGCCAGGAGAAACCTCACTGGCTACCCAGATGGAAGTTCCTGCAACACCTGGATGTAATGAGGGAGTTCCCTAGGCTTTGTCCCTGTCATGAGTTATAATATAAATAACTGCCCAATTTTGGCAGATTGGGCCAATCCATCCTTTGGAGCTATTTGGAAGTCAACCTACAGTACTGGTCAAAATTGTGGAAACCTTTTGGGAAAAGTGTCTTTCTGAGGTTTGATGGCTAATAACACCACTTTTTTGGGGGGAGTTTCTTTTTTTTAAAAAACTTTATTAGATTTAAAAAAAAATAAAATTGTATAAAACATTCACAACCTTAAAATGCAATAGTAAGAAATTAAAAGTAATAATTATACACCGTCATTAAGGGGGAAAAAGGAAAATAAGTTTTTGTATATATGTGTACTTTTATACATTATATATACTTTGTTTGTTGTTTGTTGATACTGTTGATTGTATTTTTTGGAGTTTCAAGATAATCCTATTCCACTGCTGGAATGGCCTGGGAATAGCCCAGATCTTAACAGAGCCTTGGTGGCGCAGCAGACTAAAGTGCTGTTAAATAGCACCAGCTGCCTGCAATTACTGCAAGTTCGAATCTCACCAGGCTCAAGGTTGACTCAGCCTTCCATCCTTTCGAGGTAGGTAAAATGAGGACCCGGATTGTAGGGGCAATAAGCTGACTTTGTATAAAAAAGAACACCGCTTGGGGGGGTTGAAAGTCCTACTAAGCAGGTATATACAAAAGTATGAAGGCTATTGCTTAACGCATTGTAAGCCACCCTGAGTCTCCGGAGAAGGGCGGCATATAAATTGAACCAATCAATCAATCAATTGAAAATCTATGGAGCCATCTAAAGAAACTTGTTAGTCAGAAGTGACCCAGCAATAAAACCCAGGTAATAGAAGCCATCATTCAATCTTGGTTTCACATTAGAACAGCTGCAGAACTAAAAGGCTTGGTTCACTCCATAGGAGACGTTGTAAGGCCGTCATTCATGCTAAAGGTTACCCAACTAAGGATTGACTGACTTGGTGATAATTTTTGTACATCTCGTTTTTTCTACTTGTTTCACTTTTCTTCTTTATACTGTAACTGCTATTCTAATAGCAAATCCTTCATAAAAGTTATTACATTACATTCTTGATTAAATTATATTTCCATTGATATATAATTTTATGGTACTACTTGGTGGGGAAAAAGTGGTGTTATGAGCTAATTTGAGAAGATACACTTTTCCCAAAAGGTTTCCACAATTTTGGCCACTACTGCAAATTATTAGGGTCCTTGGTGCTGTGTGAGTTTGGTTGTTTTCAGGCAAATGTTTCAGTACCAACTATGTAACATAAATCAATGTACTGCCAATGTTGCCTAGCTGGGCAATGAAATGCCTGCATGAAAACAACCAAATTAGGAGAATACAAAAGACGTCACAGTTCAACCCTGTGTTACAAATATTCTCTTCCGTGAGGGGACTTTGGTGTTCTCTAAGCTTGGTGGTTTTTGTTGTGGCTCCGTTACCTGAGCTTGTGTCGTCAGGAGAGGACTCCGAGAGTGAAGGAGAGGAGTTGACAAGGCCTCCCTCTCCAGGACCCTCCTCTCTGGCAATGCCTTCGCTGTCCGCCGAAGAGCAAGAGATAGGGCCGGGGCCAAGTACGTCCACGCAGCCACAGGTGGACAGTGATGAGGGTAATGAGTCTTGGCTGGACCCATGCCAGCATCACAGAGATAAGCGTGCGCAACAGAAGAAAGGGCGTGCCCGAGATTAGGCTGAGTCACTGGACCACACCCCACAGGATATAAAAGGGAGCGTAGTGGCCAGTCAAACCTTGTGACGAACAAAGCTGAAAGCTTCCACGCCATTCTGCATTGCCGGACTTTTGCTATAAGACTTTGCTGAATTATCTCTGGACTTGATTATTGAGCTGTTTCTTTTGATGTACCAGAAGCGGGGATAAGTTATCTCTCCTCTTTGTAAATAATAAACTCTTGGCAGGCAGCCACTAGGATGTTGCCAAGTTCCGTTATCATAAGGAAAAGGATTTTGCCGGCTGGTTTGGTCTTTAACTCTTGAACGTCTGTTGGTGTGTGTGCGTGGGGTTGGGGACAGAACAGTTTTCTCGCAGATGTTTCATTACCCAAATTAACATCATCCGTGCAACAATCCAGCCAAAGTGGTACCATTCAACACGTTGGGTTTGATGATGTTGCTTAGTTGGGTCATGAAACGTCTAAAACAAAACAACCAAGCTCTAGAGAGCGCCAAGGACCCTGAGCTACAAATATTCCCCTTTCCCAATTCTCTTCTATTCTTGGGGTTCTTGGGAGTTAATTGGATACCTCAGTTTGCATTTTGCCAGGACACAGGTAAATATGTTGGGTGAGAAAACCCAACATGGTCTTTTCCTTGTTTATCTTGGTTTGTTTTCCCTCCATCATAAGCCCAAGAGCCCTGTTCGTTTCTCCCATTTTATTTCAGCTTCTTCAAAATTTCTATGGATGACAAGCAAAAGATAATGTTTTCTCTGGAGTTCAACTCAGGTGGTTGTATTTTCTGGCAATATGGAAGCATTTTGGAAGGAGCCTGGTGGTGCAGTGGACTAAACTACTGTTAAAGTAGCACTTAGCTGCCAGCTGCCTGCAATTACTGCGAGTTCCATTCTCACCAGGCTCAAGGTTGACTCAGCCTTCCATCCTTCCGAGGTAGGTAAAATGAGGACCAGATTGTGGGGGCAATAAGCTGACTTTGTATAAAATAGAACACCGCTTGGGGGGGGGGTACAAAAGCCCTACTAAGCAGGTATATACAAAAGTATGAAGGCTATTGCTTAAAAGCATTGTAAGCCGCCCTGAGTCTCCGGAGAAGGGCGGCATATAAATCAAACTAATAAATAAATAAATTTTACCAGAAAATCAGGGTTAGGGTTAGGGTTAGGTCAGTTTTAAACTTTAAAAACATTTAAAGTTTAAACTTTTTAAACTTCAATTTAAAACTCTTTCACTTTAAATTAAAAGTTTAAACTTTTTAAACTTTAAGAATCTTCACGGAAGCCATGTTTGTTTTGCTTTGGAAAGTCTTTTGACTTTTCCCCCCAAATCTGACTCTGAAGCCGCTATTATAAATAGGAGTTCAAAAATTAAAAATAGTACAGAGGCAGAAGGCTTATCGGGCTACGTAGCTGAATTATAAGAATACAGGAAATGGCTGTATTTTAGGCTATTCGTTCAGCTACCAGCGCTGTAGAATAAGCCCAAATCCTTCCTGCAAACAACTTTGGCATGTATACTTGTTCAGTGAAAAATGTACATTTTAATTTTTTAAAAAAACGAATTAGCCTTTGGTGGTGACTCTTTGGCAGAAGATCTTTCCCAATTGCTCCTATCGAATCTTTGAACTGGATACGCCGAAGGCTAAGGGATGTGTGAGAATTTTATTCTTCGTTTTTTTCTACGAGGAAGTGCTGCCTGTCACCTTACATAAAAGGGAGAGAGAGGCCGAGATGCAGGAGGAAGGAGAAAGCAGGATCAGTTTTATCTCTCCAGACAGAAGGGTTCATAAAACGTTCCTTTCAAAGTGACGCTGCCGGTTTCTTCCTTTTGACAAAATCTGGTTGTGTTTAGTATAGAATAACCTCCGCTCAAACACATTCAGGAACATTCACAATCGGAGCAGACAGTTAGAAAGAGATGAATCAGAAAGCGGTGAGATATTAGCATTCTGAAAGTCAAAATGCATTAGATCTCCGTTTCAAATTTAATTCTAAAATACAGGACTGACTTTCCGTGACAGAGAGGATAGAAATATATATTCACCCCACCCCACCCCCAAGAAAAGAGTTAAAAATACAGGATTTGTCCATAGCAAGGATGATTAGGGTTCACCCTCTCCTTTTGCACTCAAGTTGGTGGAATTTATACAAGTGTCTAAAACTGCCTTCTTCTTCTTCCTCTTCTTCTTCTTCTTCTCCTCCTCCTCCTCCTCCTCTTCTTCTTCTTCTTCTTCTTCTCTTCTTTCTTCTTCTTCTTCTACAGAAAATTAGTCCAGTTGCCTTTTTCAAAAATAAACCACTTTTGACTAAAACTGTGACCTGGATGACTTGAGAATCTTCATAGATACTAAAATGGCAATCTTCAAATGCATATCCATCTCTCTAAGGCAACGGTTACAACTCTTTTCAGATTCATCTTTAGCATACTTAATTATTCTAATTAGATTGTCTATTATATTTTCAATTTTTCTTCCGGGGCCGGTAAAATCGGCTTAAGTCAGCGAATGAGTTTGATTACTGATGGTTGAGATTTTGTGAGGCTGCAATTTTAACCTTTTCTCACTTCCTGCAAAGTTTTCAGAACTTCTTCTGAAAATGAAGAGTAAATGCCAATAATATTCTCCTAATTATCCATCCTTCTCAATTAAAACAAGCAGATGCTTGCCTAGGAAATCTCATGCCAGAATACATTGTTTTTTTGGATGTGATTTCCTTACACAAGAGCAATTGAGTTGTGTCAGGATATGACATTCATGTTCAGGATAGCCAGGCCCAAGCTAGGAAAAAGTGGAGCTTCTTTGTTTAGAAGCAGTCTATCCAGGGGTGGGCTTCAAAAATTTAGCAAGGGGTTCTCTGCCCGGTTGCTGGATGGGCGTGGCCATTGTGGGTGTAGCCTAGTCAGCCTCCTGCACCACGGTGGGGGGGCAAAAACGCCCTCCCCGGGCTCCAGAGGCTTTTCTCGAGCCTTCGGGAGGACGAAAACGGCCTCCCCAGGCTCCAGAGTCCCTCTGGACTTCCAGTAAGCCCATTTTTCACCCTCCCCGAGCATCCTGTGCGCGCTCTGCACTTACCCGCATCCAAAACGGTGTGTGTGGGGACTCCTAGGAGGGGCGGGGTGGGATGGGCGAGGCCAGCCAGGAGTGGGATTTGGGGGTTCTCCGAACTGCACAGAATCTTAGCGAGAAGTTCTTCCGTACCCCTGCGAACCCCCAGCAGCCCATCTCTGAGTCTATCCTTCGTCCATTCTTGAGAACCAAGAAGTTTTAAGGTTTATTTACATACAATTTAGCACTTTCTCACTTCCCGTAGAGCCTTCAGAACTTCTAAAAATGATGGGTTAAATGCCCATATTCTCTGGGTAGGTAAAGAGTGAAATCAAAAACTGGATTCTCTTTTATCTGTAAAATTTACCTCGAAGGGGTAAGCCCGGTCTTTTTAAAAACCCAGCAGCCTCTGCGTATTTAACCTGAGTTGGTTTAACCAGTGAACTCCAGGCATTTAGCTGGCTTAGGGTTCGGTGGCTCGTACGTACCCAGACAATGGGCTAATTCAGCAATCAAGCATGTTGTACGAACACAGCCATGTTTGCCAATTTCCAGAGGGATAACTGTGGTCTGTTGAAGCAAACACAATAGACAGTGGAGGCTTTGTTCACACAAGATAATTATCGGGGGAGAGTTCGAACTGCGGTTTGATCAAATCGGCCAATTTGGTGGATTGAATGACACTCAAGTAAAAGGTTCAGAGGCTGGATCCGCACAACACACAAAGCTGCAATGCAGGGATGAAATGCTCCCGGTTTGGATCAGTTCGCCCGATCCGGTAGTGATGATGGCAGGTGGTTCGGAGAACCGGTAGCAAAAATCCCTACACACACACCCAGCTGAGCCACACGATCATCAGAGGCTTTTTTTTTTAACTTTTAAAAGCATTCTTTCCAAAACCTCTTCTGCCAAAGAGGTTGCAGAAAAAATGCTTTTAAAAGATAAAAAGTTGGCCACGCCTACCCAGTCACATTACCCCCCCACCAAGCCACGCCCACAGAACCGGTAGTAACAAATTTTATATTTCACCACTGCTGCAATGTGATCGGTTGTGTTAAGACCCCTTTTACAAAATCTGACAAAACTGGTTTTCTGCAAATACGGCTCCTTTGCGACTTACAGCCGTTGGTTTGCTTAGCGACCAAAGTTACAACAGCACTAAAGGGGGGGGAGTTATAGCAGGACTCCTCACACTTACAAAACCCCGAAATATCCCCAGTGATGTGATCAAAATTTGGGCACTTGGCAACCGGCATGCAAAGTCAATGGAGGAAGTTGGATTGGCTTAACGACCAGATGATTCGCTTAACAACTGAGGACCCAGTTTGTGGGGGCAATAAACTGACTTTGTATAAATATACAAAAGTATGAAGGCTATTGCTTAACGCACTGTAAGCCGCCCTGAGTCTCCGGAGAAGGGCGGCATATAAATCAAATTAAAAAAAAAAACTTAGCAACAGATATTCTGATCCTGTTGTGGCCGTAAATTGAGGACTCCCTGAACCCTCTGCATCCAACGATACCCCCAAATCTTGTGGCTTAAGCCACAGGCCACGCTGAACGCTGCCCTAAAAGCCCCTTCAGCCTGATCCTACATAGCATTTCCACCCCAGAGAATCCTAGGTGAGAATCCCAGGTGCCTGCCTCTTTGCCCCTGCTCTCATGCCCGGCTTTTTGCACGCTGCCGTTTTCCCACAACCCAGGAACGGGCACACGAGACAACCCCACCAAAGCCCAGCCCTCCTGAGCAACCTAGCAAAAGCAGGACGTGAGTTGCTGCCCGCTTGCGAAGCAGGAAACAGGAAATCCAGCAGACGAGGCGAGTGTGTGCGCGCGTGCAAGAGGCAAAAAGGGAGCCAGGCAGCGCGTGCAAGCGGGGTCTGCAGGATAGGACGCAAGAACGGGGAGGAAGGGGCTACCAAGACCCCGCTTTTCACTTTCGCCTTGCTTTTCCGTTTTGCAACGGGGACCCCCGACCTATTCTCCGCACCCTCTGCAAAGACACAATTGTTCCCCCCTCTCCCCATGGAGTGCTCCCTCGCGAGCAGACCCTCCCCAGCGTGGGTTTCCCCCCCCCACCCCCAGACTCAAGCCTTAGTAGCACAGTGGACTAAAGCACTGTTATTAACATCTGCTGCTTGCAATTACTGAAAGTTCAAATCTCACCAGGCTCAAGGTTGACTCAGCCTTCCATCCTTTCTAAGGTAGGTAAATTGAGGACCCAGTTTGTGGGGGCAATAAATTGACTTTGCATAAATATACAAAAGTATGAAGGCTATTGCTTAACGCATTGTAAGCCGCCCTGAGTCTCCGGAAAAGGGGAGAAATGCAAGGGGCAACGCCCTGAACAGCGCCACGCAGTAAAGAGAATGAATTCCCCGGGTGCAGTGTTAGCTTTGGGGGATCCGTGCCCCCCCCCCGTGTGCGAGTCTTGTAAAAGGGGCTCCTTCCCCACGCGAGAAAAGTCCAGATTGGGCTCCGCCGGTAGTAGATTTCCCCCTCATCCCGGATTTACGGCGGCTGTCTCGCTTTTCAACGGCGAGGAAAAGAAAGAGAAGGGTCCGGTCGCAACCGCGGGGACACGCTCGGTTTACTCGCGAGGAAAAGGGCCCGATCCAGGTGGAGGTTTTGGAGATGCCGCCTCCTCGGGAGTAAGGAGCCCCCCAACAGGACTTGGGACGTGCAAAAGCAACAGTCCACCTGCCCACCCTGCGCCCGGCAAGTACAAGCAGTCCTCGATTTACAGGAATTTGCTTAGTGACCGTTCAAAGTTACAACGGGATTAGAAAAAAAGGGACTTCATCCTTTTTCCTACTTATGAAGGTGGCAGCATTCCCCATGGTCACGCGATCAAAAGTCAGACTGACTCGTATTTACGACGCTTGCAAGTGTCCCCGCGCGATCCCCTCCTTGTGACCATCTGACAAAGTCAATGGGGTAGCCGGATTCACTTTTTTTTTTTTTTATTTGATTTATATGCCGCCCTTCTCCAGAGACTCAGGGCAGCTTACAGTGCGTTAAGCAATAGCCTTCATTCTTTTGTATATTTATACAAAGTCAGCTTATTGCCCCCACAAACTGGGTCCTCATTTTACCTACCTTAGAAAGGATGGAAGGCTGAGTCAACCTTGAGCCTGGTGAGATTCGAACTTACAGTAATTGCAGACAGCTGGTGTTAATCACAATGCTATCAGTCTGCTGAGCCACCAGGCCCTTAACAACAGCCGTCTTACTAACTTAACCATCGGAGTGGCAATTTGCTTAACAAATGCGGGCCCGAAAAGTCGTAAAACGGGGCAAAACTCACTTGTAACAGATGCCTCAATTTTAATAACAGAAATGTTCGAGTTCAACCGTGGTCGTAAGTCGAGGACAGGTTGTAAAAATAAAAATAAAACTACCCAGTGCATGAGTTGTGCAGTGGCCAGAAAAGGGGATAAGTAAAGAGGTACCCCCACCCCCATAGTGCAATGCTAGTGCTGAGCTGCGGCCGATGGGAATTGGAGTCCAAAACTCCGGAAGGGTTTTGAGCTGAAGCTCAAATTGGGACATGCATGGAAATAATCGTTCAGTTTTGCACCGAGAAGGAAGTTTAAAGTTCAACGAGTCAGGGGTCTGTGCCAAGCACGGGCGCAACACGTGTTTGCAAAGAAGCGACCCCCTTTCTCCCACGGCCCCATCCTCCCCAGCCGGACCGGTTTTTTTTTTTCCAGACCAATGCAATTACAGCTGCCCTCGAAAAAGCGAGGTGAACGCGAGTGAACGCACAACACGTGTGAATCCCAAAGGGTTTTATCCCCCCCCCCCAGGCAACTGGACTTTCTGGATTTTCTTTGAAGACGTTTCGCTTCTCCTCCAAGGAGCTTCTTCAACTCCGGAGCTGAAAGTCCAGTTGCCTCTTGAAAAAGCGCCTTTGCTTTGGGACCACCGAGTGACCTGGATGGCTGAGAGTCTCCATCAACACGTGTGAATGCAATCCCATCCTCCAGCCAGCTTTCGCTGACCCGCTTTAAAGCACGTGTGTAAGCTCTTCGGAAGACAGTTGCCGGGTGATGTTACGTTTACCCAGCAACACGCTTTTAAATTCGATTTGTCTCCATTCCCACAACGCCCCCTCCTCCTCCTCCTCCTCCTCCCTCGAACGAACGACCCCCAAACTCGGCCAAAACTTTTTAAAGTTTTTAGCACACGTTGCACAACCTTTTGCAACGCGGCCACCTCTCCTCCGATCCTGGTTGAGTCGGATCGGTTACGAACACGGGACAGCCAGGTCTGTGGGAACTCAAAAAAAAAAAAAAAAAAGGAGAAAAGGAGAAAAAAAGTGGCCCTCCCTTCCCCACCACTCCCCTCCCCACCACAGCACCCTGGCTTGGAAAGCCCACCCCATCCCACTCTCCCAAACCCACGGGAAGGGGGCTGTGGGGGAAATGACAGGTTTGAGAAAAGGAGACCACGCCGAGATGCATCCCGCTCACTCCTTCTCTCCCTCCTCTCTCTCCTCCACCGCCGCGCATGCGCAGCTCCCCGCTTCCCCTACCCCCTCCGAGTGAGCAAAAAAAAAAAAAAACCCTTCGGCGCGGCTCTCCCTGTCCTGTACCTTTTTTTTTTTCCCTTCCCCTTCCTTTTAATGGGCGGGCGGAGGAGGGAGAAAGAGAGGGGAGTGGGCGGGGCCCGCGCACGCGCAGCGGGGAGCGCTGGCGGGTTTTCTCGCTCCTCTGGCGCGCGGTGCCTCCGCCCCCCTCGAATTCTCCTCAGAGGCTCCGAGACGCCTCAGCGGCGGCGGCGGCGGCGGCGTCGACCGTTGGCCGGGAAGGCAAGCCGAGGGGGGGGGGGATTTGTCCTCCTTTCTCCCGCGCTTTTCCGGCTCCTCGTCTCGCCGCCAGCCGGCTTTTTTTCCCGGGCGTTAAAGGAGGAGGAAGACGAAGACGAGGGAGGCGGCGGGACGTCTTTGCTGGTCCGCCTGTCCGCCCGCCGGCCGGCCGGCTGGCCGCGGCGCCTCCCGCGCATCATGCCGCGCGTCGTCCCGGACCAGCGGAGCAAGTTCGAGAACGAGGAGTTCTTCAGGAAGCTCAGCCGGGAGTGCGAGGTGAGGCTGCGGGGCGGAAGTCGAGGCGGCGGCGGCGGCTCTGGTTTTGCCCCGCTCCCATCATCCCCAGCCGGGACCCCGCTTGCTTGGTGGGTTCCGGATTCTCATCATCCCCAGCCAACTTCCAGTTTCTGGGTTTGGGAGTCCCATCATCCCCAGCCGGGTCCCCGCTCGGTTGGTGGGTTTCGTGATTCCCATCATCCCCAGCCAGACGTCCCGCCAGTTTCTGGTTTTGGGAGTCCCATCATCCCCAGCCGGGATCCCCGCTCGGTTGATAGGTTTAGGATTCCCATCATCCCCAGCCGGGTCCCCACTCGGTTGGTGGGTTTCATGATTCCCATCATCCCCAGCCAGACTTCTCTCCAGTTTCTGGGTTTGGGAGTCCCATCATCCCCAGCCGGGTCTGCGGGATCCCCGCTCGGTTGGTAGGTTTAGGATTCCCATCATCCCCAGCCGGGTCCCCGCTCGGTTGGTGGGTTTCGTGATTCCCATTATCCCCAGCCAGACTTCCCTCCAGTTTCTGGGTTTGGGAGTCTCATCATCCCCAGCCAGACGTCCCACCAGTTTCTGGTTTTGGGAGTCCCATCATCCCCAGCCGGGATCCCCGCTCGGTTGATAGGTTTAGGATTCCCATCATCCCCAGCCGGGTCCCCACTCGGTTGGTGGGTTTCATGATTCCCATCATCCCCAGCCAGACTTCTCTCCAGTTTCTGGGTTTGGGAGTCCCATTATCCCCAGCCGGGTCTGCGGGATCCCCGCTCGGTTGGTAGGTTTAGGATTCCCATCATCCCCAGCCGGGTCCCCCCTCGGTTGGTGGGTTTCGTGATTCCCATTATCCCCAGCCAGACTTCCCTCCAGTTTCTGGGTTTAGGATTCCCATCATCCCCAGCCGGGTCCCCGCTCGGTTGGCAGATTCCGGATTCCCATCATTCCCAGGCAGACGTCCCGCCAGTTTCTGGGTTTTGGAGTCCCATCATCACCAGCCGAGTCCGCTGGATCCCCGCTCGGTTGGTAGGTTTGGGATTCCCATCATCCCCAGCTGGGTCCACGCTCGGTTGGCGGGTTCGGGATTCCCATCATCCCCAGCCAGCTTTCTTTCTGTGGTCCTTGTTTCTAGCTCTGTCCCTGGAATTGTCCTCATCCCCAGGGTGCCGGATCCCACTTCCCTCCAGTTTCTGGGTTTCCCATCACACCCAGCCAGCCTCTGGTGGTCCTTCGTTCCGTCTCTCCCCTAGTTATTGGGTTTCTGTTCCCATCATGCCCAGCCAGGTTTCTCTCTCTAGCCCCTCTTCCCCCAGTTCCTGAGTTTGGAATCCCATCATCCCCAGCTAACCTTCCCTCTGTGGCCATTCATTCCATCTATCTCCACTTCAGTTGTTGGTTTGGAATTCCATCATCCCCAGACATCTTACCTCTGTAGCCCCAGACACCCCCCCCCCATTTCTTCAGTTGCTGGTTTTAGAATCCCATCATCCCCAGCTAACCTTCCCTCTGTGGCCATTCATTTCCATCTATCTCCGCTTCAGTTGAATCCCATCATCCCCAGCCAGCCTTCCTTCTTTGCCTCTGGATCCCTGGTTGGGTTTTGACTTCTCTCTTCTCTCGCCAGTTTTTCTTTTTCAGTTTTTCAGCAACTACAGGTAGTCCTCGATTTACGACTACAATTGAGACCAAACTTTCTGTTGTTGAGTAAGTTCCACGCCCTTTTACGACTCTCCTTGCCACGGTTGAGAAGTGAATCGCTGCAGTTGATAAGTTAGTAACCCAGTTGTTAAGTGAATCTGGCTTCCCCTTCGACTTGTCAAAAGGACGCAAAAGGGGATCATGTGACTTAGGACGCAGCAACGGTCATAAATATGAACCGGCTGCCAAGCATCCGAATTTTGATCCGGTGACCAAGGGGATGTTGCAGGGCTTGTAAATGTGAAAAATGGTCTTATAGTCACTTTTTTTGTAACTTTGAACGGTCACTAAATGGAACTGTTGTAAATTGAAGACTGCCTGTGCCTCCTTTTCTCCCCTCCCCCCTTCCATGTTTTTGGTGTTGTCATGCTCTCATGTCCAGCCAGATTTCCGGTGCTGCTTCTGGCCGCCAGCTTCTCCTTTCCCTCCTCAAACTGGTGCTCTCTAAGACTTCCATTATCTTCAGCCGATTATCTTTTTGCAGCCACCTCATCTTCCCCCACTTGATGATTTGCAAACAAATGAGCTGTTGATCCCCATCATCCCCAGCCAGTCTTCCTCTTGTCTTCTCCCTCCTCCAGATACGTTGGCCTTCTGCCTCCCATCATTCCCAGCCCGTCTTCCACTTTGCAATCCGAACGCCAGCCCTCCTCCCATCCTCCCTTTTCATCCCAAACCAGCTTAGCCCTGTAACCCAGCCAGCCTCAAGCGGTTGGGCTTTGGGATTGAATTCCCATCATCCACAGCCGCCAACAAGCTCTGCTCCTGGACACCTGCCTTGCCTTAGCCTTTCCCTAAACTGGCACCTTTCCGATTGGCAGAGCTACAATGAGCCATGTGCCGAGAATGGCAGAGGGAATGTCATGCCTTTGGAGGCACCCCCATCTGACTACATCAGTTCCAGGGACTGGAAAGCCCCCTCTCTTCCCCCAAGCCTTGCTTTGGAAATCGGCTCTCCCTCCCCAGGCAGGCAGCTGTCCAACTGAAGTTGTGTTCTCGTCTGCAGTGTAAAGAAGGAACTGAGCGTCAGACCCCATCCTGCCATGGTCATCAGTTTAGAGATCCTTGTGGATTGCAGTTCCACTCCATCAGATAATAAAGCGGTTGGTCTGTGAAGTGCAGAAGCATGCTTTTTCTGTTGCTGGGAAAGAGCTAATAATGGCTACCCTGCTGGAAATGGAACTAAGGAAAGGAAGCACTTGGTCTTCCTTTGCATTTTTGCTGGATTAAAAGCTGTGTTGCAGGTATCTTACCTAGCTTGAATTTTTCTTTTAAAAAGTGTTTTTATCTTACTTTTCTTCAGTTGAGAAAGCTTTGGGTGCTTTTGAATGAACAGGTTGCCATCCTGTATCTGTGCAGGAAGGAAGCCCCTTATCTCTCAGAAGTTACACCCTGTCTCACTCATTTGTACTCCAGGGAATTGATGCCCTCCAGATGTGTACTGCTCCAATTCCCATCATTCCCAATCGGTCTAGCCAATCCTGTGCAGCCTGCTGATGTTGGTATTTGGTGCCCTACGGAAGGTTCTGAAGTTGGGGAAGGTTTAAATTATAAACTGAAATAAAACCCATCACGTATAAGATTTCAGCCCCATTTCCAAGTATTTTTACTTGGAAGTAACCCCACTCTGCTCCCTGCCCCCATGCAGGAGAATTCTTAAAGTTACAGTTACATGATAGCATGAGCCTCAAGGGAGAAAAAATTAAAGGGGATCCTTACTGAATTTAGGGATGTGAAGCTTCTTCCTGTTTCTGTTTTGTACACGCAACTGATCTGCAGGGCTCTGTTCAGAAAGAAAAAATTGCTTCCCCCCCTCCCCCATTCCATTAAAAAAAATTTGCATTGCTGTTGATTAGTTGGAAAGTTGTGGAATAGCTACCTTCGTCTTCTGTACTGATTACTTTTCATGGATAATGATGTTGAAAAAAAGATCTGCTTTACAATCAGTTTAGTTATGACTCAGTATAATTGATGAGATTATTTTATAAGATGGTAATAGTACACTTCTACAAATGTTAATTTGAAAGCAAGCTCTGCTGTTTTCATTGAGTTTTATTCTATTCTAAATGGGTTTACAATTTAATTTAAATGAATATGATTGTAACAATGCATAATGGAAGAGTGGTGTAAAATCCACTTTAATTGTCTTGATATTATATGTATTAGAGTGATAGTTGAATGCAAGGATTAAGAGTTAAGTAATGTTTTGATTGCATTTCTGGTATTAGCACAGCAAATTATGCTTTTGCCATCCTTTTGTATCATTCAAGGGTGTTTATTGATACTAAGTAAGACAAAACACTCACTGTAGTGTTGGTATATTTGCTGTCTGTATATGGTCCAGACAACTAATATTTATCCCAGATTAAACTCAGTTGAAGATGATCCTATATATAATTGGGGTAATCAGCACTAGTAAGCACCACATATTCCAGAAATTTTTATTCCTATACCTTAAATATGCAGATTGACAGTAAAAAATATCAAATGCTGAAGTTGTCAAATTTAAATTAACTAGAATTAGTAAAAACTCATTTTCTAGCACAAGAGAGCTGGATGCTATTTTAACTTTTATAGCAACAAAAATTATAGTGGGAACTTTCCTACAATATTTCTTAAAGTGTCATGTTGTGAATATGCCCCAACTTCCTTATGGACACATTTTTCTCTAGTATATTCCTTATTTTATACACCCATGCAGCTCCTGTTTTTCTTTTTTCATTTTCTATTCTTAGCATCCCACTGATCTCTGGCATTTATTGCCTCACATCCTACCAACACCATTAAAACAGAAGTTCAGTTTCCTTTATGCTCTTCATTTCTGTTACTGGAGATGGGCCTTCTCACTTTCTTCCTTGCTGTTCCCCAGTTGAAAGGGAGACACATGGAATATTCCCTCGGCCTTAGACACCACATGCAGTTCAAGTCACCTATTATTGCAATATAACCTTTATGTGGATGTGCATTTGCACTAATCTTAAATATATAAAATATGAAATCAGTAATTTATCATCTGTTAGGTTACTGCAAAGGATATTTATTTTAATAGACCGATTAACTGAAAAAAAGTTTAGTATATCTCTTCATATTCTGCTGTCAGTTATGTTTATGCCTTATGATCTTCCTACGAAGATGGCTGGAATTTTGTTTTTTATGGCCATAATCCCATCCTCTGACTGAAAAATTCTGTAACTTTAGAAGGGCAGGCCTCTTTTCATGTATTTCTTTGCTTCTTAGGCAACCATGTTCTATTTTCTTTCTCCCAACTCCAATAATTTTTCTTTGCCCCTTATAGTTTGCTGCAGCACCTGGATACAAAAGTGGTAAAGTAAAAATTGGGAATTCTATTTAAAAAATTGTGTTAATTTAAAGTTGGGGACGGGTAGTGGCATAGTGTAACGATACTTCAGAGTATTGTCCTTGCTTGGCTTCCACAAAAGTAATATTCACATTCTAACCATCATCTCTGCAGACTTTCCCTTATCTCTTTGTTGGTACTGTAAAACAGGCATGATTCAATTTTTGATTTAGCTCCTGCTCTTTGCAGATTAAATATACTGGCTTCAGGGATAGACCACATGAAGAAAGACAGGCCAGGTTTCAGAATGCATGCCGGGATGGACGATCTGAGATAGTAAGTTTTATGCATTTATATTTTTCTTTAAGGTACTTGTGTCTTCAATTTCAACTGATTGGTGACTCAGGACAAACTGCATGATTTTTAGGAATCTAGTCCATTTCCTATGCTAGTTCTGAGCTGTTAGCATTGTTCTTTCTCGCTCCCTGTATCTTTCCCTGTCTGCTTGCTGCACAATGTGTGGGGATTAAGATACAGATTAGATAACTAAATCTTATTTGAAATAATATAGAATGTGAACTAATTAAATCCAAATTTATAATTTAAAACACATCCTATATAGTACCAAGTTAATGTTACCTCTTCTCAGAGTTTTTTGTAACAGTTGTTACATATAAAAGTTAGAAAAATATCCTTCAATTTGCCTTCCAATTCACATAAACCAGAAAAAAAAATTAGGATTGCCAACATGATCGCCAACGTCCGATGACAGATATGGCACAAGAAGAAAAAGAAGGGGGAAAAAAATAGCCATTTGCATTTTTTTTCTTCTGTGTCATTCATTTATTTAAGCAAGGCATGATGTTACTGTTTATCTGTTTACTCATACTTTAATGGCCTAACTCTAGGCATTTGAGGTGGTTTAGAAAAGCATGTGCTTAACTGGCACTTTTTAACAGTTAAATCTCTGTCTAGGTTCAATTACAATAGAGTAAAAATTGTAGAAGAAGTCTAAACTAAATAAAAGTTCATATGCTATCAAAAACACTGATAACTTTCTAGGAGGAAAAACCCTCATCAATAACTATTGCTAGGCAGGAAGGACTGAAAAGGGGCTTTCAGAGAGATAAATTCAAACTGTAATCTATCTTTATTTACACTAACAAAATATGTAGCTAAATGTGGGTGAAATGCTACCATAGCTTCTGTACCTAGTTATTTTTGATATTAAGGGTTTTTTTTTTAGCTTAGAACACTTCTAAGAGCTTGGTTACAGGAAAGATTTGTCAAGGCTAAGGACTATTAGATGCTAAAAAGTAGATTATTCAGCCATGTAATTAGACATAATGTTGATTGTTTGAAAGGACTGCATGGAATTCATGGCTTGATTTTAGTTTCTGCTTCGTAATTGTGATCTATTATATAGTAACATGATGTATAATATTTAGTTATATGGATTTTTTGTATCCATTGTGATCTTCAGGTGTACTTTTAAAACAGCAAAGAGGATAATCGTATATTTTATGTTGAAGGCTGACATAGATACTTGTAAGTGAATATACCCTATGGAAGCTTTTATCTTTCACAAGAGTCATAATTAAACTAACTTTTGCTGAATTGTTATTCAGTAAGTAGCATGGGACTTGTTCGTTTAACAGTATTTTTCCCATTAAAGATTGGCCTCTTGATAAGGTCTGTCTTATATAGCAATAAGGTTACCTTCTACAGATCATGGATTTACATGCTCTGTACAGTAATATTTGTCCTGAATGAATTAGTTGCATGCGGTCTACACTTTATTTATTATAATAAAGCATGCCATATTATGACAGAGCCTAAAGTTTATACACTAAATTCTCACTATTATCACGATCCGAACTTAAAGAAGAGCTGTATGTTTTTTTTAATTAACTCATCCTGTTTCAGCAGAACCTGACAAACTATAGTTAATCTAATTGTAGTTTAGATTTTGAATATAGATAGAAACTACTACTATTAAAACAGCATGTTAAGAGTTGGCCCAAAGTGCATAGATTTCTCATTTGGATCCATACTTTCCTTTAGTTTCCTTTAATTTTATGCTAGGGTAAAAAATAGTCCAATTCTATCAGAATAAAATGTGTTTAATTGCACACATTGTATCAAATCAAGTATCTAAGAAGACTGTCCATTCTCAAGAAAGTTTTATGGTACACTGAATTCTTTTAATTGAACGGACTTTGAATGCAAGTCATTTTTCTAACCTTATTAGCACAAAAAAGACAAGTTCCCAACAATTACTTTATTATGTCTGTTACTAATAGAAAGGACTGATTTGTTCCTGTGTAAATGCTATCTTTCCCACCAGTCACACTCTTGAATTTTAAGCCTCTTAAAGTTGTTACAGAGTTCTAAAACAACAACTGTTTCGATAAAATAATCTGGAAAAATGCCATCTGGCTCAATGGTTGCTGAATATTTTAATTTATTTTATGGACAAATTTCAAGACTGTATGTGGTTACTTATATTTATTTAGCAGCTCATTCATGTGTTTTTAATGCAAAATTGGTAATAAAGATAGTTTGTTTACTGTAAACCTTGTGTCTAAAAAATTAACAGGGAATCCTCTGACAACCTTTGTAAGTTGCAAGAAAGTAACATTTTAGTCTCACTTCGCAACTGTACTGCAGACAAATTTGAATGTATTATTTCTGAGGCATTATTTCACTCGTTCCATTCCTCCATTTTTAACAGATCATAAGGCGATTCATCTTTATTCCACATGTCTTACAAATGTAGTCTTCTGAACACAGTGGGATTTGCTAATCTGTATTTTGATTCTGTCACTATGTACCTTTAACAAAAAGATGTGGCATAAAGTCAGTCCTAAGTAGGAAATTCCAGTTCCAAGGGGAAAAAAGAGAATTTCCCATTTCAGGCTTTATCAGCCTAAACCGTGAGGCTTGTAGTACCTGTGACCCTTTTTCTTCTCATCCTCGCTATGATATTAATACCTAAAGAACCCCTTAAGGAAGTATTGAATCTCAAGGGAGGCTACTGATTTGTTGTCTTATTTCTTGGAATCATATTGATTTAAGATAGATACACAATCACCTGACTTAGCTGTTAGAAATATTCTGGCAAATGGTTTGCTCCCTTACAAAGTCTGTTTTATTTTCAAATTGATTCCTAAAGCACCATTATATGCATTTTGAGACTGTTTGTGTTTGCTTGTTTTCCTTTGGCATTTAGTTTGCTTTGATCCTGGCTTTCAGTTTTTTAAGAAATAGATAGAGCTGTACTTACATACATATATACAAATTCTTGACTTCAATAGAAAGGGGTTAATTAATATTTCTGGCAGCATATTTGTAACTAATGTTTTAATGAAAATGTTACTTTCAATATCTGCATCCATTTTCCTTCCTGCTGTTGGAGTTCCTCTAGTCAGCTTGTGCAATATACATCAGTTTTGTGTTCCTCTATTTGTGTGAGTGATGGAAAGAATTTGAAATTAACAGAAGTTTCAGTAAAGAATGCTCAACCTTCTGCTTGCTATACTGTACAGCTCCCCACATGATTTAAAGTAGTAAAGCAGAGGTAAATCTAACTAAAACTGAAAGCGCTTTTTTATAAAATTACCAACAGCAGGAAAATGTACCTTATAAAACATTTAAGTGCTAAAAAAGTTATGCAGGAGTTTCAGAAGGTACTTTGAATTTTAACGTCTCCAAGAACAATTTATAATGAAAGTATTGATTCCATATAAGTATCTTATTTCTCCAGCAACCTGTAGCAAATATTGTCAAAATGAAATCAGATGTTTGTAACTTAGTACTTAAGAAAAATGGTGAGCGCATGTTTTGGACTTTTGAGTATTCTCTACGCAGTTCAGCTTTAAGACATAAAACTGATGTAAAAATAAATGAGTGCTTGCATAATTTATGTAATGCCTTGCTCCCTGATCCTGTTTGTATTGATTTTTCTAAAAGGCTTTTGTGGCCACAGGAACCAATCTGTCTCTCCAGTTTTTTCCGGCCAGCTGGCAGGGGGAGCAGCGGCAAACACCAACCCGAGAATACGTTGACTTTGAAAGAGAGGGAGGCAAGGTAAGGACAAAAGGGATAGATGGCAGCCCTCTAGGCCTGCCTTCCAGAAGTTTTAAAACCCAAAAACTTTAAAGCATTATGTGGAATGAATGTGCTATGTCTTACACATATCAATTTTTATGGAGACTAGTTGCTTGAAACTGCTGTTATCCAGCAAATGGTCCATGCTATCTGCAAAATGTTCTGAAGCCCCACATTACTGTTTCAGTAACAATGCTATAGATAAATTTGTATCTGTTTATAAAGAATATTTTTTTTCTGCTTGTTAGGAGTGTGTTATCTCCAGTGGCCTTTAAAATATATATTTTTTCATTATCAGATCTAGTTTAAAATTTGTACACGCAATATTGCCCTTAAGAACTGCAAAAGAACTCTATAACCCTGTGTAATACTCCTTTTGCTGAACAGTGAAATATACATGGCATGCAGAGATTTTGGTTGGATGTCAACAGATGGCAAGGAAGTGTTTGTTAAGGTATTTCTGACAGCATTCAGAACGATCAGATTCCAATTCAGCATTCAAATTATTTCAGTTGATATTCAGCTTAACATATGGCAGCTCATCTCCATAGACCTAGGAAATCCTTGTAGAAAAGAGTACATATTAGAAAACACAGATAATTGTATTTGTTTTTCTTTCAAAAGTAGCCAGTGAAAATAATCCCACCCTGAATTTGAAATTCCATGTGTATTTTTAGAACCCCAAAATTGCATTGGTCTAGTTTTGCCTAACATTACTATGTTTTGCCTATCAAAATGCTTAGTGTGGTCACAGTAGATAAAATCTGCACAGAATGTATTTGATTAACTGTACCTAGGGCAAGCTATTTTCAACCTAATATAGGAACAAAATAAATTATTGTTCTTCATTATTGAGTAATGTAAAATGTAAAAGATAAATTTGCTTATAATTCTCCAGATGTGTGTGCTTCTTTAATATAATATATATTGCTGTTTCACCAATCCTTTTTTTTAAATCAGAAGAAAACTCTTCATCTGATTTTTTTCTATACATAGACTTCTAAGAGGAATTACATTAGAACAAAAATTGATGTTTTCTTTTTCACAAAGTTCCACCATTTAGCATTTCAGCCTTTTCCTTGTACTCTGAAAATGGTCTGTTCTTATAAATGCACTTGAATTATTGGAACAGGTCCGAAGCTTCTCATTTTAACTTCACCTCTAGACAAATATTGGTCATAAAAAATCTTAAGTGAGGGAGGGAGTCATTCAGTGACATATTTCTCATGATGTTTAATTTGTCACAAATGCACATAATTAAATTTGCTAGCTTTTCTAAGCAGTCCTTCCCAATGCACCAAAACCCAATGGAGCCTTGTGTTGCTATTTTCCTGCTGCTTTCCATAATTTGGGTCTCTTGCTGTCGGAACCAAAATACTATAGTGGCAAGTAGAAATTGGGAGCTAATAACAGAAGAACTCTAAAATACAATCACTTCTATTTTCACTTTTCTCTGGTATATTCAATTTGGATTGAATTTTTACGTGGAAAACAACCGTCCTTAATTTTTTCTTCTTTGGTTGCTTACAAAGCACAACTAGCAGGCTTTGGTTTGGTGGTGGGTTGCATTTTTAGGATTCTGGAGCTAAACACTGCATATTATGGATTGTATTGGTGAGAAATCCTTGTGTACTTTTGTAAGTTACCACACTGATCTTTGTGATTGTAATAAATGTTAATAATAACATTTGTTAAATAAAAGTTTTCTTTTTTAAAAAAAAAACCTAGTCTGCTAAGAGTACCACTTTTGAAATAAGCTTTTAAATTGGCAACCTTAAAGTTTGGAGATACATTGCTTATAAACATACTGTAATTGAACTTACTTTACAATTGCCCTTTTTCATTTTCAGTGTATTCACTTAATCTGTTGTGGGATTTTTTTTTACTTTATTTTAATCTGAGTAGAAGAGAATATCTCATGCAATACTTCAGCCGCTGCAACTGTTTTCACCAAAAGTGGATGAGGAACTGCTGGATCGAAGGTTGCATTACAGAGAGATATTGAAGTGTTTCCTGCATTCTCATTTTATGATAAAGCAATTGGAATATATCAATAGTGCATCTACAATTGAAAGCTAAATTTCTAATTAAGGAATTCTATTCTGAGGCAGACAGGTGGACATTGTAAAGTTGTATACATAAATTCTACATACAGGACAAGATTAACTATTCAAGTACAAAATGCTTTAATGTGCCACTTTTGTTAAAATGAACAATTCTATTCATTAGGCTCTGTGTCAAGTTTAGAAAATCTGCAGCATAGAACTAAATGATACAATATATATATATATATGTAGCAAACAGTTAAGTAGTTACTGTTGTTTATGTTAGAATAATTGCTTGCTGCTTGAGCCATAGTTAAGGGCAGACTGCACAAAAATCGGAAAATTGTATTCACTGAATTATTTCTCACACATACACCGTAACCCCCTTTTAAGCCCTCACATATAATACTGGGTAAGGTAACTTTTGAGTATTCCATTGTCAGATAGTGAAAGACACACAAAGGAACCAGCAGGAGACATACTTAATGTTCTATGACTTTACAAGTGCCATAATTACTATACTTTTTATAAAACCTGCTGATTTCCACTACTAATTCAAATAAGCAACATCTTAATGTCAGTTGGAAATCACATAAACCAGAGATAAATATCAAAAGGGCAATTATACTGCAATGCATGTTTTTAGCTGCTTTCTTCTTCCACAAAGTAAATAATATTGTATAAACAACAACAAAATCTGAATTAACAGATATGGCATTATGATTGTCCCAATATATTTATGAAGAGTAATAAAGCTTAATATTTCATTACAGGACTTTGTCAAACCGTGGAAGAAAAGTTAATAGCAATCAGGGCTTCTTTGTAGTTTATTTTAAGTGGTGAAACTTCTAAGTGCCTAGATGGTGTGAATTGGAGTAGAGTCACTAAAAATTTCTGTTGATAAGTACAATACATGAAAATTGCTGCTGGGCTACCTAGAAAAAAAATACATGAATGTGAAATAAATAATTATTTTTCTTCTGACTCATCATGGCCTGAAGCTTTACTTTGTATAATATGATCCAGCCATAGTTTGGCTAAGTGTTCAGGTACCAAAGATAACATCAAGAGTAACTGATTGGCTTCCTGTGGCAGGTTGTCTGTGCTAAAAGGGAAATAGCTGATGAGAGAAAGATGACTAGGACAGCAACGGCATTAAAACATCAATACTTCCTTTTGCTTTTACAGTTTATCCTATAAAATTACCATCTTGTACGTAGCTGCTTGTTACATTTGGGGAAAATAAGAGTGAGAGCAATTCTATTGGATAAAAGCCTGTAAGAAGGACGTGTTATAAATGTTCATCTCCTGAGGCTCTGCTGTTTATATCAGGGGTCTCCAACCTTGATAACTTTATCCCAAAGGTGCTTTTTTAACAGGTAACTGGACTTTCTGATTTTCCTTTGAGGACATTTCGCTTCTCATCCAAGAAGCTTCTTCAGCTCTGATTGGATGAATGAATCCTTCCATTCCCTACCATCCAGTTAGAGCTGAAGAAGCTTCTTGGATAAGAAGCGAAACATCCTCAAAGAAAAATCAGAAAGTCCAGTTGCCTCTTAGAAAAGCACCTTTGGGACAACCATGACTTGGATGACTGAGCATCTCCATAGATGCTTGACAACTTTACGATTTGTGGACTTCCAACTCCCAGAATTCCTCAGCCAGCATATAAGGTTGATATGATTTTTGGTAATACAGGTACTGCCTGCTACAGGTAGTCCCCAACATATAATCACAATTGAGCCACAAATTTCTGTTGCTAAGCAAGATAGTTTTAAGTGAGTTTGACCCCATTTTACAGCCTTTCTTGCCACAGTTGCTAAGTGAGTCACTGCAGTTGTTAAGTTAGTAACAGTTGTGAAATGAATCTGTCTTCCCCATAGACTGCTTGTCAAAAAGTCGCAAAAGGAGATCACAAGATTCCAGGATGCTGCAACCATCATAAATACGAGTCAGTTGCCAAGCGTCTGAATTTTGATCACGTGACCATGGGGATGCTGCAGTGGTTGTAAGTGTGAAAAACGGTCCTAAATCCCCTTTTCAGTGTCATTGTCACCTCAAACAGTCACTAAACGAATGGGTGTAAATCAAGAACTACCTGTATTCGGAAAGCAGGAGTGGCTCTAAGCTGTGATAAACCTCTCTGGAAAGTAGAGACTGTGGAATGAAGCTTCTCTGGCTCACTCATGGGAGCAATTCTTGGGACCAGACTAGCACACTTGAAGTGTTGGCAAAGGACACTTGATCACCTGTCTTTTTGGAGAGTGGAGAGTGGGAGCATGGTTGGACTGACCAGTGGGTGTCCAGGCCCTGCCTCTCCTCCTTTCCCAAGAAAGTATAGACTCTTGCAATGTGTTATTTCAAAAGGAACCTTTTATTGAGAAGAAGCAATAGCAGGACAGGCAAAGCAGACTCTAAATTTCCTCCCAAACTATACAGTTAGAAATAGGGCTTTAGAACCCCTCCCTCCCGTCCAAATGCAGATTCAGCCAATCCACAGGTATGAAGATGTTATAAGGAGCCATTCCCAGGATCATCTTCCGCTTTCAACAAACTGAAACAATCCACATGGCCCTCCCTCCTTATTACATTCCAAAGAAGGTGAGAATACTGCAGGGCGCTTAGGCATCAGGAAAAAGCTTATACAGCTTATCCCCATGCTCCCCCCTCCCTCCATTTGAATGGCAAAATCACGTTAGGGAACTGACAGTGGGTCAAATTCTGGAATGAGTCCTACAATTGCAATACGATCAGTCCTGATCCTCCTTAATAACTCGGCAACTTTTCACTACCAGCAATCACAAGATTCAGGACAATTTCTAAGAGTTGGGACTTCAGTCTCTGTGTCAAGTTTTCCTTTCAGCAGTTCCAGTTAGATTGAGGTGTGGAGAGAGTGAACTGAAAACTCCTGCTTTGTAGGGTTCCTCTGGGCTTGATGTTCTTCCCAAAGAATGGTCATCATCTAAAACTCTTCCAGTGTTTAAAAATCTAGCTTCTGTTCTGCTCAGTCTGGGTATGAAAAATCCAGATAAATAAACAAAGAGTTTGGCAAGTTTACGTCTACATATGTTTGTATCCGAATGTGCGCTCCTTGATGAGCTATTTTGTGATTAGGCTTCTGTATGCTTCGGATTGGAGTACATGCTTCAGACTGTATAGGAGCACAGATGTAACATCTATATGTGACTCATTAAAGCAGCTGCACCGTTTCCATGAGAGGGTGGCTGCTGCGAAAACCTCCCAGCAGCAACTGTGCAAATCTGGAAACAGATGTGGCTGCTGCAATGAATCAGAGGCAGGTGCTGCTTTTATTCTCGACACATTCTGAAGCACTTTTCCCCCCATTGAACTGGAATATTGCACAGCTCTGTTGAGATTTAATACTATTGTTGGAAGCCTCTTGTGCGCTTAGAGGGAAATTGAGTAACATAATCCAAAATGAGTAGGCAATTGTAGTCTAATAGCTGTACTTGGTCTTTCCTAATTTCATCCCAGCGGGAGAGAAGAGGTATTAATTCAGCAAGAGCAGTCTGTTACTTCTGATTGGTAGGCAGGAAGGCGAAGAGATGCGAGGAAAATGTCCATGGCTTGATCATCCGTGGCTTGATCATCCGTTGCCATTACGGGTCCCCATTCTTCTTCTGGTAGGAAAAAGGTCTCCTTGCTCGTGTTGCAACAAATTCATCTTAATTGTTTTTAAGCCTTGCTGACTTCGTAAACAATCCTTCCCAAAATGACAAGACAGGATCCCATCTGCTGCCTCTTCAGACCGTAGAATAAAAGTTGGTCTTTCACTTCTTGTAAATTGCTGTCACTTGAGTGACACGGTTCCAAAGCTGAGCAGTATATTGGTTATTCCTGTGAGGTTTGTTGTCCAGATGTATGGCAGAATGCCAGCTGGCAATCACGGTGGTCTTACCATGAATAAGTGCTTAAGGGAAAACACTGCAATTCATTTGTAGACCTTTATTCATTCGTTTTGCCGCCCCCCCCCCCCTCATCTCATTGGGTTATAGAGTCCCATTAATTTACAGATAAAGGAAGTAATTTTAATAGGGCTTAATTACATTTCTGTGTTAAACCATTCATAGAAACTGATGTTTCTTTGCTGGTTTCCATATTGTAATAATCTGCTGTGAAGATCAGCATAATGCTACACCTTCAATTTTCAGCCTTCTTCCATCAGTTTTACACACACATTTTAAAAAGTTCAGTATTTGGGAGAATGCTTTACAGAGAAACAAGAGTTACAACTTTCCTTGAGTTCATTACAGGTAGTCCTTGACTTACAGCAGTTCATGTAGTGACCGTTCATAGTTACAATGGCACTGAATAAGGTGACTTATGACCCTTTTTCACAGTTTGATCTTTGCAGCATCCCCATGGAGGCCATGTGATTAGCTTGGCAACTGGTTCATATTTATGATGGTTGCAATATACCAGGATCACATGATCACCTTTTGCGACCTTCTGATGAGCAAAGCCAATGGGGGAACCCACATTCACTTAGCAACTGTGTTACTTACTTAACAACTGCAGTGATTCATTTAACAACTGTGGGAAGAAAGGTTGTAAAATGGGGCAAAACTCATTTAACAAATGTCCACTTAACAACAGAAATTTTGGGCTCAGTTGTGGTAAGTCGAGGCCTACCTGTATTACAAACTGTGATATAAGAGACTTGAATTTCTGTGGATTGTTGTGCAGTTCCCTTGCCTCTTTATACAGCTTTAACCTGGGGACCTTAAAAAACGGTTAGGTAGATTCATGGAGGAAGTGCTACAAATAATAGGTGCTACAAATCATTGTGGTTCACATCATATATACCGGGAGAAGTAAACCTCTGAAAACCGAATAGTAAGGAAACTGTTAGGTGTATATTGTACCTTAGTTATAGTTCTGGATTTCCACCTTGCAAGCAACAAAGTTATTGACAAGGTAGGTATTACTCATTTAGCAATATAGTTCTTATGTTTTCATGCTGAGTTAAGGGACTAGATCAGGGGTGTCAAACTCGATTTCATCTAGGGCCTATCAAGGGTTGTGTTTGACCTTGCGGGGGCGTGGCCGGGCGGGGCATGGCCAGCTCAACATCACTCGTGTCAGGGGTGGCTGTGGTGACCTGAGCGCTCTGCCAGAGAAAACGGGCTTCACCTGCAGTGGCTTCCTGCAACCCTCTGCCAGCGAAAACAGAGCTCGGGAGGGTCTCCCGCGGCCCTCGCAAGCTCCGTTTTCACTGTCAGAGGCACCGTGGGCCAGTCCTTCACTGTTTCCAGAGTGGCCCTGCAGGCCAGATCTAAGCACCCCGCGGACTGGATTCGGCCCCCAGGCCTTGAGTTTGACACCCCTGGACAAGAGAATAATTAAAGCTCAGTTTCATGGATGGAAACTGGAGTACCAGTCCTGCCAAACTGAACTGGTCAGGCAGATGCTGTAGGAGACAGGTAGTCAAGCTAGACAATTTTGATTCCTATTATGGATATACATACACACGCCCTAATTTTTCGAACACGACTTAATACATATAGTTCTCGACGTATGACCATAAATGAGTCCAGAATTTATGCTGTGAAGTGAGAAACTTGCTAAGTGAGCTTTGCCCCATTTTACAACTCTTTGTGCCACATTTGTTAAGTGAATCACTGCAGTGGTTAAATTAGTAACACAATAGTTAAGTGACTCTGATTTTGCTTGTCAGATGTTCGCAAAAGATGATCATATGACCCCGGGACACTGCGACCGTCATAAATATGAACCAGTAATCAAGCATCCGAATGTAAATCTCGTGACCATGCAGATGCTGCATAGGTCGTAAGTGTGAAAAACGGTCATAAGTCACTTTTTTCAGTGCCATTAACTTCGAACGGCCACTAAACTACCTGTTGTAAGTCGAAGACTACTTGTATGTTCAACTGCTTGAAGACCAACCTATTCTGAACAGTGTATTTCAGAGCTACTTTTTACTGCTTGTAAGTCAACGGACAGGACCTCAGTAATTAGCACCCTATTCTTGTTAGGTATTTTATCATCTCAATTGCAGTGTTTATATTTTAAAATCTAGACAGCTTTAGAAAGGAGTGTTTGTAATTAGAGACCTGGTAAGGTTTAGAAGGTTATGTCTGTCCCTTTTAAAACAGTGGTGGCAAGTTGCCCTTGTGAATAATTGATGCGGAGTTTTGCTTTGGAATGTTTGTGATGTAAATAGTAGAGAACACTGTTTGGCCTGTAACAAATCAAAGTGATCCAATGTGCGCTTGCTTGGCAAAGATTTCAGGGTGTGACTTTTAGGTAGACATCGAATATATATTATCGTTAACACTGCTGCTGCTGTAATTATAATGATGAGCATTATTTATTTTCCTAATGTTGCTGTTTATTATCTCAAAGAGCGCTTGTCAGCGCTTTGAAAGATTTCTTCTAAGTCAGTTTGTCAGACTGCAGCAAAGTTTTCAATAAAGCTGATAAAAACAAGCCATTCTTTGTTGCCAGTGCAACACTATTTTGTTCTATGAATGGTGCTTAGTAAAACTACAACATTAGAATGCCACTTCATTTGTCTGGTTAGTAAGATGATTCAGAGTCAGTTGAGTTCAACTTTCAGGGTTCATTGCCGTAGCTAATAAGCAGACAGGCTGTCAACTGTGTTCTGTGAATAGGACAAGTTGTATATGATGATATGATTTGAGCAGTGACTCACCTGAGTGTATTCTGTGAGAATGTATGGTAGGCCTAGTTGCTGGGAATATGACTGAAAACGAATTCCAGTGTGGTGGTATGTTCTTACTATTTTACAGTTTCCATGTGGCGACACTGACTATGCTGACTCACTAACTGATGGCTGGCGATTGGTGAATTACATGCATTCAGTTGTGTTAGAAATGATTCAGCTGGCTTTTTAGAAAGAAAGAAAAAAGATTTGTGACAACTTTAGAAGATCTACACTCTGAACTGGTTTTCTATAGAAGTTTACATTATTAATAGTAGCTTAGTAATACTGGGGCCTAGTATTAAATTGGATATCAGAATGTAAATGTTCTTTTCATGTGCATTTGTGTGTAAACATCATAACATAAAATGCAATTGATAGTGTGTCATGGGATATGTGTTTATTGGAATTGAGAGTCCATTGGTGGTGGGCAGCTCAAAGATAGATGCCATCTGAGAAACATTGGGATGCTCTTGAGACACTAAAATATGCTTGTTTCACCATAAATCAGGAGTATCAATAAAGATATAATTCACATTCTCGGATTTTGTTAAAATAACTGTTGGAGTTAAAGCTTCTGTAATTCATTCATTCTGTGTAAGTTTTATATCTTACTATATCTTACCTTAATACCAAAATTAGGCTCCAGCAGATGGTTAGTGAAATTGATGTGTAATCCAAGATACTACAATTTCAAATTTCTGACTTGGCTTGCAGTAGATTTTACTTCTGTTCAAAGCAGTTGCTTGTTAAACGTATAAGCTTCTAACCATCACTGTTGACTGCTTACTATCAGGTATTGAGTAATGATGTTTCTTTCAAGATGCTTTTGTAAAAAGTCTCATTTCTATACCACTGAATAGTTGTCTATATCTGTGTATTAAACATGTATGTCTAAAATTAATGCCTGTACTTATATGTAAATTTGCATTAATGATGGAAAACAAGTTGATAAATAAGAGGGTTTTTTTAATATCATCTCAAAGCTAAAATAGCTTGCCCTCTTAACAATTTGAATACTAGAAAATGATCAGCTATGGCATATTTGAATGCCAGGCTTCCAGAAAAAGAAAAAGAAATTGCTGTAGCTCATTCTTGCTCCATTTTAGAGACAGAGAGAGAAGATTCTGTAAGCCCTTGTCCCAGATTTCTACCCCAGCTCTTCAGTATGTATGCATTTGATATTATACAGATAGAATAGAATAGAATTTTTATTGGCCAAGTGTGATTGGACACACAAGGAATTTGTCTTGGTGAATATGCTCTCAGTGTACATAAAAGAAAAGATACGTTCGTCAAGAATCATAAGGTACAACACTTAATGATAGTCATAGGTTACAAATAAGCAATCAGGAAACAATATCAATATAAATCGTAAGGATACCAACAACAAGGTTACAGTCATAAGTGGGAGGAGATGGGTGATAGGAACATGAGAAGATTAATAGTAGTGCAGACTTAGTAAATAGTTTGACAGTGTTGAGGGAATTATTTGTTTAGCAGACTGATGGCGTTCAGGAAAAAACTGTTCTTGTGTCTAGATTCATAGAGTTATCCTAAATTAAGGCAAGTGGAACCTTCCTTGTAAAACTTGACTAAAGGTGTAACAGTAGTCTGCAGCCGAAAACTGGATTTCAGATTTTATGTACATACTAAGCTCATTTTAAGCAGTTTCGTATTTGAAATTTCTTTGTATTTTACTAGACAAATGTATTCTTTTTAAAAAAATGTATATAATAGGTATTGTTTTCAAAACAGATGCAGCTTGAAATATAAATGTTATCTCTGTATGCAGGATAGAGTTAATAATGTTCCCAAGATTAATTTTCCCAAGATAAAACTCCGGCTGCTACTTGGCTTTGTTGTGAAATAGCAGGCATTGTTTATATATAGCCTTAATCAGAGTTCTTCGGAATTCTGAGCTATCAGACATGAGCAATATGTCCTTGGATCTTCCTTCCAACTGGTGTAGGTTTGTTTAGCATCTCCTCCACTAGGATCCCAGGCTTCGAGCAATGTAGCAGAGAAGAAAACAAATGTCATTATTTGGGCGTAAAGTAGCAACTCTGTAAACAGAGGCATCTTATTTGTTTCATAGTGCCACTTGCAGGAGTGAAAAGGAGCAGCATTTTCCTTAATCAAGACTCCTGGCTAAAGTGCTCAAATCATTCAAAAGGCTCCGGTCTCCATTTCGGCAATTTTATTTGGTTACTAGTTTGTTTTAAAAGTCGGAACGGTAAAGAGGATATGACAGCTATAAAACTCAAATAGAGCTAGAAATGAAGAGGAAACCAGTTTTATCTTTAAAAAGGAAATGTGGTCAAACGGCTTCAAGCAATAGCAGCAGTTTCTTCCAAGCTATAGACTTGGGCTTCTTTCACTGACAGGGAGGAATATTCATTGACATGGTTTAAAGAAAAATGTCAGAACACGGAGCAACAGGGTTTGCCTGTACATTGGGAAACATTTCAGTTGGAAGGGAATTTTTTTTTTTTTGAAAAATGGCAAGCTGCAAAATTCAGAGCTCTTATTCTAAAATAAATTCAGGATTTCAGCAGGGAGGAAGCCAAATATCACCAGCATTATGGAACAGCTACCCCTTGGATATTAAATATGCCCTTGCTGTGGTGGTTTCTGGAAAATATTGGAAACGTAATTATTCTAGAGCAGGGGTCTCCAACCTTGGCAACTTTAAGCCTGGTGGACTTCAATTCCCAGAAAATTCTGTTCTAGAGGCATGTAAGAGTTGAATATTTATTTTATTTATTTATTTATTTATTTTATTCAATTTGTATACCGCCCTTCTCCTAGTGGACTCAGGGTGGTGCACAGCCAAAACTAAAACACATACCAATACAAAATTTAAAATCTTTAAAAGAATTTCATGACTTTGGCCCCAAAATTTAAAACATTCAAACTAAAACCCATTGACAATTTAAAAAGCTAAAAAAAAGTGGGGGGTTCACACCAGCCCTGCTTGATGGAAAAGAAAAGTTTTTAGGGCATGGAGAAAGACCCGGAGATCCGATATCCTTCGTATCTCCAGTGGCAAATCGTTCCAGAGGGCAAGAGCTGCCACAGAGAAGGCCCTCCCCCTGGGGGTCGCCAGCCCTCATTGCCTGGCTGACGGCACCCTGAGGAGTCCCTCTCTGTGGGAGCGTACTGGTCGGTGGGAGGCTATTGGTGGCAGAAGGCGGTCCCGCAAATACCCAGGTCCTATGCCATGGAGCGCTTTAAAGGTGGTAACCAACACCTTGAAGCACACCCGGAAGACTACTGGAAGCCAATGCAGCTCACGCAGGAGAGGTGTCACATGGGAGCGCCCCCTCGCTCCCATAATCCCCCACGTGGCCACATTCTGCACCAGTTGGAGCCTCCGGGTGCTCTCAAGGGGAGCCCCATGTAGAGAGCATTGCAGTAGTCCAGGCGGGAAGTGACGAGTGCCTGAGTGACTGTGCATAAGGAGTCCCGATCCAGAAAGGGACACAACTGGCGAATCAGGCGAACCTGATAAAAAGCCCCCCTGGCCACGGCCATCATATGCTCTTCCAAAGACAGCCATGCATCCAGGAGGACGCCCAAGTTGCGAGCCCTGTCCGTGGGGGCCAATAACTCGCCCCCAATAGCCAGCGATGACACCAGCTGGCTATATCGGGACGCCGGAAGCCACAGCCACTCGGTCTTGGAAGGGTTGAGTCGAAACCTGTTACTCCCCATCCAGATCCGCATGGCCTGCAGGCACCGGGACATCACTTCAAGGGCATCATTGGGATGGCCTGGGGTGGAGATTGTCTATTGTTGCTACCTTGTAAACTGAACTGCAGGACGTAGTGTAACAATCATCAGATTGTATAATAGAGATTATTCGTGTGTGATGATAGCAAGGTGTTACTGTGCTTGTTACATTATTCTGTAGGTGTTTCATGATTTGCTGCTGATGGTTTGATTGTTTGAAGTTTTATATTTGTGTGGGATGTTTTATTGTTGAGAGTGCTGCTGCACGTGCTAGGGATATTTTCATTGCTTTAGCACTTCGCGAGCTCAGTGAAATTGGTCACATATGGATTTGGTAAATAAATAATGTTTAATGCCCAACTGCTGGAGTACGAAGCATACTTGTGGGCTTTTTTAATCATTGTAATTCAGGTTGGCAGTCTGGAATATGTTGAAAAGTGAGATAAACTCTCGTTTATTGGTTTAAGTCCCACAAAAATGTGTAAAATTATACAGGTAACTGTTACTTGTATCTAGTGTCTTGGCTTATAGACATGAGTGGAATATGCATGAAATAGGGGGGAAAGTAATTTGTTTTGAGCAAAAGCAACTTCAGGTAAGTCTTTTGCAGCATTGTTTTTCATCATGTAGTCACAAAAGTTATGTGGAAATCCACACTACAGGTGAGCCCTCATTTTAATAGTGAACAAAATTGAGCTCAGAACTGCAGTCACTATGTGGCTTAACAACATAATCATTTTTACAACAAATGATAAATTCACAACAGAAATTAAATTTAAAAAAGGGATGCTCAAAGCAAATAATTATAATGAAATATGGGGGGATTTTATAAAATCAGTATTGGAAGGCAAAGGGAATAAACCTACTCAAAAATATATGTTGTTTTGGAGGGGATAAGGGCACAATTGGAATATATTGTATATTTTTTAGTTATTATAGATGAAGAAATATAAGGGGGGGAAATTGGTCTCAGGGGGGCTGTAGTATTTTTTTTCTTTTTTGTATTTAGATGTATATGTACTATGATTATATTATTTGTATTTAATTTTTTTTTTTAAAAAGTAGTCATAAAGTGGTTATTGGAGTTGTTAACTGGAACATGTGATTGTTAAGCAAATTCATTCTCCCGAATGGGAACTTTTTTTGCCAGAAACCAGCAAAAAGTGCCGGAAACTGGGCAAAACCATTGCAAATTATAGTCACATGATGGCAGAACCCTACAATCCAACATAAGTGCAAGCCAGCTGCCAAGCACCGGAAATGTGATCATGTGACTGCAGGGGGTAGAATAATTGTAAACTTTCAATATAGTCAAAAGTAACTTTGGGCGGGGGGGGGGTGTTTGTTGGAACTTCCAGTGATCATTAAGCAACCTGTTGTTAAGCGAGGACCACCTGTAAATGTACATCTCCAAAATTGGGGGTGGGGGGGGAATAGCAAAAGAAATGCTTTTAAAAGTCCTATAGCAGAAGATTCAAGCAGTAATAAAGTGATAAAATAATATAATAATATAAAATAATATAAGTGAGTGGGGGGCAGTATGTTTATTTGAATCAAAAAATTGCTTGTATGGGGGTTTCTTTTCGGTAACCGGAACACTTGGAACAAAACTACTTGAATCAAACAAGTCCTGAGGCTGGAACAAAATGATCAATACACTCATTTCTCACATGTTTTACCACACTCCTGTTCTCCCTATATTCTTTCTTTCTAAATGGACACGGAGATTGCACAATTTACATTTGGCAGTCTCCCTTTTAAAAGAAACCCCTCAATTCGTGAGACATCACTGCACTGCTTACACATGAATACCTTTCCTATTGTAAACAATTTAAACCAGCAGTATAAACTTACCTGCCAAGTTAGCAATGGTCTTTCTCTCCCCCGCCCCCAAGTCTCTCAAATGGTTCTAACTCTTAAAACTTTTAACTGATTCTCCTTCACCTCCAATTCGCCTCAAACAGTTTCTGACAAGAAGTGGATGAGAGCTGTGTCTGGTGCTTTACAGGCTAAATACACTCTTAAGATTTTTCATCTTGAAAGATTTTGAAAAGAAAAGAAAAAAGACGAAAGCCTTATTTTATTCCATGTCAGGGACAAAACTCCAGAATACCAAGTATTTTGTTCTAAGCTCTGAACATTCAAAACTGTCATTTCAGAGTCAAAACATTGATGCTTAAAAAAAAGACACTGTTGCCCAGGAAGCATGATCATTTTGCTGCTTAGCTGTGTTTTTTTTCCTTCCCCCACCCCATCCTCATAAAAGAGTCTTATTGATATTAAGCGTAAGAGTTCTTTAGTCATAGCATCATGTTCAGTTTTCTTTAATAACCTCTGTCTGGAGAGAGGCATTTTTGAAATGGAAAACTCTGCATGTAGTCCTAGACCAGGATGTCAAACTTGATTTCATCGAGGGCTGCATCAGGGTTGTATCTAACCTCGGGGGGGAGGTGGTCAGCTCAATGTCACTCATCGAGGGTCTGTTTTCTGCCACGACGGCCTCCTGCTGCCCTCTGCCAGCAAAAACAGAGCTCGGAGAGGCTGCAGGCAGCCTGCCCGGGCTCCGTTTTCGTTGGCAGAGGCACCAAGGGTCAGTCCTTTGCTGTTTCTAGGGCGGGCCTGCAGGGCAGATCTGAGCATCCCGTCAGCTGGATCTGGCCCGTGGGCCTTGAGTTTGACACCTCTGTCCTAGACTTACAACAGTTCATTTAGTGACCATTCAAGGTTACAGCGGCACTGAAAAAAGTGGCCTATGACTTTTTTTCACATGACCATTGCAGCATCCCCATGGTCACGTGATCAAAATTTGGACGCTTGGCAGCTGAGTCATATTTATGACACTTGCAGTGTCCCGGGGTCTTTCGCAACCTTCTGACAAGCAAAATCAATGGAGAAGCCAGATTCATTTAACAACCATATTACTAACTTAATAGCTGCAGTAATTCACTTAACAACAGTGGCCAAAAAAAGGTTGTAAAATGGGGCAGAGTTCACTTAACAAATGTTTCACTCAGCAACAGAAATTTTGGGCTCGACTGTGGTCGTACGTCGAGGACTATCTGTACTGAAATCTCATTATTGAAGACAGAAGCTCCTACTGGTAGGTTCAGTTTGAAAGGGAAAAAAATCCCCAAGCATAGCTCCTTCTGCAAACTGTTGTTCACAACTGTTGGGAAACAATTTAATAGGAAGCAGGGATTTTATTTCCACCCGCAATAAATAAGCTGTAATCCGTTCAATACCATACTGCTCTTATTTCAAACTGGTGCAATAATTCTTGTGCTGTTTCAAAAGTCATTAATGGGTTAAAGGAGGATTTCAGGAACAAGCTATACTTAGATTTGTGGATGTCACGTCATAACCCGATTTTGATGCGCGTCTTTGATAGAGCACCAGAGTTTCGAGGCTTGGATCCGGGACTCTAAGATAACCTGTTTACGACCTCCAGATTTTCATCGTGTTTTTCTGTGATAAAATTCTAGTTATCGGTAGTGCACTTGCTATCACAGGGATGGATCTGATGTGACATACACTTAGCTCTAGAAAAGATACTTTTGAATTTTTTTTGCTGGGGATGGCGTAAAAAAAAATCAAAAGAAAGAAAGAAAGAAAGAAAGAAAGGGGGAGGGAGGCACAGAAAAAGAGAGAGAGAGAAAGGGAGGGAGGGAGGCACAGAAAGAGGGAGAAAGAAGAAAGAAAGAAAGAAAGAAAGAGAAAGAAAGAGAAAAAGAAAGAAAGAAAGAAAGAAAGAAAGAAAGAAAGAAAGAAAGAAAGAAAGAAAGAAAGGTGAGCCACCTAGACTGATTTTGGAAAAACAAGTGTTTTATTTGGGGTTAAGGAGGCCCTTGAACTCTGGTGCTGGAGAAGTCTCCTGCGAGTTCCTTGGACTGCAAGGTGATCCAACCGGTCAGTCCTGGAGGAAATCAACCCGGATCCTGAAGGCCAGATCCTGAAGATGAAACTCAAATACTTTGGCCACCTAATGAGAAGGAAAGATTGAAAAGAGCCTAATGCTGGGAAAGATTGAGGGCAAAAGAAGAACGGGATGGAAGAGAACGAGGTGGCTGGATGGAGTCACTGAAGCAGTCGGCGTGAGCTTAAATGGACTCCAGAGGATGGTAGAGGACAGGAAGGCCTGGAGGAATGTTGTCCATGGGGTCGCGATGGGTCGGAAACAACTTTGCTACTAACAACAACAAAAATTGAGCAGATGTCTAGTTTCTATAGCTCTTTGCTCTGTTTCTCCCTACATGCTGGCGACCATAAAATGAGTTGGAGGCGGGAGAGAGATAATACCGGTTATTTTCCTTCTGGATCAGCCAAATGAAATACAACTTGTAAAAAGGAATCTTGCATCTCCAAGCCCTGAGGACGTGTGTCCAGATCCGATGAATTATAAAAAAGAACTCTATTTTTAAATTCCCTGAACTGAAGACCAGAAAATTCAGATAGATTTTACCTTGCTTGCTAATTGGGACCAGAATTTATGCCTCTAAGCAATGCGATTTTAAAGTGCAACATCACATGACTATACTACTTAGTGACAGCAGTCCCAGTAATCCCCGATTACTGTCTTTAAGTGAGGAGCTCACATGATTGTGATTTCCTGCTGGCATCCCCATTGACTTTGCTTGTGGGAAACTGGCAAGAATCATCACAAATCACAATCCCATGACTGCAGGACACTCTGACAACCAGAACTTTTGAGGATCTCCAGTCGTACAGCACTATTGAAGTGGTTGGTGGTCATTAAACAAGGACCGCCTGTATTCAGTGACTCAGAATTTTCTTCTCAAAGAAAACCTGGAGTAACTTAATTGAGTTCCAGAATGGTCTCACTTCTCTAGCAGAGCTCCCACACATTTGTTACAAAATGTTTCCGGGAACAATATTTATTGTGCCAGCACTTTTAAAAGGATACATTTGTTTCAACATAATTATTATAATCGAAACAACTTAAAGTAAAAACTGTTAGTGTTATAAACTCTGAAGGGTGCAGGCTTATGTTATGTTTTTTTGTTGTTCTTGGTGAGTTTTCTTTTATTAAATGTATTAGGCAAAATATTGTTTTGCCTAATACATTTTTGTTTTTTACATAGAACATAAGATTTGAGGAAAATCACAAATCACAAAATGAAATTCTCTTTGTATTTGAATATCTTCTCCCCCCCCCCCCGCGTTATTATACTGTATATATTTGAAAGTAAACTTGCAGCTTGAATCTTTATTTTAAAAGTTGGTTGGTTGGGGTTGTGTTTTTTTCCCCCCTGTGCCCTGCTATTATCCGGATAGAATCCTAATTAATATAGTAGCTGAAGTTTTGTTTGTGTTATCAGTCTGATTTTTGTAGTGGGCTGCACAAAATGAGAGGCAGGTTCAAAAACACCTTGTTCCAACTTTAAAACAAAACTCAGAATACCGTTGATTTATTTCTTGTTGTCTTGAGGTAATTTCCTATGATCTTAGAATTTAGAATAATACTGCCTCCAAGTCTGGACTGTGTTTTGTTTTAAAAATCATACTGCTTTGCACATCCTCTTGCCTTTTATTTTTTTAAAAAATGACGTTGTAAGGCCATTGTAGGTGACATTAAAATTAAAGATACAGAAAGAGAGAATAGTGTGACGTGTAAAATGTTTGCCTAGATTCATGTTCCTAGACATCATCCCTCACTCTGAGCATTTGTTTTCTCACTTTCCAGGTCTACTTAAAAGCACCCATGATCCTTAATGGGGTTTGTGTTATTTGGAAAGGTTGGATAGATCTCCAAAGACTGGACGGCATGGGCTGCCTAGAATTTGATGAGGAGCGAGCACAGGTAAAGAAGATAGCCACAGGCTTCTCATGTACTATGCTGAGATTTCAAAATTTCATGCCTTTTTATAATACATTTATAAATTGAGGTTGAAGGAATTCTATAATAAGGGGGTCTCCCAACTTGGCCACTTTAAGACTTGTGGACTTCAGCTCCAGAACTCCTCAGCCAGCCATGCTGGCTGGGGAATTGTAGGAGTTGAAGTCCACAAGTCCTTAAAAATGGCCAAGTTGGTCATATAATATATCAAAAACATCAGCAGAGTCATGGTAAAGAAGTAGGTCAAGCACCTTTGGATCTGCCTGGTTGTTTTTTCTTTTTGACTTTAGGTTGTTGTTGTTCTTTTTCCTTCTTCCTTCAGTTTTCATTGCTCATAATTTAAATGTCCATAGTTTTCTGGCTCATATGTCATTTATATATTTACAAGAGAAGACAAGTAGAAGTTTACTCCTATTTCTTTGGATGATATTGAGTTTATTTGGGTTTGGGCTGGTAAATATCGCTTGATTATGACAGTGTATGCTTTACTGGATGTTAAATATTTTTCTTGTGGTAGGTGACGCTTTGTAGAAAGAATAAAAATCTTGATTTGTAAAACTGAATACTGGCTACAGAGAACTTTTTGGCTTCTGTACTGACATTCGTCCTCTCTCCATCCCTTTTTACATCATGAAATGGCAGCTGTTGAGACAATGGCCAGGAACAAGATTCCCAAATGGCAGTTGGTGTTATGTTCCATCTTGGCACATTGAAAGGGGGGATTGCATTGTTTTGCACCCAGATAAAAATTGACCCAAACAGCCCGGATCAGCTACATGAAAGCAGAATCCAGTATGCAATGGGTGTTGCTTTTCAGTGCAGCTAGCTGAGGCCTTCACTGATGTTTATTGATTAATAGAAGTTGGTATTAAATTAGGCAAAGCCCTGCTGATGCTCTTTTACATCACTTCTCAAAATAGCTTAAGGGCTCAGAAAATGCCTTGGGCATAAAAGGCAATTTAATGTTTTTTTTTTTGGTATAGTCATTTGATTTTTAGATTTAAATTTTAATGTACTCAGAGCCTATTAAAATATAGTTGGATTCTCTGGAGCCAAAGCAATTATCAGCTGTAAACGGTTGGAAAATCTGATTGCTAATGGAATATGAGCAAATGTTATGTGTTTATATTAACAATTATACATACAGCTTTTGGTTATTAGCAGGGTAAAACATACTATTAAAAAAAGATAAATATATTTTTTAGAAATAGCGCATCAGAATTACATGTTGCCGTGTATGGCTGGACATGTAGTTCCTCAGCAAAGAATAGTTAATTGAGAAATGTTAGCAGAAACCTCACAATATTTTTTTTAAAACATACTAGACTTATGCAACAAAAAACTTTCCAGATTATAAAACTTATTGTGGAAGATTCTCATGTTTGGTTTGAAAATGACAGGCTGAAATTATAGACACTGATATTCAATAAAGCTTCTGGCAATCAAATAATATCAAGAATTTTACCCAGCTGTATTACATTTTTCTTCTGATAACAGCCAGGTTTATTACTGCATTATCTGGTGCAATACGCAAGGGTTATAAAGAGATGAGCCAAGATAACGCCTTTTTAAAATGTCATATCAACCCTTAGAGCAAGCATATTTCTTAATTTTGCTAAGATGCAAATCAGCAGTGATTTGCCCACACACAGATTGTACATTTTTCCTATTCTTCATTGCCTTCATGACACAGACAGGCACCCTGTGAGAATCCACACATGGCCACCATAACAGTAGAGGAATTAAGCTGTCATGAATGAAGGCAATTATACATGTCCCAGGGGAATGTTGCGGGAACCAATGTGAATCGGTCACCAGGACCAGAGGTTTGTTCTGCCAAGCTTTCGGACTCGTGCTGGAGCCCATCCTCAGGGAACATCTCAATCTCCAAGGATGTGTGCACCAGGCTGTTCTGTCTTGAGAAGTTCTGAGGATGCCTAAGCTTGAGTCGGAAAGCTTGGAAGAGCAAACCTCTGGTCCCGGTGACTGATTCAGATTGAATTTAGCTACACCGGTACCATTTTACAAACACCCATTTTGAACTTGAGAAGAAATAGAATGATTAACGATGGGGTGAATGTACCATTTTAAAATGCCCCATTTGTTTATCAAGGAAACACTGAGTCTGAAAGAATATATATTAACAGTATCTGTTGCAGGGTGGATTTGATTTAAATCAAGTAGATTTAAAGCAGTGTTGTAATGTAAAATTTGTTAATACTGGTTCTGTGGGCGTGGTTTGGGGGGGTAATGTGACTGGGTGGGCGTAGCCAACTTTTTTTTTTTACTTTTAAAAGCATTTTTTCTACAACCTCTTCGGCTGAAGAGATTGTAAAAAATGCTTTTAAAAGGCTCTGATGATCCCAGCTGAGCCGCGCGATCCTCAGAGGCTTTTTTTTTAACTTTTAAAAGCATTTTTTGGGCGAAGAAAAAATGCTTTTAAAAGTAAAAAAAAGCCTCTGATGATTGCGCAGCTTAGCTGGTCATTTGGGGGGGGGGCAGGAATTTCTGCTACCGGTTCTCCGAACCACCCGCCATCATCACTACCAGATCGGGCGATCCAGTCCGAACCGGGAGCATTTCACCCCTGATTTAAAGCAAGATTTAAATCAGTAGAAAAAGGCTTGATTTAAATCAACTCAATTTAAATCATAATTTTTAAAGAGCAACTGTCATCTCTGTCCCACAGCAGCTTCTCCTCTGACCTGCTGTTGACTCACAAACAGTCCCAATATTGCAGAATATACAGCCTCATGCTTCATAACTAAGCGGCATTTAATGCTGAATTAAACTAAATTATGAATGTGTCTTAAATAGAAAACTATCTTTAGATAGATTTTTACTTCAAAAGCATTTTATTAAAATAAATTTGATAAAAATAAAAAAATCCAATTTAAATTTTAAAAAATCCATTTTTTTTATTATTTTTTTTAAATCATCAATTTTTATCCAGAATAGAATAGAATAGAATAGAATAGAATAGAATAGAATAGAATAGAATAGCCGTTGGAAGGGACCTTGGAGGTCTTCTAGTCCAACCCCCTGCTCAGGCAGGAAACCCTCCACCACTTCAGACAAATGGTTATCCAACAGCTTCTTAAAAACTTCCAGTTGTATGATCCATTGTATGCTCTGTTTCATGATGCATCATTCAGTTATCCCCCAAAAGGTAGAATTCATCCAGGTGACAGCGTCAGTCAGGCAAACATTTGATTCCAATGCAAGTAAGACTACTTTTTTTTTCTCCTGACTCTGGTTTCTGGTTGGTAGCAGGAAGATGCATTAGCACAGCAGGCTTTTGAAGAAGCTCGGAGAAGAACTCGAGAATTTGAAGACAGAGATAGGTCTCATCGGGAGGAAATGGAGGTGAGAGTCTCACAGCTGCTGTCAGTTACTGGTTAGTACTCTACCAAACATCTAGCTTTTTTAATTTATTTTTATAATGTTTGATATTTCAATGTTGTGATTTTGAGAACTCTTGTTTAAGTGAAGATTAGTGCATACATTTATTAAAAATGTTAATCCCTCTATTAAAGCAAGTTTTTTACACAACGCTGGTCTCATAGTCCCTAGGTTAGTTAATTGTTTGAATTCATCTATTTTGAATTATTTGTTGCATGGTTAATTCCTGTTGTCTGCGTAAATTAGTGTCCTATAATATTCTGTGGCTCACAAGGGGCAGCATACTGTGGAATTCTCCATTGAATTATATATCTCCATTGTTTAATGACAAAACTATATTTGGTGACATTTGAGCAAGTAACAAGTATTATAATATACAGGTAGTCCTCAACTTACACAATTGAATCTAAAATTTCTTTTGCTAAGTGAAAGATTTCTTAAGTGAATTTTGCCCCACTTTACGATCTTTTTTTGCCACCATTGTTAAGTGAATCACTGCAGTTGTTAAGTTGGTAGCAGTTATTAAGTAACAGTAACAGTTATTAAGTGAATCAAGCTTCCCTATTGACTTTGCTTGTGAGAAGTTCGCAAAAGGGGTTCACTGCAACAGTGCAACCGTCATAAATATGAACCTATTGCCAAGCCCATGGGAATGCTGCAATGGTCGTAAGGGTGAAAAACAGTCCTATCTCACTTTTTTCAGTGCCACTGTAACTTTGAACGGTCACTAAACAAAGTCTAAGTCAAGGACTACCCTGTATTTACAGTTCTTTGAGTTTTCTGATGGCACAAGCAGGTTAAAAAGGCAGCTGGGATGTGGGTTAATGTTTGTAGTAAGCACAATATGTAAGAGAAACGTATAAGATAGGGGTATGTATAAAACGGGAAAAATTTTGTTTCAACCCCTGAATAAAACTGTTGTGCTCTAGATTTAGGACAGAACTAAACACCCAAATGCTTTACTTCCTCTGGCTTTCCAGATGGGGGAGCAGAGAAGGTCTTCTGCATTTTGTGTTCACTCTTCTCACTTGATGCTCCCAGCACAATTCCTTCCATCAGTATGCTCACCCCATTTTCTCAGGACTACTTTTTCCCTCACCCTCCAACTACCCTCACTGCTGGCCTGCTTTCCCCTGTCCTCTTCCCCTCCTCACAAGTCATCCCATTTCATTGCACGTACACAGCAAAACAACCGAAATGTATATGTTTCAGTTTGAGCATGAAACTATCCGAAACTTAGCTCTTTTGGCAAAAAACAAATTTTGCACAGAAGTACTTTTAAGCAGCTTTTTCAACCCTGGCAACTTTAAGATACCATATTTTTCGGAATATAAGACTCACCTACCTTTTTTGGTGAGGAAAACAAGAAAAAAAAATCTGCCTCTGCCTCTGCCTCTGAGCAATTTTGCCTTGTTGCAGCAAACAGCCTGCTTTACTTTCATTTTCAGCATAGCTTGATTAGCACAAGAAAAAAATTTTTTGCTCCCAGCAATTTACCTCCTTGCAGCAAGCAGCAGAGGCCCACGCAAAACAGCTGAGAGCAAAACAGCTGAGAGTCGGGAGGCCGATCCAATCAACTTGTGCTAATTAGGCTGTGCTGAAGCTGAAACGAGCTGTTTCTTCTTGCTGCTTGCTGCAAGGATGTAAACTGCTGCGAGGCAGAGGCCAAAGGGTGGGAGGGGCTACATTCGGTGTATAAGACGCACCTAAATTTTCACCCCTTTTTGGGGAAAAAGGTGCGTCTTATACTCCGAAAAATACAGTATGTGGACTACAACTCCCAGCATTCCCCAGCCAGCATGTTGGTTGAGGAATTCTAGGAGTTGACGTCCATACGTCGTAGAGTTTCTAAGATTGAGAAACATTGCTCTAAAATACCCAGTTTTCAAACCAAGATCCTTTCCTAAAACCAACACAGGTGTTTTGATTCCTGAACCCCAGCAGTTTTTTCAGAGTTAATGTCATAAACGTCAGGATATTTTGTTGTTGCAAATACATTTAAGGAAAAAACATATAACCATCCTCCAAAAAATAGATCTGATTGTTCTCCAAACAAATCTACCCTTTTTTTACTCCAAAAAAAGTAGAAGAGAACTGATTGTTCTCGCCCGCTGAGAACAAAAATGCTTAAATCTTGAAGTTTATATATAGGATTTGGTTTCAGAAACCATAAGACACCATTCCTTTCCCGCTGCATTGAAAGATGGGAACAGCATGGGGACACAGAGTGGAATGATAATACCGCTTGACTTTGATGATTCAGTGCAGTGGTGAAAATGTTTGCAGAATGTATGGAAGATTCAACATCCCCAACATTTTTGCTAAGCCGTTTAAAAATCCCTCCAAGTAGTTGTTCAGTTGACTAATTTTTGTATATACATGCGTATATGCAGTGGTGGGATTCAGCCGGTCCAGGCAAACCGGCAGTTTTTTATTTATTTATTTATTTATTTATTTATTTATTTATTTATTTATTTATTTATTTATTTATTTATTTCAGATTTCTATACCGCCCTTCTCCTTTCGGACTCAGGGCAGTGAACAGCCAAAATAAAACATTTGTACACAAAAGTTAAAATAGACTTAAAATAATTAAATAAAGTTTGGCCCATAATTTAAAACATTTCAATTAAAATCAATATCAAATTTTAAAAACCATCAAATCAGTTAAATTGCTGGCTGGCCCTGCCCCTTCCAGAGTTCCCACCCACCCCATTTTGGCTCCCTGGTAAGAAGGCCTACTAGGATGCGTGGAGGTTGCGGTGTGCCCCCGCGTCCCGTTTTCGCTCCCAGGAGGCTGCAGGGAGGCCTAGGCCCAAAACGGGGCGCAAGGCTGTGGGGCGCCCCCCTCCCCCAGCAACCCATTTTCACTCCCAGGAGGCTGCAGGGAGGCCTACTAGACCCAAAACAGGGTGCAGGGGTAGCGCATCCCCCCCAGCCCATTTTTGCTCCCAAGGGGCTGCAAGAGGCCTAGTGCTGCCTGTTACACCCCCTGGCCACGCCCATCCAGCCGGTCATTAGGGCAGAGAACCGGTTGTTAAATTATTTGAATCCCACCACTGCATGTATGCATCACCACCCTGTTCTGTCAGCAAAACCCGACTCTACCTTCTGGTGTCTCGTGGCCAGCAACTCCCAGCCCGTCTCTTTCCCTCTGGCCAAAGTGCTTGGGACATAGCGTAGAACACTTCTTTCTAGCCAGTCCTCATCCCTCCTGCCCACTGGGAGGCTGCTGTCGTGAGCCTGTCTGCCTTTCAAGGTCAACCAAAACCTGGGATTCAAAGACACAGAAACTAGTACAGGTAGTTCTCAACTTTACGGCCACAACTGAACCCAAAATTTCTGTGGCTGAGTGAGACAGTGAAGGGAACTTTGCCCCATTTTACGGCTTTTCTTTCCACAGTTGTTAAGTGAATCATTGCAGTCGTTAAGTTAGTTACGTGATGGTTAAGTGAAGCTGGCTTTCCCAATTGACTTTGCTTGTCAGAAGGTCGCAAAAGGGGATCAGATAAACCCAGGACACTGTGACTGTCATGAGCAATTCTTGATTAAAAAGCCCATGCAGCCCTTGCCTTGCTGTCATGCTTTACAACCGCATTACTTAGCGAAGGAAATTCTGGTTGCGACTGCTGTCATAACCCAAGGACCACCAGTATAATAACTTGCAAATCTGAATGTGCTTCCTCCCATCCTCCCTTTATCTATTAGAGACGGTCATGCTTGAAATGCTTTCTCAAATTATGTTTCTGTCCTGGACTGACTTCTTTTATCTATTATCTTGGTTGCAGCTCTTCCTCCTGTTCCTCCAGACTATTCCCTCTGCCCATTACACACTTAGAGATCGCCCCCATATCCGAGTTATTTTTCGGTGAAGTTTCAGGAGGCAACTGGACTTCCTTGTTTTTTTCTTTTGAAGACATTTCGCTCCTCATCCAAAAAGCTTCTTCAGCTCTGACAGGAATAGAATGGAAGGGTTTAAACTCCTTGCAGAAAGCTGGTCATTTGCATCCTTTTAGAGTAGGGGTGTCAAACTTGCAGCTTCACATGACGTATCACGACTTTTTCCTCCTTCCCTAAATCGGACGTGGGTGTGGTCAGAGCGTGACACATCTGGCTCGTGGGCTCCGAGTTTGACACCCCTTTTTTAGCAGGTCATTGAAGCACTTGTAGGTTTATCTGTGTCCTCAGGGTCACCTGAGTAGGGCTCCTGGTTCTTGTACTCTGCAGTTTTTCCTCTGGAAATCCATTTCTCCTCCCACACCCTTCAAAGGAGGTTCATCCCAAATTGGATAGCTAAATCCTTCCATTCCCCACCATCCAGTCAGAACTGAAGAAGCCTTTTGGATGAGAAGCAAAACGTCTTCAAAGGAAAAAAACAAGAAAGTCCAGGTGTCTCCTGAAAAAGCACCTTTGGGACAATCATGACCTGGATGACTGAGAATCTCTACAGACTTTTCTGGTCTTTCTCTTGGGAATGCTAGTTTAAAGAGGGGAAAATGCTACCAAAGACCATCTGTACACCACAAGTGGAAGCCCTACACTAAATGCCCTTTGTTTGCTCCAGGATTAAAACCCATCATTTAGGAAGCAAGACTGGTTAGCAGTTTTATCATTTTCATTTTCCTCAGTTTATGCATTTCAAATCCCACAATTATAGAATATTTGAAAAGATTCAACTAGCTACCTTGAAATTTAGCTCTGTTCTCAAGGAACATGCAGAAGACAGGGCTGTTGTACAAAACCAAAGTTCAAGCTGTCTTATTTTTCAGATTGCGAGGTTATTGAGCACGTACAATTAGAATGCTTAAAGATTTAAAAAGTCTCATTGTTACAAATGTACATAGAGGATTGCTGCAAAGTCTGCAGAAAAGTTTCTTTTATAAAAAAAAACCATGCATAGTTTAAATTACTTTAATAGATACCACATTTGAGCTCAATAAAAAGGGAAATCCCTGCACTCCTTGGTCTGCCACTCCTCAAAAGAGGCGCCAGCTCTTCGGAAGTCTTCATCCAACTCTTAGCAGCATATGAAAATGATCACAGATTTGTATTCTTTATTTATACTGTTTCTCTCCTATAAAAGATTTTTATTTGCTTTAGTCTTCTGCATGTGCAAAAACTTAAGAACTCTTCTTTCCTAAAACATCTGCAGGGTCCTTATTTTAGATTAGCCTCTGACAATTTTGAAAGCTAGGAATGAATATTAGACACATCGCAGCTACTCCAGATCAACACTTACTTAAATGAAAGACTTCATTAATATTCCCACAAGCAACATTTATAGGCACATCAAATGCATCTTTTTTAGCAAAGTCAAGTTAGAGAATAAGGTATAAAAGACAGAAAGAGAATATTTAACCAATTTAAACATAATTGGGGGAGGGGAACCTTTTCTAATTTTGGCTCAGCAATTAAAACAGTTTTATTGGACAGTTAAATGCTCTATATCTTATGGAAATCTCAATAACACTTTTTATTTATTTATTTATTTATTTATTTATTTTATTTCTATACCGCCCTTCTCCCGAAGGACTCAGGGCTGTGTACAGCCTAATTAAAAACACAAAGACAGACAGAATTTAAAAATAATTAAAATTATTAAATAATAGGCCCAATTTATAAAACCCCAAATTTAAAATCCCATTTAAAACCAATTAAAATCTTTATATTGATAGCCCAGCCTGGCAGAACAACATGGTTTTGAGGGCACAGTGAAACACATGGAGATCAGAGATTTTACGAATTTCGGGGGGGGGGCGGATTTTACGAATTTTTTTTGGGGTGGAAAGAAGAGATGCTATTTTTTAGCAGAAGAAGTTGCAGTTAAATGTACCATTGAATTTTAAGAGAAGCCATCTTCTGGAAATAACTCTTAATAAAATCAGAATTGCAGTGATATTTAAAGCAAATGAGAGAAAGTTCTAGAAGCTTTACAACACAAGCAGTGGCAGATTTTGAAATTAAAAGGACAGGGGCAGTTGGAAGTCAGGACCTAGAGTTGTAGTCACGGCCAGGAGACAAAAGATTCATGGTGGATTGATGCTGCATACCATGTGGCAACATCTGGAAAATATTACCTACAAAATTTCTTTTTATGTATGGAAAGTAAAGTGTGTCTTCCTGTCTGACTATTTTAAAGTCTTAATGATGTTTCAGAGTAAAGAAATGCATGCGATGTAACGTTTAATGAATGCCTTTTTACAGGGTTATTGCATGTATTTTCATGCATCTTGGAACCTAACGTTTTTATTAGAATTTGAAGTATGCTTTCCCTAGTTTATTACTCTTCCTTATTGACCAGAGAAGCAAAGCGAGCATTCCGAACGTAGGTATCTGAGCATATATCTTCTTAATGCCGGTCCTTGTACTATTTGTTCTTATCTCCCCATGGGCAGTGCGCTGCAGAAGCTAAGATAGATAGGCAAAGCTGGCTGCTTGGCTTATCCCATTTGTACAACACAGCAAGATATATAAATCAGTTCAAACAAGAACATTGCAAGGATTTTGTTTGCTGGATATATTTTAATGCCCCCGACAAGAGATTGCCAGTGTGCTGTTGTTGCTGCTATTCTTGTGGTAGCTTTGTCTCACCACAAGTCCTACCACATAATGGGGATTTTACAAAAGATGCTGTTTTGCCATGTGGGAAGACAGTAAATATACTTGCATTAAACTTCCAAAAGATACATGTATCAGCCTTTTACAGCGCTGTAAAAATTAGAATTCCGCTTGGTTTCAAGCAGTTCTGTATTGAAGCGAGATCCTGTGTATGGTAAGCTTTTAAATTGTGTAGTCTAGAGGCAAGAAAAATGTTGCCTTGAGTATAAATATAAGAAAAATATTATGTCTTGCCCTTTGGTTGATGGGTTTCTATAGAAAACAGAGAAGGGGAAGTGACATTTAATATCAAGCTATATGGTCATGGAAAAATTGCTTTGCATGTTTTGAAATACTGAAACATTTAATTGAGGCTCTGATAGCCTTTGTTTATTTAAGAGATGTTTAGCCTGTTTTTCAGGACACACCAGTCTAACCAAAGAAGCTTGTAAGATTATAAAACATAAGAAAATACAATTACAGTAAAAACCAAACGCTTTTCCTTGAAAAAGTAACATGAAACTGTAAGCTATGGGCAATTTCTCAACTGAAAACTGAATCCTTGGCACATTAATTCATTTTTCTCAGCTGGACAAATCTTTATATGCCTTTTGAAAATCTATTGCAGGTCTTAGCTTCTTTGGGAAAATGCTTTTATTTAAAAAAGAACGTTGGTGTTAATAGTGATGCTATAAATATATAATCACTATTGATCACTGTCAGTCAGGGTTACACTAATGCTCAGCCCTTTTTAACCTGCATTGACTGAAAGAAAAGCATATTTTACAGGCTTGCTTGACTTGTAAAGATTATCTGCTCTCTGCTACATACAACACAAATTCTAAGCAGAAAGAAAGCAATTTTTGTAGCTGCCTTGCTACTGGTTTATTTCACTGGCGTTTTTACACAGCAGTCCAGCTTCATCTTCAGAAAGAGGCCATAAATATTTCTGTGGACATTAAACAACCCTTCAGGTTGTTGTGGTTTTTTTCTCCCTCTTTGAAACTCACAAATCAGAATATAATCCTGAAATATAAGAAAGAAGGCACTTTCAACAGTCAGCATTGAGAATGCATAGATATGCAGAGGGTATATCTAATTTAGGTCACCTTGTCTTCCTTTGGAAAGGGGAAAAAAGATCTATGTCAACATTTAACATCGTATTTATTATTTGCTTGTTTGCTTGCCTTATCTGCACCAGATATAAAAAAGACAACCAGTCTGCCATCTACTACGGTAATTTTGTAGTATAGGGTTGGCCATTTTTTAACATACTATCAAAGATATTCATGTGCAAACTGAGAAAATATTTCTGCCTTTCCTGGGTTGTGGCAGTGAATTTTAGAATTCTCTTTAGAATGCAGGTTGTACATGAAAAGATTAGAACCCAGAGACCCCCTTAAGATTTCCTGGTCTGTTCAGTTCTAAGCTGAATTCCAACCAACCAGACCATGAGAGAAACATTGTCTGGAAAGATTATTATGGGAGACTCCTCAGCCATCAACTTGGTTAATCGGAAATGGTGAACTATTGGCACTTTTCAGGGTGTTCTTGAATAAGCAAGCAGCTGTATATAGGTTGAGGTTTAATAATAACAACAACAACAACAACAACAATAATAATAATAATAATAACAACAACAACAACAACAACGATGATGACACAGTAACTTCTTTTTTAAACTAAGCATTAAGATACAGGTGTCAGATTGCAGTGCTACAACAGGCTTGTAATTGTCTGCCATTAAAACTGATGTAGTAATAGATTGCCTAGGTTCGCTTTAATTGAGATAGATAGATAGATAGATAGATAGATAGATAGATAGATAGGTTAGATAGATAGATAGGTTAGATAGATAGATAGGTTAGATAGATAGATAGGTTAGATAGATAGATAGGTTAGATAGATAGATAGGTTAGATAGATAATCTATCCATCTATCTATCTAGGAACATCAGTTAAAGTGAACCTAGGCAATCTATTACTACATATGAGAGAGAGAGAAGGAAGGAAGGAAAAGAAAAGAAAGAAAAGGAAGGAAGGAAGAAAGAAAGAAAGAAAGAAAGAAAGAAAGAAAGAAAGAAAGAAAGAAAGACTGTATTTGGACTTCATTCTTATTTCACATCTCCTCAGCCTTACTCAAATTTTGGATTTGCAAAATTCTAATGTTCCAAACTTGTGTAAAATATACTTGAGTACTTGAAATTCAGTATTGGACCTCAGCTATCTATCTGAAAGAAAAACTTTGGTATATGATCAGGACTCTTTTCAGCACAGGGACTGGTTAAAATTACTCCCAAGTTTTAAATCTTATTATTATACGGCTAAATAAAGTGGCCTGTAATCTCTCCTCCCAAAAGTCCTGAAATTAAATAAATCTGGAATCTGTTTATGAGGAATGATGGTGGTATCGAGCATGGGGAGCGAGTAAAAGAAACATATCAACATATTATTCCAGATATTGTGTGATATTATTCCAGATATGAAGGAATGGTTTTCAGCAATGCTTGGAAAAGACAAGAACTATCAAAGAATGTAACAATATGTGTTACTATGGCAGAGATCTTGTAATATCTTACAATAATATCCTATATTATTCATATTACACTACTGAATTTATTAGTAACCAGTAACTATTGTTCCTTATAAAATAAAAGGTGGATTTTTCTATTTTTCTTTTTTTAGCTTGTATTTTTAATTCACTTGGGGTTGTCTCTTCTATTTTTTTAACCTTAAAGCTTGTTTTGTTAATTGTATATGAGTGCTAAATAAAAAATACAATTTTTAAAAAATTAAAAGAAAATAAAACCTTTATGCAGCTAATTCTAATGTCATGTTTATGTGTGTATGTATATGCACATTATGTTAATTGCTTGAGCTGCTTTAACTAACAATGGATTTGACAATCTGTAGGGTTCCAATAAACAGAGCAATTTCAACAATGATATTTTGTTTGCTCCCAGAAATACTCCAGAGTGAAGGTGCATTTTTATTATTTCTGCCTCTCATTCTATTTTAATGAGTTTATACATTATCTGTAATGGCTTTCATATTATGTCTGTCATGCAAAGATTTTATTTAAATGTATACGGTATGAAGCTCTTGCAAGAGGCTGTTGGTCATATTGTTTAATTTTTAATGTAGCTATACAATTAGAAATTTTGAGCTTAACTTCTCTCATAAAATGATTTCCAGTTTAATTAATAATGGTAATGGTAGTCCTTGACTTATGACCCCAACTGAGCCCAAAATTTGTGGTTAAGCAAGACAGTTGTTAAGTGAGTTTTGCTCCATTTTATGATTTTTCTTGCCACAATTGTTAAATGAACCACTGCAGTAACAGGGTTATTAACTGAATCTGGCTTCCCCATTGAGTTCACTTGTCAGAAAAAATCTCAAAAGGTGATCACAATTCCAGGTCACAGCAACTGTCATAAATATGATCCAGTTGCCAAGCATCTAAATTTTGATCACATGACCACAGGAATGGCTGCACCAGTCATAAGTCTGAAAAATGGTCATAAGTCACTTTTTTCCAGTGCCATTGTAACTTCGAACAGTCACTAAACAAATGCTCGTAAGTCTGTCATTAAATATTCTCTTTTCAAAGGTGGTCATAAAACAAGATGATTATAGCTTTTCATCATGGGAATGCAGAAAGATGGAAGCTTTGAAGTGGAAAATTCCAATGTTAGGAAAGTCTGGAGTTAGTGGAGACTAAATCAGGATGAAAGAGGAAAAACAGATCTCTGGCACTAAAGTTTTCTTGCCCGGGGTATCTAACTCTGTAAAATATAGGAACAATCTCTGCAAAAGAAGAGAAGAGATGCCTAGATAAACATGTAAATCTAGAACTGGATATTTTAAAACCTTCCGATTTGGGCACCGACGCAGCATTTGTGAGTCCAAGACCATCCATCATTCTGTTTTCGGTTTGTTAGTTGTCCCGGTGGTGGTTTCAAATGTCATCCAAAACATTTTGAATTGATTTGCAGCATTCTATTATCTCTTAATTTGTGTTCCATTTTTTCTTTTTGTCCCCCTCCGTCTCATCCAGGCAAGAAGGCAACAAGACCCTAGTCCTGGATCAAACCTGGGAAGTGGTGATGATCTCAAACTGCGTTAAGAGGCAGTGCTGCGCTTTTTAAACTTGGCAAATGATGGAATTAAAAGACCAGAAACTGTGATGACTGGATATATATATATAAGGATATATAACCTTTTCCCTGATCTGCGGCAGCCAAACTATCACGTCCTGCCATGGTTTGCACTATGTTTGCGTTGCATTACCTGTGTTTCTGTTCTTTAAGCATGTCGCCAGTGGGGATTTGAGATTCTTGTTTTTTCTATGCAAGCTTATGATTTCTTGGCACTATTTTAGCAAAGAGAGAACTTTACGCAGCCATAAAAACGTTCCTCAGCCGACATTTGTTCATTTCAGGATGGGTCCGAATAAATTTTGTGTGAGTTCTTAAAAAAAAAAAACCAAAACTTTCTAAACTAATTTTATATGAGATGTTGGAAGTTTGTCATAATGTTCTTGCTTTTGACACATGCTCTTTGTGGTTGTCTCTTTTTGCACTTTTTTATCAACTTGCAAAAGAGTTTTACTCTTTTACATTATGCAGCCTGAACCAAGTAACACAAGTGTTGTCTGTTGATTTACTGAATTACATGGTTTTATTTTTAAAAGTACCGTAAGCATCCTATTATTTTAGTTTACATTTCCAGTGGCAAAATGTTTCAAGGAATCTTAACCTGTCAGCACATTCTGCTGTAAATTGAATTCTGAAATTGTTCTTCTGAAATCAAGACATTTAAGTAACGGTTCAGTGTGTACAAAATCTCACACTGGTTGCAAGATTCCATTTTGTGTGTCTGCGTGTGTTTACTTTCCATTGATTCAGTATTTTCCAATGGGATTAAGCTTTTGGGTAACATTAATCAATATTCACCTTGCCCTCCTTCCATTTATTATTCAAGACGTATTCTCTGCTTTATGTTGTATCTAGTAGTTTTGCTCTGTTTATCTAAGCAATCCACTTGAAATACCTACCTGCAATATTCATTTAGACTTTTAGAGTGAGTAGATAATGGCCTTTGGCAGAAGAGCGGATACTCCTTTTAGGTTGAATCATGGTTGTCTGATTTTCAGGGTTTTTTTTCAGTCTGCCATCTGTGTAAAAGCCAAGGCAAGAGGCAAAATGCAAGGGCAGGATTCTGCCTGCTTATATTTTTGCAAAATTAACATACCTCCTTGGTATTTCAATATTTTTAGTCGACAAATAAAGGGCTTTTTTTGTTCATAATTGGGTAATGCAGCAGTTGATGTTTCTTGTTCATTTTGGAGCCCCGTCCCCCCCCTCGTTGAAGCAGAGTTGCTGGCCCATCAAACACCCTCCGAGGACTTTAGAGCGCGAATGAGCGGGCAAGAAGGTAAGCTAGCCAAGATGACCATTGGCCACAAACCAGGAAGGTTTCTACTTCCTATTTCAGGTCTTCATCCTTTTTAAAAATTGACATGGCACCATTCCAAATCGTGTGTGTTGGTTGGCATGGCAGATGAAAGCTATGACCAGCTATGGGTTAAACCAGTAACGCAGCATACGAATGCCACTCTTACTGGGGAAGGTCAAGGAGAGTCATGTCAAAAAAAAACAAAAAAAACCCTTGGTGTTTGTTCTTACATCTCTTATAGGGCTCAGAGGGTGAGGTGGTCGCTAGGGGAAGTGAAGCCCAAATAAGCCCACAAGATTGATCATAGCAGGAGCCAAGTCAGCTGGTGGCTTTTGCACCAAGGAAAGGAATCAACTCCAAAGAAATTGCCTTTGCAGCTATTACCCCTCCCCAACAGATTTCTTGACGTTAAGGCTATACACATTGTTTGAACCTCAGGATTTTAAAGTTCTACTTACTAACTTTGAGGATGTAATAATGATATAACTGCAATCATCTCATCTAATTGTTTCCTATCAGTTATTTTTTGCATTTATATTTCTACTGTTTTGTATATAATCCTCTTCCCCAAAATACTCTACTGATCCCAGAAGAATAACTAAGATGCATTATTTTTTTTAAATAATGGGAGCTGAATTAGAAACAGCTACAGATTTATGTTAATAGCTGGTGAAATTTCCCAGACATGACAACCCTAGATTTTTATCTTTACTGTAACGGTTGATTGTTGGTACTGTTCCCAGATAGATCTCTAAACAGATCATTGTCACACTTCATTTTATTAATTTTGATACTTTTTTTTTCAGTGTGTGTTTTTTTATTTTCCTTAAGAAATAATGCTTCAAAGAGTTTCTACTTGCTGTTATCATCCAAAATGTTCTGTTCCCTTTTATTTGCAAACAGTATGATTTTACCTGGTTTCCAATATGATTTGAGGGAGGAAAAAAACCTTAAGTATGCAAACTATATTATTGCATATTAACCTTTGTGTGTAAATATTTTTATCCTGTTCCTTAGAACCTTCTACTTATGGTCAATTCCATTGATCACATTGGTTTAATAAGGTGGGATATATAAAGGGGATTTGCCATATTTTCAGGCAATTCATGATAGAATCAATGAAATCAAGACACCTAAAATTGATGATAGTTTTCAATTTCCAATTGTTTAGAGAATAAAGCAGATTATGAAAAACATCACAATTTCGCAATCTAGTTTGTCCTTGACCTAAAGTTCCTTTTTTTTTTTTTTTTTTTTTGATTACACATGAAGCTATGGTTAATTAGGAATTTCCTGATTTAATGCCTTGTGATGCAAAGGTTTATTAAACCAAGGTATGATTGTCAGAAGAGGCCGCTATATCTTAATGCTGGCATTAAGATCAACAAGTGTTTTTTGTCGCTATTTTGTGCAAACCTATTGAACTTAAACATTAAGTTATTGATGCAATTTGATATTTTCATAATTTCTATTTAAACAGAAGTTGCATCATCTTCACAGAACATCTTTTAAGAGTTGCCTTAAAGCATCAACATTGCTTTTGCTGTCTTTTTCTCTGTCATGTTCATAATAAACTTCTGTGTAGTGAAACCGAGTCGTTGTTTATTTCTTTGTAAACATATTCTGAAGCAATGCAGGCAATCATAACGTTTAGAAACAGAAGGGCTAACTTTTTAAAAAGAAATGTTGGGCAAATTACTATTTTTCTAAGCAATATTCCTGAAGCGTGACCATCATTTTCTTTCTTTTTGAATAGATTCTCAGTATGCAGTTGAAAAATTAGAAATTTCAGTTTTTGCTCAAGTCGCCGTAATATCTCATAGTATATATTTTTCATTGGTTTCTGGAATAGAGAGAAATTAGTTCTGAAATTCATTTCCAGAACTAAACATCAGTTCTATGAAACTTTTCCAATGCATGTTCTCCCAGAAAACCTATTGTTTAAAATTTTTAAATGTAATACAAGTTAAACTCTTTGGTCTCTTAAGTTTAATTAAAATGCTCAAGTAAAAGCTATTGTTAAAACAGACAGGAGGATACGAACAGTGGGTGTTTTCCAGAGCTGTGACACAACTACTGAAAAAGCCCACTTCCAGTTCCTCTGTCTTGGCCAGAGGTGGTATTCAGCCGGTTCGGATGAATGCTTTGTAGCTCATCTCAATCGTGCAGCACAGCTGATTCCCCCCCCCCCCACTATTCTACTTACCGTTGCTGACTTGGAAGGTAAGCAGCTGAACTTCTAAATGCTCCATTTTTAGCACTGCGTGCAAGCGCCATAGGCACGCATGCACACGCTCATCGAAGCAGTTGTTAAACCGGCAGCATCCCACCGCTGGTCTCGGCCCAGGATCTGCAACATCGCAAGCAGAAGAGGCTCCAAGCTTATCCAAATCCTTCCACAGGGGGTTCAAAGGCTACCTGATGAGTACCCAGCTAAACTAACAACGATGGAAGTATAGGTAGTCCTCGACTTACTATCACCACTGAGCCCAGAATTTATGTTGCTATGTGAGACATTCGTTAAGTGAGTTTTGCCCCCATTTTAAATACTTTATCCCATACTTTTAAATACTTTAAACTATTTTAAAACTGTTGTTTGTACCTTGTGTTTTTAATTGGCTGTACACCGCCCCGAGTCCTTCAGGAGAAGGGCGGTATATAAATTAAATTATAAATAAATAAATAAATTTTACGACTTTTCTTGCCACATTTGTTAAAACGAATCACTGCAGTTGTTAAATTAGCCACACGGTTTGTTAAGTGAATTCTGGCTTCCCCATTGACTTTGCTCATCAGGAGGTTGCAAAACGGGAATCTCGTGACCCCGCCCCCCCGGGACACTGCAGCCGTCATAAACATGAGTCGGTTGTCCAGCACATCCGAACGTAAATCACGTGGCCATGGGGATGCTGCAACGGTCACAAGTGTGAAAAATGGTCATGGGTCACTTTTTTCAGTGCCGTTATAACTTCGGATGGTCACTAAGCGAGCTGCTGTAAGTTGAGGACGGCCAGTGTCCCACTGTCTGCTTTTGTCAAGTGTAATTGCGGTTGTGGTACACGCCAAGAGCAGCCCACAGCTACACCTGTGATTTTCTTCTGGGCTTGGGATCCAAATGCTAAGATGCGTCGGTTCTACAGCGCAGCAAAAGGTGCCAATTTTGCCTTTCTTGCTTGAGATTGGGATGCTCTCAATGCCTTCAGCTTTCAAGCAGGTCCCACTGACGCCCCTTTCATCCCAAAACAGCTGGGCTAAAATCCGTGATCCGTCAGGAACAATAAAACCAGGTGGGGTGGATTGCAGAGAAGAAGCAGGTGCGGAGTTTTTAAAGCTCTCGGAAAGGGTTTGAATGGGCAGAAACGTCCTTGGAGAGTTGTACACACAGCTGCCTTCCCCCCTCCTTATTTCCTTGCAATATACAGTTCTAATTCTAACGTAATGTAATTCAAATGTAATATTATAATACAATATAATAGTTCTACTATTCATGTCCTCTCCTCTTCTTTTTATTTTTTTTTATGGCAGTAACTCAAAACCAGCTGAGAGCAGGCAGGCGAGTATTTAAAAATGCATTTAGCAAGAGCAAAGGACCAAACTTTTATTAATCTGCACAGAACTGCAGGGGGAAAAAATGTTCTAGGGCCAATCCTCGAGTTACAGCCATTTGTTTACCGACCAAACTTAAAACTCCACTGAAAGAAAGGTGATTTACGATCATTTTTTCACACTTGACAACCGTTGCAGCAACTGCCATGTGTTTGTGACAATTGCAGTGTCCTGGGGTTAAATGATCACCTTATCATCAGATTCACTGAACAACGGAGTTACTAACTTAACTGCTGTGATTCACTTAACTCTGACAAGAAACATCGTAAAATGAGGCAAAGCTCACTTAACAACTATCAGTGGAAATTTTTTTTTATAAACACTTTATTAAACTTTTATTACATTAAAAACATAAAAAATTATTTCACTCAACAACAGCTAATTGTGTTTTTCTTGTGACAATTTGTGCGTTATTTACAAAAATTAAATTGGCGTATTTACATTTTTATTTTATCTATTACTTGTACTTAATAACTATCTGTCTTCAATCAATCTCTGTTCTATCCAGTTATACCACTGTTCCCACACATTGTAAAATATCGATGTCTCTTTATCTTTTAAACTCCGCGTTAATTTGTCCATTTCTGCACAATTCATGATCTTTTGTATGACCAGTTTCTCTGTGGGTGTACATGGCTGTTTCCAACATTGAGCGTAGGCAATCCTGGCAGCGGTTAATATGTGTAGTACTAGATATTTTCTGCCCTTCACACACACACACACACACACACACACACACACACACACACACACACACCCCAATCTTTAATTTTTAACCAGTATTTTCGAGCCTCAGGACAGGACCACCACATATGGTAGTAGGTTCCCTCTTTCTTTTTACATTTCCAACATATGAGGCTCATTTTAGGGTACATTTTCGCTAATCTCGGAGCGGGTAAGTGCCTATCAGTGGAAATTTTAAGGGCCAATTATGGTCATAATTGTGGACTACTTGTAATGCTCACAGTGTTTCAGGGCTGACAGGAGTTACAGCTCCCTGCAACAATGAATTTCCCTCTTTTGTTTTAAAACACGCTTAAAAACATTAACTGGCAATCTGTAATTTATTTTCCTTCTCTCTACACATCAAAACTATTTATTTATTGTTTGCATCTTCTACTATCCTACTCTGTCAAGTCTCATCTGTTTGCACTTACCAAAAAAAAAAAAAAAAAAAACCCAACATGCTAAAAGAATATCAGCAATCTTAAACCATTAAAAGATCATAGAAATTACGCAGAGGTAAGGGACACGGTGGCTCAGTGGCTGAGATGCTGAGCTTGTCGATTGAAAGGTCGGCAGTTCAGCGGTTTGAATCCCTAGTGCCACGCAACGGAGTGAGCTCCCATTAATTGTCCCAGCTTCCGCCAACCTCGCAGTTCGAAAGCAGGTGAAAAATGCACATAGAAAAATAGGGACCACCTTTGGTGAGAAGGTAACAGCGTTCTGTGCGCCTTTGGCATTCAGTCATGCCAGCCACATGACCACGGAGACGTCTTCAGACAGCGCTGGCTCTTCGGCTTTGAAACGGAGATGAGCACTGCCCCCTAGAGTCAGGAACAACTAGCACATATGTGCGAGAGGAACCTTTACCTTTAGGGGAAAGATAATGGTGGCCTTCCAATATGAAGTGAATGAACTGAAAAACATCATTGGATCTGCTTTGCCATCTTCTCCTGGAAAAAATCGGAGACAAAGAAGATTTGATGATGGGTACGGACAAAATGGGGTGAATTGGTCACTATACAAGTCAAGATGGTCCTATAAGTAGTCCAGCATGGAAAACAGCTATTCACTTCACTTCTTCCCAGTTGGAAATCCCAAGAATGGCTGGAGAGAGGAATGATCCAATCCAAGGAACCTTCTTGTGATCATGAGTGATCCCTCTACCCAAACACCTGGCTTTAACCTGCCTCTTCTCGGGACAAAATTGAACAAAATTAGCTGTGATACTGGAAGAAGTGCCTCTGTCCTCTGTTGGTGGGGATGGAAAGAGTCTCCTTGTGATTGTGGTGCTGATATGCAAACGGTTAAGCATTGTGCAAAATTGCCAAGGATGTGTGTTCTCTGGATCCTTAAAGCAGTGTTTCTCAACCTTGGAAGCTTGAAGATGGGTGGACTTGAACTCCCAGAATCCCCCAGCCAGCTGGGAGTTGAAGTCCACCCATCTTCAAGCTTCCAAGGTTGAGAAACATTGCCTTAAAGGATCTGCATGAAGCAACTTCAGAGGTATTCACCTCAATAGCTGAACTGGACATACCGCTAGGAAGCAGCTGCCTATCATCATAGAAATTTTGTTTATAATTATGTGGATTGTGTGTATGTGTTTATTTCTCTTCTGTCATGTTCTCATCGTATGCCAAATAAAGTATACAGTAGCAGCCAAAATTGTGGAAACCTTTTGGGAAAAGTGTATTTTTGAGGTTTGATGGCTAATAACACCACTTTTTTGGGGGGAATTTCAAGATAATCCTATTCCACTGCTGGAATGGCCTGGGAATAGGTCAGAACTTCACCCAATTGAAAATCTACGGAGCCGACTAAAGAAACTTCTTAGTCAGAAGCGACCCAGCAATAAAACCCAGTTAATAGTTTTTAATTGTATAGCTTTGGGTTTTTAAATTGGGGGCCGATTGATTTAATTTATTTTAGCTATCTTAACTTTTATATTGTATGTATTTCAATTTCGGCTGTTCACCGTCCTGAGTCCCTAGGGGGAGAAGGGCGGTATATAAATTCAAATATAAATAAATAAATCATTCAATCTTGGTTTCACATTAGAACAGCTGCAGAACTAAAAGACTTGGTTCACTCCACGGGAAGACGTTGTTACGCTGTCATTCATACTAAAGATTACCCAACTAAGGATTAACTGACATGGTGCTCATTTTTGTATATCTCATTTCACTTTTCTTCTTTATAACTGCTATTCTAATAGCAAATCCTTCATAAAAGTGATTGCATTACATTCTTGATTAAATTATCTTTCCATTGATATATAATATTATGGTACTACCCCCCCCCAAAAAAAGAAGTGTTGTTATTAGCTAGTTTTAGAAAATATACTTTCCCCAAAAGGTTTCCACAATTTTGGCCACCACTGTAAGTAGTCCTTGTTTAGCAACTGCCTCATTTAGCAACTGTTGAGAGCTCATCCCAACAACCTCTTCCAATATTTTGTAGCCACTTGCCCTTTTGTGAAGTCTCCCATGGACTCTTAATAGCAATAGCACTTAAGACTTACACATCACAGTGCTTTCCAGTCCTCTCTAAGCAGTTTACAGAGTCAGCCTATCGCCCCCAATAATCTGGGTCCTCATTTTACCAACCTCAGAAAGTTAGAAGACTGAGTCAACCTTGAGCCAGTCAGACCAGTCAAAAGAGAAAACCCATATTCCCTACATTGCTTTTGGGGAGGGCTTCCACACCATCACACCCAGCTTCAAAGACGTTGTTGATTCCCACCATCCTACCACATCTGTATTTGTGTAGAATTTTGAAAATACTTTTGAAAACGTTCTTGCTCTCTACAAATGCCGTTTCCTCCAACCCGGAGGTTTTTTTTTTCATAAAATTTGGAAGCTTTTCCTCCAAAACTAGCAAAAGGCAAATCAAATTGTATTCCACGAAGCCAAGGCCTTCATGCTAAAAACGCCCCAAGGAGTTCCCACAAAGCTTTGTTCCTTCGACTTTAAAGTCAGGATAGCTTCGGGGATTGGTCAGATGACCGTGTGAGGCTGGGTGTGGCCCCGAGATCGTTCCAGGAATAAACGATGCTATGTGGGAAAAATGCATTCTTCACACTCAGTCCTGCAGGAGCATTTCCTGAAGGATTCCTTTGATGCCCCACAGAAGGACGCTTGCGTTTGTATTAAACTGACGTCGTTTGCTGAGAATATCTCCAGGCAGCAGAAGACCTCAATCCTAGAAGTATTTTAGTCTGGCCATAAGCTACCAATGAGGATGCAAACTATGTATAAGGCAAGGAACAGCCCCTGAAACCTAGGACAATTTCAGGAATTACCATCAAATTATCAATGCATCTCAAAGACTCTTGAGTTGGAGAAAGCTGAGCTCGGAGGTGGTATTTAGCTGGCCGGTAGTGGAAATCATAGGTGGGCCTGCCCACTCACCCCAGCTCTATGCCATCCTATTTAGGCACGTTTTGGAGGGCGCGCGCTTACATTTGCAAACCGGTAGGGAAAATAAGTGAATGCCATCCCTGGCCGAGCCGATGGATTTATTTTATCAAGCTGTGCCCAAATCGTTTGTAATCAGAAGTTCTCCTGTTCATCTTTTTGAAGGAAGAGAAAGCTCAAAGCCCAGTGTCAGACCTGCCCCAGTCCGATCCCTTAGGAAAGAGAGACCCTTGACTCCATTTAGTGGAAGTGATAGGTTTATAATGGGTGTATGTTTGTTTTAATCTGTGGGCCAAATTCTTATATATTCGATTTTAAATAGTTTTAAATTTTGTAAATTTATGTGTTTTAATATGACTGTACACCACCCTGAGTCCTCCGGGAGAAGGGCGGTATAGAAGTCCAATAAACATAAACATAAACATAAAGAACTCCTTGCAGGACTCTTGCTTGGACTTTTCAGCGGGTGAATGCCATTAATTCACAAGAGGTAAATAAAGGGGGGGGGGGGTTTCGTGATCAGGAGCCTGTTTCTTGCTTCTGCTAAGGCTGGGTCAGAACAGCAAGCCTACCTCTCTTTCCTAAGGCTGAACTTCGGAGGTGAGAAGCAGGCAGCCCAGCAAAAGACTCCTTTTAGGTGTAACCCAGCCGGCCGTGGGCCTCTGATCTGACATGCAAGATGTATTATCAGTAAAGTTAGCTTGGAAAATCAGGCCATGGGGGGGGGGGGGGAGGGAGGAAAGTGGGGGGGGCATCTGTTTCTAATGAGAGGTACAAATTTAGACCTAACTCGGCATGAATCACAGTATCTGGCACGGGCCAAGTTTTCGTACATTGATGCCATTGTAATGAGCCCGAATGGGGGTGAAGCACGTCTGGAGAATCTGGGTGTACCAATGGGGGAAGGTGGACGCTGAGAGCAACTACTACTTTGTGGTTAACAGCCTCCCCCCCCTCCACTCCAGGCTTGGTGGCGGAGGGTGGGGTGACTTCATGTTCTTGCCATGCATGGGAGGGGGTCCTCTCCTCTCTTTCTCATCGCAGCCACATCTGGGCAAGGCTTTGGGGGAGGAAAAAAAAACCCCCACACTCCTCCCCGGAGGAAATGATAGGTTTGAAAGTGCCACAAACAGCCTGTCAAAGCTACTGAGCAACTAAGTGAGGGCCCCCAGGCTCCCTCAGGCTTGGTGGGTGGGGACAGGGGGCTACCCGAAATGAAAACCAGGTTGGCAAAGCTGCGGCTGAGCTTCAGCCTGCTGAAGGGCTGATTAGTCGGATTTCTCAGCTCCGCTTCCTTTGCTCTACGCTGGGCTCTCTCCTCAAAGGGACGGCTTAAGAATAGGGACTCTATTCCACTTTGCTCTTTGTCTTTCGTTCAGAATGGGTCGGGGAGCTAAGAGCCGTGGGGCCCAGAGCAGAGTTGGGTCTTTGGGGTGGGCTCGTCGGCAAAATGTGGGTTGTTTGCAGCAGGATTGATGGTTGGTTAATATCAGAGGAATTTTGCTGGAGGAAGGAAGGAAAGAAGGAAGGAGGGAGGGAGGAAGATGCCTCAATATTTGGAACAACTTTCTTCCAACCGCAGCCCGCCGGAGGGCTCAACCCCAGGCCCCATCGTCCTCAGCTCATCTGAGTTCCTGCAGGAGGATCACCAGGTCTCTGACGAATTGGCCAGATGTCGTAAAGTTTCAGTAGATCATGTCCTAGCTGGACAGCTGGACTTTGGAATGACGGTGCCTTCTCCTTAAAGAGGGCACGGCTTTGGAGAACCTAAGAAGAAAGCCACAGAGAGCCCAAACTGGATGCATGGACAGGGGATGATGGGAGCTTTAGTCCTGCATCTCTGAAAGGGTCAGCAAATCAGATGGGGGGGGAAACCTATGTTCCAGAGACCCCTTTTTATTTTCCCAGAACACTTTGCTTCTTTAAAATCTGCAGTCAGAATTCTGAACACGTTCTTTATTTCTCTTTGTATCACATTTCTTGTATTTGGTTATCAATTCCTCCTTGCTCTATCATACTTGTCAGAAAGTCTTTCTCACAAAGTATGTAATTTTTTTTTGTTTTTCTTTTTCTTTTCTAGCTTTCAATGAGAAGGATTTTCTGACCAGCTGAGTTTGTTTTAAGTTCAATCAATCAAAGTTTAAGTTAAATCAATTTCCAGATTAAAAACACAAACAACTGATTTTAAGAAAAATCAAAACACGGGCAAAACCAAACAGGTAAATAATTTCAACTCAAACAATTACAAGGTTCAGAAAGAAAAGGATTTTGAAAAGAGAAAATTGCCAGAAGTTGGCAGAAATGAAGAGTTATAGGCAGAAGGAAGGAAGGAAGGAAGGAAGGAAGGAAGGAAGGAAGGAAGGAAGGAAGGAAGGAAGGAAAAAAGGAAAAGGGGAGGGGACAGATGGGAGAAAGGAGAGAAGAAAAGAAGGAGGGAGAAGGAGGGAAGAAAGACAGATGGAAAATAAGGAGGACAGATGGAAGAGGGGAAGGAAAGAGGGAAGGAAGAAGCAGCAATGGATGGAAACTAATCAAGGAGAGAAGCAACCTGGAATTAGGGAGAAATTTCCTGACAGTGACAACAATTAATCAATGGAGCAACTTGCCTCCAGAAGTTGTAAATGCTCCAACACTGGAAGTTTTTAAGAAGAGATTGGATAACCATTTATCTGAAGTGGTGGAGGGTTTCCTGCCTAAGCAGGGGGTTGGATTAGAAGACCTCTAAGGTTCCTTCCAACTCTGTTGTTCTGTTCTGTTCTGCTCTGTTTTAGTCTAGTCTAGTCTAGTCTAGTCTAGTCTAGATTAAACTAATCTACTCTAGTTGCAGCAAGTCATCCTTTTCCAAATCACACCTTTATGGAGAGGCAATTGAAAGCAAGAAGTCTCATCACTTTCCTCTCTGTTTTCTTTGTAGAGGACTACAAACCTATACTTCCCCAAAATGACATCACCTTTGAAAGGGAAAGGCTAACTGGATTTCCACAAGATTCCACGTGGGAACCCAAAGGGGTTGGATCATTTACATGCACTATGTGGAGGAAACTCAACATCTTAAAAGCTTTGTGAATGGAATGGAATGGAATGGAATGGAATGGGAATAGGAATAGGAATAGGAATAGGAATAGGAATAGGAATAGGAATAGGAATAGGAATAGGAATAGGAAAAGGAGCTGGAAGGGCTCTTAGAGGTCCTCTAGTCCAGCCCCCAGCTCAAGCAGGAGAACCTACACCATTTCAGATAAGTGGCTGTCTGGTCTCTTCTTAAAAGCCTCCAGTGATGAAGCACCCACAACTTCTGGAGGCCAGCTGTTCCACTGGTTAATTGTCCTCACTGTTAGGAAGTTTCTCCTCAATTCCAAGTTGCTTCTCTCCTTGTTTAGTGTCCAATCATTATTTTTTCTCCTGCCCTCTGGTGGTGAATGTGTGTGTGTAGTATATTCCATTTCATTAATTTCCTGCAAAATACACACACACACACAGACACATTTGGGGGGTGGGAAAGAGATACCACTTTTTGCTTTCCATTAATATAATTATAAATGGCATTTTAAAGGGAAGCAGAGTACAAGAGGCTGTTTTGATGGCTTTCTTGACCAAGACATGGTAAGCTTGGTGTAAAAGAATGAGGTTTGCTTAGATGGTTGTAAGGTCCCAAAATACACTTGAGTCACCAGAATGCCAAAGAGAGAGACTCAAGACGAGGCTTGCAAAAAAAAAACACAGATTTTATTGATGTCCAAAAACAAAATACTGGGTGGAACTATATCCAGAACATACAGATACAATGCATGCGAGGAAATAGCCACACCTTGGTGATGGTATGGCGTCCTTTTATACCCTCAGAGACGTCAGCTTAGTACCCACTTCTGGCCTCCTAATTTAGGTTTGTGTATTCCTTGTTGCCCTGCAAGGGGGAATAGAAACTTCCCAATTAGTCATCTTGAGCATTTCTTTGTTTACTCAATTGGCCACTTTGGCCCCCTGGCTCTGGAAAGCAGGAGTTTATCCAGATCAAACATAAATTAGGGCTGAGGTGTAAATTATCCCTTTGTTGATGGCTGTAGTTTCAACTGAGATAACGGACCATGCTTTTAGATGGCAAGAAAAACAGGAAGAAGATTGATATGGGTTCAGGTTAAATGGCAGGGACATATGTTTGTTTGTTTGTTTGTTTTAATTTGATTTATATGCCGCCCTTCTCCGGAGACTCAGGGCAGCTTACAATGCGTTAAGCAATAGCCTTCATACTTTTGTATATTTATATAAAGTCAGCTTATTGCCCCCACAAACTGGGTCCTCAATTTACCTACCTTAGAAAGGATGGAAGGCTGAGTCAACCTTGAGCCTTGGAGAGATTCTAACCAGCAGTAATTGCAGGCAGCTGTGTTAATAACAGGGTGCTTAGACCACTGTACTATCAAGGTTTGACAAATACCAGATACATTACAGGCCTAATAACAGAATATGTTTGTTATAGGAGATACAAATAGAAAGGAATTATATGTATTACAGGAACCTAATGGTTACAGAATCTAGTATACCAGTATATCATATTCTAGTATTATTTATTATATCCTTGTTATTGTTTCCCTTCATGGTCCTTTCAACTTACCTGAACAGGAATTTCCGGGCTGCAATATCCCAAACTACTGAAGGTAAGACCTCCAAGGTCCCTTCCAACTCTATGATTCTATGCTCTATGATGTCTTGGTCTCCTGCCCTCCCACACCACTTTCACATACTGAGGTTGGTCTTTGCTCTGTCTTCTCAAAGTCCTGTAACTTGATTCACAAAGGTGCTGCATTAAATGAAAACCATGCTCCACACCAGTGGTGGGATTCCAATTTTTTTACTACCAGTTCTGTGGGCGTGGCTTGGTGGGCGTGGTGTGGCTTGGTGGGCGTGGCAGGGGAAGGTTACTGCAAAATCCCCATTCCCTCTCCACTCCAGGAGAAGATTACTGCAAAATCCCCATTTCCTCCCCACTCCAGGGGAAGGTTACTGCAAAATCCCCATTCCCTCCCCACTCCAGGGGAACGTTACTGCAAAATCCCCATTCCCTCCCCACTCCAGGGGAACGTTACTGCAAAATCCCCATTCCCTCCCCACTCCAGGGGAAGGTTACTGCAAAATCCCCATTCCCTCCCCACTTCAGGTAAAAGTTACTGCAAAATCCCCATTCCCTCCCCACTCCAGGAGAAGGTTACTGCAAAATCCCCAGTTCCTCCCAATCAGCTGGGACTCGGGAGGCAGAGAATAGATGGGGGAGAGGCCAGTCAGAATTTCCACTACCGGTTCTCCAGAACTGGTCAGAACCTGTTGAAACCCGCCTCTGCTACACACCCACCCACCCACAAAACAACACCATAGAAAAACAGATGGATAAAACTATTCGTTGACCAGTTTAAGAAAACTGCGTTGACATGAACGCAGCCGTGTTCCAAATGGCTGGAATTGTCCACAAGATGGAGCCAAAGGAGGGGGAAAAAAATTAATTGTGACTTTTCTTCTAGCACAATCTCTCTCCCTCACTCTGTGTCAAACGTCTGACTAGCGCACCTAAGCAAAATAGGTGCTCTCCAGCATTTTAAAATCCTAAAAATAAAACTTTATTGGATACACCATTTCCGGTACTGAAGAATTATAAACTAGCTCTGACGTTTTTCCCAGGCAATGCTACGTAGTTAAAACATTAGTTTCCCTTTCTTTCCACCCATAGAGATCACACCAGGGGTGAAATCCAGCAGGTTCTGAAGAACTGGTAGCGGAAATTTTGAGCAGTTTGGAGAACCGGTAGCGGAAATTTTGAGCAGTTCGGAGAACTGGTAGCGGAAATTTTGAGTAGTTTGGAGAACCCACAAATACCACCTCTGGCTAGCCCCAGAGTGGGGTGGGAATGAAGATTTTTCAGTAACCTTCCCCCAGGAGTGGGATGGGAATGGAGATTTTGCAGTATCCTTCCCCTGCCACGCCCACCAAGCCACACCACGTCCACCAAGCCATGCCCACAGAACCGGTGGTAAAAAAAAAATTGATTTCACCACTGGATCACACCGTCCAATAAAGAATCAGTCTTTTGTTTTGAGAACAGTTCCTTTCTTTATCGGACACCTGCAGTAGTGACCTTGGTGGGTTCTTGCCTCACACGGTCTATTCTTGGATCGTCTTGCGTTCCTTCTTGCCCTCCCCTCTCCCCCCCCAGTTGAATAGCGATAAAGGTTCAAACGGCTGAGAAGCCTTTCACACCTGACACTCTGCTTCTTCTCATTTCTTCCCCCGACACATGTGTTCCTTCAAGCCCAGTTTGGCCACCCAACTTTAAACCCAGACAAGCTGTGGAAAAGCGGCAGAGAGGAAGGGGCCGAGAAAGGCAGAGGTCAGGACGCCAGTGCAGTTCTTCGAAAATGGGGATGATGAACTCAAACGTTGGGAATAATCAAAAGCAAATAGTTGGCCACGCCACTATGACAATGCAGCTGATTGTTGCAAGGCCAGCTACACCTTCACATGTCCTCCAGCATCTTTCAGAGGAGAGAAAAAGAACAATTAGAAGATGTATTAGTATTATTATTATCTTTATTCATTAAACATGAAATTCAAGTCAACTGAACATTCAAAAATGCATCACAAATACCATTGACTGGTGCTAATGGTTGATACGGGTTGCTGCAAGTACCTTCTTAAGATGTAAGATGTTCCAAGTAGTGCATTTTTTTGCAGTTCCACTGGTGTTATTGCAGGAAGCTGCAATTTGCTGAAGTATCTTATAAAATTCTTGGACATGGTACCAAGTGCCCCGATGACAATGGGTATCACTGTGACATATTTCATCCATAACCATGTAGTTTTGATGGCCAGGTCACGATATTTCGTGATTTTTTCCAGTTCTTTTTCTTCGACTCTGGCATCTCCTGGTACCACAATGTCAATAAATTGTACGTTTCGGTTTTCGACAACTGTGATATCTGGCGTGTTGTGTTCCAAGTGACAATCCGTCTGTATTCGAAGTCCCACAAGATCTTCAGCTTCTCATTTTCTATAACTTTTTCCACTTTATGACTTTTTGGATTACAGGAAAGTCGTATTTTTTTACATAATGACTAGTGGATTAATTTAGCAACTCGGTTGTGTCTAGCTTTGTAATCAGTTGGTGCGATTTTGCTGCATTCACATATTAAATGTGTAAACCGTTTCGACTTTGTTGTTGCAAAGTCGGCAGTTTGGATTGTTGGTGGATTTTTGTATCTTTGCTTTCATGACATTAGTTTGTAGTGCTTGTTCTTGAGCAGCCAGTATTAAACCTTCCGTTTCTTTCTTGATGGTTCCCATCTTAAGCCAGGCCCATGTAAAGTTGTCCTTCGATGTTTTTCAAGTGCTGTCCATGCAAAGCTTTGGTTTTCCATCTATTTAATCTGTCATCCAGCTGTTTTTCCTTATATTCTGCCTTTGTTTCTGTTGTTTTTATAATGTTCTCCATTTTATTATTATTATTAGTTAATCTTTAGTGAGATTCACAGCCTTTGAGGCTGATTAATAGCTCAGCAGCTCAAGTCCTAACCAAGGACCTAGGAACTGTTAAGGTATCGTCGGAGGATGTAAGCTGTTCCGAGTAAGGTGGTTTTTTGTAGAGTCAAAATGTTCAAGTCCGGCAAATTTAGAATTTCTAAATAGCAGGGTAGCCCTTTGGGTATTGCTCCAAGGGCTCCAATTACAATCGGGACAACACACGATTTCTTTTTCCAGTCGCTCAACTTCAATTTGCAAGTCCCGGTACTTTGTGATTTTTTCTTGCTGCTTATCTTCAATCCGTGCATCACCAGGTATTGCAGTGTCAATGAACCATACTTTTTTCTTTTCAACTATTGTTATGTCAGGTGTGTTGTGGACCAAGTGCTTGTCAGTCTGAATCCTAAAGTCCCACAAGATCTTGAGTTTCTCATTCTCTAAAACTTTCTCAACCTGATGTTCCCAGTGGTTTTTGCTGTACTCAAATCCAAACTTCTGGCACAATTTCCAGTGAATGATCTTAGCAACACGGTCATGGCGTTGTAGGTAGTCAGTTTGTGAAATTTTGCTGCACCCACTGATCAGGTGGTTGACTATCTCATCTTTCTCATTGCAGAGGCAGCATTTGCTGTTGGTGGCAACATGTTGAATTTTTGCCTTCATGCAGTTTGTGGCTAGGGCTTGTTCTTGAGCTGCCAAAATAAAGCTTTCTGTTTCTTTTTTCAGTACTCCTGATCTTAACCAGTTCCAAGTTAGTTTCTGGTCAGCTTTGCCTTCAATACTTTTCAAGTATTGGCCATGCAGAGCTTTGCTTTTCCAATTTTCAGCTCGCTGCTCAATTACTTCTTTCTTATATTCTGCTTTTGTTTTAGTTGTTTTTAAAAGGCCTCCTTTATTTACTTCCTTAATCATTGGTTCTTCACTTTTCTGGATGTAATTTATTATTATTATTATTATTATTATTATTATTATATTACGATTGATATTGATATTAATAAATAGTAAATTGGTATTAGTATTGGTATTAATATTAGTATTAATATACCACCAATAGCCTCCCACCGGCCAGTATGCTCCCATAGAGAGGGGCTCCTCCGGGTGCCGTCGGCCAAACAATGTCGACTGGCGGCCACTAGGGGAGAGCCTTCTCTGTGTGGGCACCTACAATCTGGAACAAGCTCCCCCCGGAGATACGGAAGATCCCGGATCTGCGCACCTTCCGTCGCACGCTTAAAACGTTTTTATTTCATCAAGCTGGCCTGGCCTAAATCATCATCTCCTCTTTTAAATGTAAATTTTTAAATGTAAATTTTAATTTGTTTTAAATTATGGGGTATTTTAAATTCAGCCAAATTATTTAATTCATTTTTAATTCATTTTAAATTTTTGTATTTATGTGTTTTATCTCATGGCTATTCACCGCCCTGAGTCCTTCGGGAGAAGGGCGGTATAGAAATTTAATAAAATAAATAAATAAAATAAATAAGTATTAGTATTAATACTAATATTATTAGTATTAATACTAATATTAATATTTTACCTCACCTGTATTATTTTTATAACCCAGGATGGCAAACATACCTTATATGCCTTTCAGATTATTCCTACAACAACCCTGTGAGGTTGATTGGTCTTGAGAGAGGAGTGATCCAAAGTCACCCAGCTGGTTTTTTCGATGGCTGGCAGGGGAATTCCAGAAATTGGATTCCACAGGTCTTCAAATTGCCAAGGTTGAAGATCCCTTGTACACGGTCTCCTGCCAGAGCAGGGGATTGGACGAGAAGACCTCCAAGGTCCCTTCCAACTCTCTTACTCTGTTATTCAAATGCTGATTCCAAATGGCCACTAGATGGCACCAATCTTTTACTTTTCAAAATTCTACAGCTTGAACAACACAAAACCTTGCTAACAGTTGTGTTTGCATTTCTTCTGGCCTTTGCCATCAGGGTTGATAGAATAGAATAGAATTCTTTATTGGCCAAGTGCGATTGGACACACAAGGAATTTGTCTTTGGTGCATAGGCTCTCCGAGTACATAAAAGGAAAACAAAAAAAGGAAAAAAAAAGAGAGGGAAAGAATACATTCGTCAAGAATCCTAAGATACAACACTTAGTGATAGTCATAGGTTACTAATAAGCAATCAAATTGTACTAGGAAACAGAATATAAATTGTAAAAATACAAGCAACATGGTTATAGTCATAAGTGGAAGGAGATAGGTAATAGGAAGGATGAGAAGAAGAATAGTACTAGTCTTAGTGAATAGTTTGACAGTGTTGTGGGAATTAGTGAATGGAATGGAATAGAATAGAATAGAATAGAAGGAGTGAATGGAATGGAAATAGAATAGAATAGGAGTGGAATAGAATAGAATAGAATAGAATAGAATAGAATAGAATAGAAGGAGTGAATGGAATGGAATAGAATAGAATAGAATAGAATAGAATAGAATAGAATAGAAGGAGTGAATGGAATGGAATAGAATAGAATAGAATAGAATAGAATAGAATAGAATACAATAGAATAGAAGGAGTGAATGGAATGGAATGGAATAGAATAGAATAGAATAGAATAGAATAGAAGGAGTGAATGGAATGGAATAGAATAGAATAGAATAGAATAGAATAGAATAGAAGGAGTGAATGGAATGGAATGGAATAGAATAGAATAGAATAGAATAGAATAGAATAGAATAGAAGGAGTGAATGGAATGGAATGGAATGGAATGGAATAGAATAGAATAGAATAGAATAGAATAGAATAGAAGGAGTGAATGGAATGGAATGGAATAGAATAGAATAGAATAGAATAGAATAGAATAGAATAGAAGGAGTGAATGGAATGGAATAGAATAGAATAGAATAGAATAGAATAGAATAGAATGAGTGAATGGAATGGAATGGAATAGAATAGAATAGAATAGAATAGAATAGAATAGAATAGAAGGAGTGAATGGAATGGAATGGAATGGAATGGAATAGAATAGAATAGAATAGAATAGAATAGAATAGAATAGAAGGAGTGAATGGAATGGAATGGAATGGAATAGAATAGAATAGAATAGAATAGAATAGAAGGAGTGAATGGAATGGAATGGAATAGAATAGAATAGAATAGAATAGAATAGAAGGAGTGAATGGAATGGAATAGAATAGAATAGAATAGAATAGAATAGAATAGAATAGAAGGAGTGAATGGAATGGAATGGAATAGAATAGAATAGAATAGAATAGAATAGAAGGAGTGAATGGAATAGAATAGAATAGAATAGAATAGAATAGAATAGAAGGAGTGAATGGAATGGAATGGAATGGAATGGAATAGAATAGAATAGAATAGAATAGAATAGAATAGAATAGAATAGAAGGAGTGAATGGAATGGAATGGAATGGAATGGAATGGAATAGAATAGAATAGAATAGAATAGAATAGAATAGAATAGAAGGAGTGAATGGAATAGAATAGAATAGAATAGAATAGAATAGAATAGAAGGAGTGAATGGAATAGAATAGAATAGAATAGAATAGAATAGAATAGAATAGAAGGAGTGAATGGAATGGAATGGAATGGAATGGAATAGAATAGAATAGAATAGAATAGAATAGAATAGAATAGAAGGAGTGAATGGAATGGAATGGAATGGAATAGAATAGAATAGAATAGAATAGAATAGAAGGAGTGAATGGAATGGAATGGAATGGAATGGAATGGAATGGAATAGAATAGAATAGAATAGAATAGAATAGAATAGAATAGAAGGAGTGAATGGAATGGAATGGAATGGAATGGAATAGAATAGAATAGAATAGAATAGAATAGAATAGAATAGAAGGAGTGAATGGAATGGAATGGAATGGAATAGAATAGAATAGAATAGAATAGAATAGAAGGAGTGAATGGAATGGAATGGAATGGAATGGAATGGAATAGAATAGAATAGAATAGAATAGAATAGAATAGAATAGAAGGAGTGAATGGAATGGAATGGAATGGAATAGAATAGAATAGAATGGAATAGAATAGAATAGAATAGAACAGCATACAGTAGAGTAGAATAATAAAGAATAGAATAGAATAGAATAGGGCCTTGGTAGTACAGTGGTCTAAGGCACTGAATGCTTTATTGGCCAAATGTGATTGGACACACAAGGAATTTGTCTTTGATGCATAGGCTCTCAGTGTACATAAAAGAAAAGATACGTTCATCAGGAATCTCCAAGTTGTTTAGCAGAGTGATGGCATTTGGGGGAAAAACCGTCCTTGTGCCTAGTTGTTCTTGTTGTGGATTTAATAAGACAAACACAACTTTTAGATTAATCAGAGACAGATTTTATATATTGCGCAATAGGTTCAAGGCTCTGAACATGAAGCGTTGAACAAAGACAGAAATTAGGTACAATGGTTTTATACCCTTCTAGACAAAGGATTCTGTTAACTCAGCAATTCATATGGTCATATACATTTATCATTTTAATTGACATTTCCTTATTACAGAGTTTCTTTGCAAACAGTTACTGAAGCATAGATTCAAATCAGCTTTTGACGATAGACAACTTTTAACTCATGTGGATCCCCTTGACCTAACCAACCTTTAAGCTGTATGTCATTAGAATGTTCCTTTCTTCTGACAACTTAGAGGCCTCCTAGAGGAACCAAAAGGATTTTGGCTGAGTTTGTACTTTTTCCAACCGGATGCATTGCTTTTTAGAATAGAGTGAATAGAAAGTTATCTAGTGGTCATCCATCAGAGCCCACTTCATTACATTATTCTGGTGGAGGCTGCTCTATAGCTAAGCTTCAAAATTGCCAAGTCAATTTTCTTTGGCTTCATTGCATTCTTAAGTGTACAGCAGTGTTTTTGGAACTTGGCAACTTTCCAGATGTGGGGGCTTCAACTTCCAGAATTCCTCACCTAGCATGAGATCCGATTGAAGTCCACACCCTCTTAAAAAGTTGCCAAGGCTCTGGGGCGCCTCTGAGCATGTACAGAGGTCTCTCCCCCCCCCCACTCCTTGAACTTTGTTAGTTGCATTTAGGACTATGAGCCTCATCCCTGGAGGCTTTCGAGAAGAGACTGGCACCATTTGTCAGAAATGGTGTGGGGTCTCCTGCTTGGGCGGGCGGGAGAGGGTTAGGGTTAGGGACTAGATGACCTCCAAGGTCCCTTCCAACTCTTGTCAATCTGTTAAAATCGCAGGAAAAGAGCGGCCCCGTTTCCAGCGGGTAAGAATAGAAGGGCTGCCTCTGAACACGTGCAGAGGGCTTCTCCTCCCTGGAAATTGCAGGGAGGGAAAGGGGTGGGAAATGAGCCTTTCCACCCTGGAGAAGAGAGAGAGAGAGAGAGACCTCTGAGCATGTGCAGAGTTCTCCCCTAGGAAGGAGGAGGAGGCGGAGGAAGTGCTCCAGAGCACGTGCAGAGGGCTTCTCTTCCCTCCAGATTGCAGGGAGGGAGGAAAGGAAAAAAAAAACAAAACCGAGCCTCTTTTCCATCGCGGAGGAGAGAGAGAGAGAGAGAGAGAGAGAGAGAGAGAGAGAGAGAGAGAGAGAGAGCTCTGAGCATGCGCAGTTAGTTCTCCTCCCGGGAGGGAGGGAGGGAGGCGGGGCGCCCCTGAGTCCGGGCGGGGCTCTCTCCGCGGAGGGCCCCTCAGCGCGCAGGCGCGGCCCCTCCCTCCCTCCTCCTTCCCTGCCCCCTCCTCTTCCTCCTCCCCCTTCCCTCCCCCCTCCCTTCCCCTCCCCTGCTGGGCTGGCGGCGGCGGCGGCGGCGGCGATTTTCATGCTTTTTGCGGCAGCCGCAAGTGAGGTGAGTCGCAGCCCCGCCGCCCCCTCCCCTCCCCTCCCCTGCCCCCAGCCCCCCCCCCCGCCCGGACGGCAGCCACCCCCTGGGAGGGCGGGGAGGGGTCCCTGAGCCTTCGCAGGGCTGCAAGGAGGAGACCCCCCCTCCCCCCAAAGAAGGAAGGAAAGAAAGAAAGAGAGAGAGAGAGTCTTTGGGGAGGGGGGCGCCGGGAGGGGGAGGGGGAGGAAGGGAGGGAGGGAGGGGGGTGGGCTTCGGGGAGGGGGCAGCTGCGCCTTTCTCCCCTCCCCCAGCCTCGCACTACACCCCCCATCGTTCCCAGCCGAGCCTCCGGAGGGCGCCAGGTTGGGGAAAGGCAGCCCGGGGTGGGGGGGAGGAGGGGAGGGAGAAGGCTAGGGGGAGGAGGGGGTCTTTCCGGCCCCCTCCCCGCTTAATAGGGGAGGCCTGTCTTAATGCAGACTCTTATTTGGGGGGTGGGTTGGGGGGTCCGCTGGGCTGAAGCAGCCCCAGCCTTACATAAATCAAGGGGTGGGGGTGGGGGGCATTTGCTGGGCTTGGGGCGAGGCGGAGGAGGGGGGCTATTGTCCCTGCTAAGACAGTGGGGCCAGGAGGGGATTAACCCCCACAGGTAGTATCCCCCCCCTCCCCATCCTTCTCATGGGAGAGAAGAGTGGTCCTCCAGGTGTGGGAAAACTACAATTCCCAGCATCCTCTTCTCCCCCCTCTCTCTCCCTCCCTCCCTCCTTCTCTTTCTCTCTCTCCCTCTCTCCTCCCTCTCTTTCTCCCTCCCTCCCTCTCTCCCCTCTCTCTCTCCCTCCCTCTCCCTCTTTTTCTCTCTCCCTCCCTCCCTCTGTTTCTCTCTCCCTCCCTCTCCCTCTGTTTCTCTCTCCCTCCCTCTCTCTCTATCCCTTTCTCTCCCCTCTCTTTCTCTCCCCCTCCCTCCTCCCCCCTCTCTCCCTTTCTCTCTCCTCCTCTCTTACTGTCTCTCTCCCTCTCTCCCTCCCTCCCTCTCTCTCTCCCTCTCTCTCTCCCCCTCTCTGTCTTTCTCTCCCTCTCTTTCTCTTTCTCTCCCTCTCTCCCTCCCTCCCTTCCTTTCTCTCTCCCTCTCTCTCCACCTCTCTCTTTCTCTCTCTCCCCCTCCCTCTTCTTCCCCTCTCTCAGGCAGGCTGCTGGGATCTATATTCCGACACTATCTTTTTTGGGGGTGGGGGTTGCCTGACTTTCTGAAGACGGTCAGGCTCCTTGCACCCCTTCAACTCTGAACATCACCAGGTGGTGTGGAATCTGCCCCTTTCCCTGGATTTTGCACAAGACGTGGACTTATGCATTCACACGACCAGCGAGTCGTTCGGAAGGTTGTGCGAACGTCGCCGCTAAGCCATTTAGGCCCATTGATTGGGGTGTTTTTTTGCCGCTTGGGGAAATCCCTCTCTGGTTTCAGGGTCTGTCCATGGCTGGGAAAAAGATTATCCCAAACTTTGGCAGGCAGGCAGGCGAGGAATCGATTAGATTCACTTTTACTCCTGGCAGAGGGACAAAAGGGATGGGGGGAGGGAGGGGGGGGAGAAGAGAGAACAAACAAGCCAGATTATCTGCCTGTCACTTGTGAACACAATCCCTGTGTCTGAGTATCCGTGAAGGAGAGGAATATTATGGGATTCGCCTGCCCGCTGCAAGATACCGCTTCTTTAAAGAGTTTGGGGATTTTTCTCCCGCACTTTAAATAGGGATAAGGGGGGGTGGAAAAAAAGGGATGCGGTGGCTCAGTGGCTAAGACGCTGAGCTTGTCGATCGAAAGGTCGGCAGTTCAGCGGTTCGAATCCCTAGCGCCACGTAACGGGGTGAGCTCCCGTGACTTGTCCCAGCTTCTGCCAACCTAGCAGTTCGAAAGCACATAAAAAATGCAAGTAGAAAAATAGGGACCACCTTTGGTGGGAAGGGAACAGCGTTCCATGCGCCTTTGGCGTTGAGTCACGCCGGCCACGTGGCACTGGCTCTTCGGCTTTGAAGCGGAGAGGAGCACCGCCCCCTAGAGTCAGGAACGACTAGCACAGATGTGCGAGGGGAACCTTTACCTTTACCTTTTTTAAGGGGGAAAAAAGGAAAGTTCTTGTGAAGAAAGGAGCCACAGGATTCCCAGGACAAGAAATGAAAATTTGGGAGTGAAGGGACCCTCTCTGAGCTGGAGGGGTGGGGGGAGTGGAGAGCATCCCTTGGCTTTGGAGTGAGACCTGAAAATGAGGATAACACCCCCCCCCCTTTTCTCCATCCATCAGGACGATCTACGGTTCACATCGGGAACCAACGAAGGGCAGCCGGGCCATTCTGTTTAAACCAATGCTAGATTTAGAAGTGCTTCCCGAAAGATCTCTTGGGAATGAACAATGGGAATTCAACCTGGGTAAGTACCGATCTCTGTGGGGCTTTCCTCCCAGGATTAGGGGAAAAAAAGTGGGAAGAAACATTCATTGGACCTGACGTTATCATCTTTCTTGACTGGGTTGGACTTCAATCCCATCATCCACGACCAACATAGCACCAACGGAGGGTGAAGGGAACCTCAGTCTCAACCAACCCATCGATTTGAAGGGGAAAATTCATTTCCAAGGCTGTTTTAGAAGCTTACGGTGAAGTAATCGATTGGGAGCTTTTAAAGCAATCTTCCTCAATTTCAGCAACTTTAAGCTGGGTGGACTTCCATTCCCAGAATTCATAGCGCAGCTGGCTGGGGGATCCTGGGAGTTGAAGTCCACCCATCTTAAAATGACTAAGCTTGAGAAAAGTTGCTTTTAAACGTGCCCATTTTTAGCGTTTTGCAAAGCGGAGATCTAACACAACGGTTTTTTAAAGCTTGTGTGTGTGTGTATATATAAAACATAGCATATAAAATTTAAAAACAGTTTAAAAAACAAATAATTTCGGCCCAATAATTTAAAACAACCCAATTAAAACCGAATTCAATTAAAACTGAGAGGATGGGATCAAGCCAGCCCAGCTAGATGGAATAAGTGTGTTTTCAGGGCCCGGGTCTAGATAGACAGCTTCATCCAGGTACTGGGGAAGTTGCTGCGCCACCACGCATATATACACACCGTATTTCCCCAAAAATAAGACCCTGTCATATATTTTTTTTGAACCCCAAAATAAGTGCTTGGCCTTATTTTCAGGGAGGTCTTATTATTTTGGGGCGCGTGGAGGAAACCAGAGGAAATGGCTGTGCATGCATTTAAATATTTTCAGGGGGGCTTATTTTTAGGGGGGGCTTATTTTCAGGGGGGGCTTATTTTAGTGCGTGTGCTCAAAATTGGGTTTATTATATCAGGGGAGGTCTTATTTTAGGGGAAACAGGGTACATTTGAAATGAACTTTGAAATACAGGTAGTCCTCGACTTGGGACCACAATTGCATCCAACATTTTTGTTGCTGAGTGGGACATGGGTTTAAGTGAAATTTACCCCATTTTACAACCTTTCTTGCCAACTACTGCGGTTATTAAATTAGTAACTAGGTTATTATATAAATCTGGCTTCTCCATTGACTTGGCTCATCAGAAAGTGGCCAAAGGGGGATTCAACCGGTTTGGACTGATACATGTGAACCAGTAGTGGCAATCCCTGGCGCTTTGCCGTCCTATTTAGCCATGTTTTCTAAGCCACACGCACGCATGCAAACCGCACATGTGGAAGGCATGTGCGCAAAGCAAGCCTGTGCGTGCGCGCTCTCACATTTTCGGTGCACGGCGAACCGGTGGTAAAATTATATGAAACCCACCTATGGGGGAGGTCGCGTGTGAAAAAACAGCCGTAAGTCACTTTTTCGTGACTTCAAACAGTCACTAAATGAACTGTTTGTAAGTCGAGGACTACCTATATAAAGTAATAGAAAGAAAGGAAAGCTGAGATGGAGGTATATGTTTTGGCATCTTTCCTGCCCGCCTGTAGTAAATTAGCACCTCAACGGAGAATTTATCCATCTAGGATAAGTCTTGGATTTTTGTTTTGTTTGTTTGTTTAGTCTTTTTTTCCTTTTGCAAAACTCTTGTTAAGTATTTTAAGACGGCTTCCTTCCTTCTCTTGGCGTGTCCTTAAAAGGGGTCGTATTGTGTTTTGGTTTGGCTTCGGGACTCCCCGGCGTGTTTAGCAACATGTATCAGCCATCACATGGGTGTTTCTCAGATCACCTGGCATGTGGCCTTGTGGGAAGCTTGGGCTAAAAAGGGATGGGGTGTTTTTTTCCACATTCTGCTCCGGGTGCCATATTTCGGACAGAAGCTGGCAAGCTGGCAGCCGGGATGCCAAGAAGGGACTGGAACGGGTGGGGAAGAAGCTGTTTTGGGTGACAGCTGTTGGGCTTGGCCCCTTCAGGAAGGGCGAGTTTTGAGTTTTACTCAGTCTTTGTCACCGACTTTCTTGGTGATTCCTCAAGGGTTGAAAGACAGAGGAAGTGATCCGATCCTGGATTCTTCGAAAAAGAATCCCCAGCCTGCAAGAAAGATCCTTTCCCTTGAACCCAAGTGGATTCAAATCCTCCTTTGGATTTATTTTATGACGCTGATCGAATTTAGAAAGAGACCCGTCTCCCTCGCGGAGAGAGAGATTCTGGGTGGTAGAAAAATTGAAATATTGAAATTTAAAAACACTGGATGTATAATTTGAAAAAAAGGAAAGGTACTACCAGGTGTCTCCGAAAATAAGACCTGGTCTTATATTTTTTTTGAACCCTGAAATAAGCGCTTGGCCTTATTGCCATGCGCTCAAAAGTCCGATTGGGCTTATTATCAGGGGATGTCTTATTTTGGGGGAAACGGGGAGGGAGAGAGAGAGAGAGGGAAGGAGGGAGAGGAAGAGAGAGAGAGAGAGAGATGACAGATATATAGATACCATGTTTCCCTGAAAATAAGACCCGGTCTTATAGTTTTTTGAACCTTGAAATAAACTCTTGGCCTTATTGCCATGTGCTCAAAAGCCTGATTGGCCTTATTATCAGAGGATGTTTTATTCTGGGGGAAACAGGAGAGAGAGAGAGAGAGAGAGGGAGAGAGAGAGGGAGATTGAGAGAGAGAGAGATACCATGTTTTCCCAAAAATAAGACCCTGTCTTATATTTTTTTGAACCCTGAAATAAGCGCATGGCTTTACTGCCATGCACTCAAAAGTCCGATTGGGCTTATTATCAGGGGATGCCTTATTTTGGGGAAAACAGGTTGTGTGTGTGTGTGTGTGTGAGAGAGAGAGAGAGAGAGAGAGATGACAGATAGATAGATACCGTGTTTCCCCGAAAATAAGACCCTGCCTTATATTTTTTTGAACCCTGAAATAAGCGCTTGGCCTTATTGCCATGCACTCAAAAGCCCGATGGGGCTTATTATCAGGGGATGTCTTATTTTGGGGGAAAACAGGGTATGCTGAGTATTCTTGGCCTGGCCAGTATCCCTATCTTCTTAGGGCTCTTTTAAAAAAGAAAATGGAATACAGGTAGTCCTCGACTTATACAATTCTTCGTTTAGTGACCAAAGTTACAACGGCACTGAAAAAAACGACTTGTGACCATTTTTCACACTTAACAACCTTTGTAGCATCTCCATGGCCGTGTGATCAGAATTCAGACGCTTGGCAACTGGTTCATACTTAGGACCGTTGCTGTGTCCCAGGGTCATTTGAGTCAACAGGGAAGCCAGATTCACTTAACAACTGGGTTACTAACTTATCAACTGCATTGATTCACTTAACAGCTCTGGCAAAAAAAGAAAAGGTTTCATTTAACAAAGGTCTCAGCAATGGAAATGTTGGGCTCAATCGTGGCCGTAAGTCGAGGACATAACTGTAGCTTTATGAACAGTTTGTTAGAGGGAAAAACAGGACGAAAAATAATTTTAGAAGCCCCATGACTGAAAGGTAGAATCGGATTTACTTTTGTCTTGGTTTCAGTATTGAATTTGCATTACCAGAATTTCTTATTGTGTCGCTTTGAAACCTGGATTATTTTCATACCCGGAGTGTCTTCTGGGGATTTGACTGAGGTGAAGTGAAATGCTAATCCCATACATATTGTCCTCGTTTAGTGACCAACTAGAGTTACAGCGGTGATCGAAAAGCAACTTAATGACCAATCTTTGCATTTACTTTTTCTTCCCCAACTTTCTGGAGATTCAGTGAATGATAAAATATAGGTAGTCCTTAACTTACCACAACTGAGCCCAAAATTCCATTGCTAAACAAGACAGTTGTTAAGTGAGTCTTGCCCCGTTTTAAGACCTTTCTTGACACAGTTGATAAGTGAACCACTGCAGTTGATTGTAACACAGTTGTTAAGTGAATCCCCATTGACTTTGCTTGTAGAAGGTCACAAAAGGGGATGACACGACCCTGGGACACTGCGACCGTCTTAAATATGAATCAGTTGCCACATGTCTGGATTTTGACCACGTGACCATGGGGATGCTGCAATGGTCATAAAGTGTGAAAAACGGTCATGTGACATTTTTCAGTGCTGTTGTAACTTCAAACGGTCACTAAATGAACGGTTGCAAGTCGAGGACTACCGATATAAAAAGAAGAAAAAAATCAAAAGGGAAAAAAATCAGGGAGGAAGGAGTGAAAAAAAGGGAAAAGTGGGAGACAACCAAATTTGGCTAGCAGATGGGTTGAAATGGCCCTTGGTATAAAGAGAAGATGGTCCTATAAATATAAGTAGTTCTTGTTTAGTGACTGCCTCGTTTAGCGACCATTCACAAGTGGTATTGGAAACGTAGCTTTTCGACCGGACTTCACATTTATGGCCTTCTGTCACACAAAGGAAACCTGGTCAGGTCAGAAACACAGTTGTGGTGTTATTGAGCGACCACTTCACTTAATGACCAAATCGCCAGTCCCAATTACGGTCGCTAAATGAGGACTACCTGTACTCTATCCCCACACCCTAGCTGCTTTTAAAAGTTAGTCTATGGGTTAGATGCATGGGTTTAAACAGAATGCTCTCCTTGCATAGCTGCCTTAAATCCCTACATTTCTTCACTTTGTCAGCCAAAGGCGGAGAGGGAATGCTACAGAGTTGAGTGAAATTCTCCCACCCAGTTCTAACTTTTGGGTTTATTCACGATGGATTGCATCAGGGCAGTGTTTCTCCACCTTGACATCTTGGTTTAGATGAAATTAACAGAGTGGGAAGGGACCTTGTAGGTCATCTAGTCCAACTCCCTGCCCAAGAGTAGACCCTACAACATTTCTGACAGATGGTAGTCCAGTCTCTTCTTGAAAGCCTCCAGTGATGAAGCTCCCACAACTTCTGAAGGCAACTCCTGTTCCATGGGTTGATTGTTCTCACTGTCAGAAAATTTATCCTTATTTCCAGGTTGAATCTCTCCTTGGTCAGTTTCCATCCATTATTCTTTATCTGGCCTTCAGGTGCCTTGGAAAATAGCTTGATCCCCTTCCTCCTCTCTGGGGCAGCCCCTCAAATATTGGAATGCTACTATCCTGTCTCCTCTGCTCCTTCTCTTCACTAGACTAGACATACCCAGTTCCTGCAACCGTTCTTCGTATGTTTTAGCCTCTAGTCCCCTCATCATCCTGGTTGCTCTTCTCTGCACTTTCTCGAGCAGTGATGGCTAGTGATGGAGTGATGCCTCATCGTCTTTGTTGCTCTTCTCTGCACTTTTTCTAGAGTCTCAACATCTTTTTTATAGCATGGTGACCCAAACTGGATGCAATACTCTAGGTGTGGTCTTACTAAGGGTTTGTAGAGTGGTATCAGTACCTCCCTTGATCTTGATTGTATCCCTCTGTTAATGCAGTTTAGGATTGCATTGGCTTTTTTGGCTGCCGCTGGACACTGCTGGCTCATATTTAATTGGTTGCCTAAGACTCCAAGATCCCTCTCACAGTTACTGCTCTTAAGCCTGGTTTCACCCAGTCTATATATGACTTTTGGATTTTCTTGCCTACATTTTCTTTTCTAAGGTGGGTGGACTTCAACTCCTAGAATGATTAATGTTTAAGAATTATTTTATTTTATAAATAAATAATAATTAAGAATTATTAATATTTAATATATGAACTATTTATCTACCTTGAAGCTTTTCTACAAACGTCAGAATGGGGTAATTTTCCCTCTTCCTACTCACTTGTGTCTTGAGCACCAGAAAAAAGGCATTTTATTCGCTTAGCATCCTGTTTTAATTTCATACGCATTGTTCTATTTTTATCTGCATTTTAATCACTGCTTGCTCTTCCTCGCTCCTTCTGCTGTGATCAGCATTGATGATGCGCTTGTGGATAAAAGAAGCTAATTTGGGGTTTCTATCCCTTGGCAAGGCAGTTGTAAAACACAACGCCTGGATTTTGGTTTTCCTGTGGTTCTAAACTGGCCAGATTTTGGTGAATTTTTTTTTTCTATTTATTCTACAGCTAGTCTTCAACTTTGGGTCTCAACACCCCAAAATTTCGGTTTGCGAAGTGGAACAGTTGTTAAAGTGCATTTTGCCCCATTTTACGACCTTGTTTGCCACCGTTGTTAAGTGAATCACTGCAGTTCTTAAGTTAGTAACCTGGTTGTTAAGTGAATCTGGCTTCCCCATTGACTTCGCTTGTCAGAAATTCACAAAAGATGATTACTGGGACAACTGAGACGCCGCAACCGTCATAAATCTGAGTCCGCTGTCAAGTATCTGAATCTTAAATCACATGACCATGGGTACGTTGCAATGGTCATAAATGTGAAAAATGGTCACAAGTCACTTTTTTTCAGTTTGTTGTAACTTTGGTCACTAAATGAAGTGTTGTAAGTCGAGGATTCTCTGTACGTTTTCAAAGAGACGTGCAGAGGCCATGCACCGAAGGGCGTCTTTTAATCGTAACCTTATAACTTGATATAAACTCCCTCAGATTCTTGATAAAAGTTGTACAGGCAGTCCTCAGTTTACAACCTTAGACTTAGGTGTCAAACTTGATCTCATTGAGGGCCGCAACAGGGTTGTGTTTGACCTCAGGAGGCGGGGTGGCATAGCCAGCTTGATGTCACTCATGTCGGGGGCGCATGTGGCGGCCCGAGCACTCTGCTGGCAAAAACGGGCTCCCAAGCTGCATTTTCGGCTGCTTCGGCCTCCTGCAACCTTCTGCCAGCGAAAACAGAGGCTCCATTTTTGCTGGCAGAGCCACCATGGGCCAGTCCTTTGCTGTTTCCAGGGTGGCCCGGTGGGCCGGGTCTAAGCACCCCGTGGCCCGGATCTGGCCCACGAGCCTTGAGTTTGACACCCCTGACTTAGAATAACTTTTTTTTAAAAAAAAATTGATTTATATGCCGTCCTTCTCCGGAGACTCAGGGCGGCTTACAGTGTGTTAAGCGATAGCCTTCATACTTTTGTTTATTTATACAAAGTCAGCTTATTGCCCCCACAAACTGGGTCCTCAATTTACCTACCTTAGAAAGGATGGAAGGCTGAGTCAACCTTGAGCCTTGGTGAGATTCGAACTTACAGTAATTGCAGACAGCTGGTGTTAATCACAATGCTTTTAGTCTGCTGAGCCACCAGGCCCTTAAACTTAATGTCACTTTAAATGTACACTAATCGCCATACAGTAAAATGAAATTTCATTGCATGCAGCTCTCACCCTTCCTGTTCACCTTTTGTAAACCGAGAATTTGAGTGAATATTCCATGAAATGGCATATAGTTGTTTGGGTAGCATCTTAAGCAAAAGAGTCCCAACGTTTTAACACCTCCAATGCACATTACGTAAACATAACTGACTAACTAACTAAACCAACCAACCAACCAACCAACCAACCAACACAAAATTATCCATAAGTGACACATATATGACACAGAGAAACAACCCAGTCTAGTTCGGATGTATACATGTACATGGCAAGAAAAACGAATCTTGCGAGTTTACCAGAAGGATGGCCTAGGGCTGGGGTGGCGAACCTTTGGCACGAGTGCCACAGTTGGCACACATGAGTCATCGCCCAGCTCAGCTCCACTGCACATGCGCACACGAGCCTCCCGCTGGCCAGCTGATTTTTGGGATGTGCAGGGGGCGGGGTGCATGTAGGAGACAGTGTTATGTCCGGGGGTTGCGCGTGCATGCAGGAAGGACCGGCACATGCATTCTGGAAGTGCGGAAACGGGCCCATTTCCGGCCTCTGGAGGGCCTCCGGAGCCTGGGGAGGGCGAAAAACAGGCTTACCGGAAGCCTGGAAACAGGCCCAGTTCCGCCCTCCGGAGGGTCTCTGAAGCCCAGGGGAGGCCATTTTCCTCCCCTTGGAGGCTCAAAGAAAGCATCCGGAGCCTGGGGAGGGCGAAAACGCCCCCCACCCCCGCCGTGGTGCATGTTGCTAAAATATTTGAATCCCACCCCTCGTGCGCTTGCACGGGGGATGGCGCGCAAATGCGCAGGGGTTGTGGGGGTCGGGCGAGCATGCACGGATGGGCGCGCATTGCATTATGGGTGCCAGCAGGCGCACGCGCTGTTGTGCGCGTAAGCACTTTTGGCACACAAAGAGAAAAATGTTAGCCATCACTGGCCTAGGGAACAAAGCTGTTCCAGAATCTATAGAAACTACTCATTTAATATCTGTCTGGAGTTACAACAAATTGAAAAAAGTGACCTGTGACCCTTTTTCACACGACCGTTGCAGAGTCCCCCTGGTCATGTGGTCCCCATACAACTGGAATGTACTTATAACAGTTGTAGTAGTATCCCGGGGTCATATGATCCCCTTTTTGCGACCGTCAGTCAACCAAAATCAACCCGGGAAGCCAGATTCACTTACTGTATTTTTCAGAGTATAAGACCTTAGTTTTTGGGGAGGAAAATAAGAAAAAAGCTGATTGGTGGGTGGATCGGCTCCCAGAATACCCCCAATCAGCTGTTTCCAGAGGTGAATTTTAGCAACAGGTTCGTTGGTTGCGAGCTTTGTGCCTTGCTTTTTTTTTCTGCCTCTGAAACTTCTGAAACTCTGTTTCAGGAAAAACTTTTTTTTTCTGCTTCTGAAAGCCTCCGAAACAGAGCTTCAGAAAAAAAGGCTTTTTTTTCTGAAGCTCTGTTTGGAGGCTTTTTTTCTGAAGGACTATCTGGACTCTGTTCAGTCTCCTTTCTTTGGTATTGGTATGTAGATTAACCTCTTCCGATCTGTTGGTTATTGTGTCATTCTCCAGATTTGTTAGCATAGTTTGGTTAGAACCTTTACTGTTTCTTCCTTTGTTGCTTGCCATGTTATTTTTAGATAAAAGCCTTTCAGAAAGTTTTTTTTCTGAAGATCCTTTCAGAAGCTTCTTTCAGTTTCTGAAATCTCCATTTGCGAGGCTGGACGGGGCTACATTCGGAGTATAAGACGCACCCAGATTTTCACCTTTTTTGGGGGGGGGGGAAAGGTGCGTTTTATACTCTGAAGAATGTGGTAACCACCGTATTACTAACTTAACAACTGCAGTGGTTCACTTAACAACGGTGACAAGAAAGCTCGTAAAAATGGGGCAAAACTCACTTAATGACCGTCTCATTGTGATCGTAAGTCATTGTGTTGGAGTTGTTCCATCTGTGGAAGGCCTTGGATATTCTCAAGAATAGGGAAACAAGGCGTAGAAAAAATTTACTCTTGGAATCTTTTTTTTTAAATATTTCCTGTTGGGGCCTTTTTGCTAAATAATAAGAGGTTTCTCAGGAAAAGCAGTTTGAGGAACATGAGTTAAACAACAGCTAGATTTATGAAGAAAGGGAGGCTGCAACAGTCATAAAGGTGAAAACCTGGTCATGAGTCACTTTTTTCAGCACTTCTGTAACTTTGAACAGTCATTAAACAAATACCCTGTTTCCCTAAAAATAAGAGCTATCCCAAAAATAAGCCCTAGCATGTTGTTATGTGCGCGCCTAATATAATCCCTACCCCAAAATAAACCCTACTTAAGAGCCTGTGGAGTCGGCCGCCCGCCCATTCCATGTGATTGTTTGCAGTGCCACGGCCACGAGGCGGGGTGGTGGTGGAACTGCCCCATGCTCCCCGCATCGGCTTACCTCAGGGCAAGGCAGGTGTCGGGACATGGATGGTCTGGCTGAGGGGGGCTGAGGTAAGTCAGTGTGGGGTGCATGGGGCAGCACCACCTGCCTCGCCCTCATGGCTGTGGCACTGGTGCGTTGCTTGGCCTCTTGCTCCATTGTGGCCACAAGCAAGCAGAAAGAGCGGGCCGGAAGCCACGCAGAGTCCTGCTCAGAGGTGGGTTTCAGCAGGTTCTGACCAGTTCTGGAGAACCAGTAGCGGAAAATTTAAGTAGTTCGGAGAACTGGTAAATATCACCTCTGACTGGCTCTGCCCCCATCTATTCTCTGCCTCCTGAGTCCCAGCTGATTGGGAGGAAATGGAGATTTTACAGTATCCTTCCCCCTGAGTGGGGTGGGAATGGAGATTTTACAGTATCCTCCCCCTGCCACGCTCGCCAAGCCACATCCACAGAACTGCTAGTAAAAATTTTTTGAAACCCACCACTGATTCTGCTAGATGTAGCCGCTGCTTCCGTGGCCGTGAGGCGCGCGGGGGCCCTGAGGTAAATCGGTGCAGTTGGTGTGAATCGGATGGAGTCAACTCCATCCCCCCTGCCTCGCGGTGGCGGCACTGGCACGCCGCGTAGCCTCATTCCCTACCGTGAGCAAGCAGAAGTAGTGGGCCTCTGGTACATAGAAAAAAAATTAGAGACACCCCCTGAAAATAAGCCTTAATGTTTATTTTGGGACCCAAAAGAAAATAAGACCCGGTTTTATTTTCGGGGAAACACGGGTAGTTGTTAAGTCAAGGCCTACCTGTTTCAAGCCATGATATGTTTTATATATTTGGGGCAGCTTGTGAATCTAGCAAGTCCTAACTCAGTTGGCAAACTATATTCTAGCATACTATGGCTTAATGCAAAGCTGAGCCAACCGATCTAACAGATTGGAAGGGACCTTGTAAATCATCTAGTCCAACCCTCTGCCCAAGCAGGAAACCCTACACCATTTTTGACAGATGGCTATCCAGTCTCTTCTTGAAAGCCTCCAGTGATGAAGCTCCCATGACTTCCGAAGGCAACTTCTGTTCCATTGGCTGATTGTTCTCACTGTCAGAAAGTTCCTCCTTATTTCTAGGCTGAATCTCTCCTTGTTCAGTTTCCATCCCTTATTCCTTGTCTGGCCTTCAAAGGTGCCTTGGAAAATAGCCTGACCCCCTTCCTCTCTGTGGCAGCCCCTCAAATATTGGAAGACGGCTATCATGTCTCCCCTGGTCCTTCTCTTCGCTAGACTAGCCCTGCCCAGTTCCTGCAACCGTTCTTCATATGTTTTAGCCTCCAGTCCCCTAATCATCCTGGTTGCTCTTCTCTGCACTTTCTAGAGCAGTGATGGCTAACCTTTTTGCCATCGCGTGCCAGGAGGGAGGGGCAGGGGGGGTCGCGTGCGTGCATGCCCAAACACTTAATTTTATGCGCCCCACCTCCACGCATGCGCGCATGCACCCCCCGCTTCCCCCGGTCCTGGCACGCGATGGCCCAGTAGGCCCGTTTTTCTCTCTCACCTAGCTCCAGAGCCTCTCTGGGGAGGGCGAAAACCACCTCCACCCCCTGGAGGCCCTCCTGAGGCCGGAAACGGCCCATTTGCCAACTTGGAAGTTGGGAAACAGGACATTTTCGGCCACCGGAGGACCTCCGGGGGTGGTGGGGAAGGCCATTTTCACCCTCCCCAAACTCCTAGAGAGGCTCTGGAGGCTGGGGACAGCAAAAAACGGGCTGCAAGTTGGTAAATGGGCCGTTTCTGGCCTCTGGAGGGCCTCTGGGGAAAGGCCGTTTTTGCCCTCCCCAGACTCCTAGAAAGGCTCTGGAGCCAGGTGAGAGAGAAAAACAGGCCTTCACCCCCACACCCGAGGCCCTCCGGAGCCAGGAAACAACCTGTTTCCCTACTTCTGGTAGGCCCAAAAGGCCCGAAAATCAGCTGGCTGGTGCGCACATGCACGCCGGAGCTGAGCTCTCGTGCCCACTGATATGGCTACGCATGCCACAGGTTCGCCAACACGGTTCTAGAGTCTCAACATCTTTTTTATAGTGTGGTGACCAAAACTGGATGCAGTACTCTAGGTGTGGTCTTACTAGGGCTTTATAGAGTGATATTAGTACCTCCCTTGATCTTGAATGTTTGTATCCCGCTGTGAATGCAACCAGGTTGCCGTGCGTCATTGTGACAGTCGCACCTTGCAAACATCACAAACATCACAAACATCTTCATTGAGAAATGGGGGCAAAACACCAGGAAGTTGCAGCTGATTGAGTGACTTAGTCAACTTTGGAAAAATATTTTTCTTAACCCTTGAATTGGGTTTGGCTATTGAGGCTTGCATACAAGTTTTGTTTAAGATGCGTTGGCCAACATTTGATCTTCAAGTGTCTCCAAGTCCACTGTGCAAACACTTCTGAAAAGAAATTGTTCTCCAATTTCTCTGGTTCATGTTTTTGAGCATAACCTACAGCGATGCCTTCAAACTTTTAAAGTATTAATCCCAATAAGATACTTCAAAAACATTAATGAGAAAATTTATTAGGGTAAACTAAACCCTTAAATATTGTTGGTCAAACTATCTATCTATCTATCTATCTATCTATCTATCTATCTATCTATCTATCTATTTATTTATTTATTTTTATATGCCGCTCTTCTCCGGAGACTCAGGGCGGCTTACAATGCGTTAAGCAATAGCCTTCATACTTTTTGTATATTTTATACAAAGTCAGCTTATTGCCCCCACAAACCGGGTCCTCATTTTACCCACCTTAGAAAGGATGGAAGGCTGAGTCGACCTTTAGCCTGGTGAGAATTGAACTCGCAGTAATTGCAGGCAGCTGGATGTTAAATGCTGCCTTAGTAGGAGGCATTAACCTCCTACGCCACTCAGGCTCCACTTCATAATGAAGTTGACTTTAACTTAGCTGATTTTCAATAATATCCTTGGGCCTTTATTTTAATATCAATATTCTTTTGGTCATTGACAAATAAGCAGTTGTGTTTTGATTTCAAATCACATAAATTAGGATAACACAAATTTGAAAATAGTGGGGAAGGTGTTTTGCTGGAAGGCTTGGGCCAAACAAGGCATTAATACTTTAAATCAGTTATTCTGTTAATGGTTATTTTAAAGACATTGAGAATTGCATTTTGAATTTGATTTCTATACAACATTACTTTGACAATATACCGTATTTTTTGGAGTATAAGACGCACTGGACTATAAGACGCACCTACCTTTTTTGGTGAGGAAAAGAAGAAAAAGAAATCTCCCTCTGCCTCTGAGCAATTTTGCCTGGTTGCAGCAAACAGCCTGCTTTACTTTCATTTTCGTTTTCAGCATAGCTTGATTAGCACAAGGAAAAAAAAAATCTGCTCCAGCAATTTACCTCCTTGCAGGAAGCAGCAGAGCCCTGCGCAAAACAGCTGAGAACAAATCAGCTGAGAGTTGGGAGACCGATCCAATCAACTTGTGCTAATTAGGTTGTGCTGAAGCTGAAAGGAGCTATTTTTTCTTGCTGTTTGCTTGCAAGGAGGTAACTGCTGCGAGGCAGAGGCCAAAGGGTAAGGGCCAGTGGGTGGGCGGGACTACATTCGGTGTATAAGACGCACCTAAATTTTCTCCCCCTTTTAGGGTGGGGAAAAGGTGCGTCTTATACTCCGAAAAATACGGTATACAGCTGGAATATGTATTAGCTATACAGTGAAGGTATGGGTGCTTTAGCAGCCTCCAAAATACCTCTGTTTTGAGATCCTTAAAAGATGCCGTGCTTAAGCAATAACCAACTTTCTAATTTTATAAGAAATTAAAAGTAAAATGAAGACTTATATTAGCGAAATGTGGAATTAAGAGCTGGTATATCAAATTCTGGAGTATCAATGGGCCCAGGTATTAAGAAACGCAATATACACTACTTATGATTTAAAAATGAAATAACTGATTAGAAATACTCATTTCTGAATCAACCAAAGAACATTTAAAAAAAAAAAGTTGGATGTTTGGGATTTTTTTTATGGTATTGTAAATGTGAAAGTTCTTTCATAAGTTTAATCTTGTCTACTTATAGCTTTATTTTGGTTTGAAATGATTACCCTGTTTCCCCAAAAATAAGACCCAATCGCAAAATAAGTCCTAGCATGATTTTTCAGGCTGCTCGTAATATAAGTCCTACCTCCCAAAATAAGCTCCAGTTAAGATTGTCAGCCAGATGGATATATTTAGTAGCGTATTTTCCCCCAAAATAAGCCCTAACTAGAAAATATGGCCTAATGCATCTTTTGGAGCAAAAATAAATATAAGACCTGGTCTTATTTTCAGGGAAATATGGTTAAAGACCATAATGCTGTGTCCCTGACTTTGACAACTTTAAGATGTTTGGACTTCAATGACCAGAATTCTCCAGCCAACCATGTTAGGGAATTCTGGGAGTTGAAGTCCACGCTTCTCATACAAACTCAGAGGCTTGGCCACTTTATTTTATTTTATTTTATTTTATTTTATTTTATTTTATTTTATTTTATTTTATTTTATTTTATTTTATTTTATTTTATTTTATTTTATTTTATTTTATTTTATTTTATTTTATTTTATTTTGTTTGTTTGTTTGTTTGTTTGTTTGTTTATTTATTTATTTATTTATTTATTTATTTATTTATTTATTTATTTATTTATGATGGTTCCGAGACAGCTTCCAATGAACCAAGTCAACAGGGAAGCTGAATTTGCTTAATGACTGCATGATTCACTTAACAACTGTAGCTGATTTAAGTCATTAAATCAGCTAGGACTCAAAGGTACAAGAGGCAGTGGACTTTCTGGTTTTTCTTTGAAGACCTTCTGCTTCTCATCCAAGAGGACATTCATAGACATTCAGCTAGGACTCACTTGCCTCACTTAGCAACGGAAATTCTGGCTTCAGTTTGGTTGTAAATCGAGGACTTCCAAAGCTGCTGTTTTTTAGGGTGTGTCAAATTTTTCGATTTATATGCCGCCCTTCTCTGGAGACTCAGGGCGGCTTACAATGCATTAAGCAATCGCCTTCATACTTTTGTATATACCTGCTTAGTAGGGCTTTTGCCCCCCTCCCCCAAGCGGTGTTCTATTTTATACAAAGTCAGCTTATTGCCCCCACAATCCGGGTCCTCATTTTACCTACCTTGAAAGAATGGAAGGCTGAGTCAACCTTGAGCCTGGTGAGATTCGAACTTGCAGTAATTGCAGGCAGCTGGTGTTACTTAACAGCACATTAGTCTGCTGCACCACCAAGGCTCTTATTCTATCCCTGTTCTTCCTTCTTGGAAAAACGATTTGAAAATGATGGGTTTGCAAAAGCAAATTATTTCCGTGAAATCTCTGCATAGTTCTGCTTTGTGCTTGATAAGATCCTGATCTGAGCTGTACAATTTACTCAAAATGGTTTGCACAGATCGATTTTCCACATCGAACAAGTCAATTGATTAAGAAAGAGAGAGATCAGCTTCTTGTACTGCACATTAGATGAATGACCTATTGGGAGCCTTATATTAAAACAACGTATTCCATGTGCGATCAAAATTCAAAAATTGCACCTAATGCAGCTTTTATTTCAATACAACAGTCCAATTGAGATTTGCATATGTGATTGTGATTGGAGAAAATAGTAATCTGTGTAGTTTTTAACATTTTAATAATTTTACTCCTTGATTTATAACTCATAAGCCACTTTATAGGGAGAAAGGTAACATAAATATAAATAAAAATGGTTAGGCTGGTACCAAAATATGATTTGCATTCTTTATACTTTTTATTTAATCTGTTTCTTTTATTCCATTTTGTAGGGTCTTAGTAATGTTCTGTGTTTTTATATTCTGTTTTTTTTTAAATATGGACTCATAGCTAATTAAACAATAAAGTTACCAAAGAAACAGATTTTTCCCTGTGCTTTTATTCAGTGTGGCATTTCTAAAGAAATTGTTGATTCCTGCACCATTTATTTATTTATTTATTTTGGCTCTGCTTCATTTATATTTCATCAGTTACCCAATAAACCTGGCAATAAATTCTCAGCCTATAATCAGTTCTGCGGCCTGCATTTGTTTTTCTTCGGGTGATAAACAGTTCCGTAGGGCAATCTTGGAAGACAAAGCTATAAAACATTCAGCCTTATGGGGGATGCTAAAATTTTCCGCTGCTTCTGTAAAATCAGGATATGGCCTTGCTCCCCTACCTATTGATGATGTGTTACTTATGCAGAGTTTGTGCTGATTTAGGACCCTGAGATACGCCGTTACCTTCCACCCCCCCAAAGATGGTCCCTGTTTTTCTACTTGCATTTTTTACTTGCTTTCGAACTGCTAGGTTGGCAAAAGCTGGGACAAGGAACAGGAGCTCACCCCGTTACGCAGCACTGGGGATTCAAGCCGCTGAACTGCCGATCTTTCGATCGAGAAGCTCAGCGTCCTAGCCACTGAGCCACCGCGTCCCTTGGGATACTTAATGATAGACTGATGTTTGTCAACTTTGGCAACTTTAAGATGCGTGGACTTCAACTCCCAGAATTCCCTAACCAGCAATACTAACAGATTAAAAGAATAATAAGAGTTGGAAGGGACCTGGGAGGTCTTATAGTCCAACTCCCTGCTCAAGCAGGAAACCCTATACTTCTGATGGCGAACCTATGGCACATGGTGGCACATGGAGTCATATCTGTGGGCACGCGAGCATTGCCCTAGCTCAGCTCCAATGTGGAGGCGTATGCCGGCCATCTGATTTTTGGGCCTTCCAAGGCCACCGGAAGTTAGGAAACGGGCCATTTTCAGCCTCCGGAAAACCTCTAGGAGGGGGGTGGGGAAGGCCGTTTTCACCCTCCCTGGGCTCCAAGAAAGCCTCTGGAGCCTGGGGAGGGTGAAAAACGGGCCTATCGGGCCCACTGGTAACCTTTTTGCTGTCATGTGCCAAAAGCGGGGAGAGTGAGGGGGGCCATGTGCGCATGTGCGTGGGGGGGGGCAGGGTGTGGGGGGGCATTAAATTATGGGTGTTGGCAGATGTGCCCGCAACCCACCCCCACACTCCCCCACTTTTGGCACGCGACGGCAAAAAGGCTAGCCATCATTGCCCTAAACCATTTCAGAAAAATAGTTGTCCAATCTCTTCTTAAAAATCTCCGGCGATGAAGCACCCACAACTTCTGGTGGCAAGCTGTTCCACTGGTTAATTCTTCTAACTATCAGAAAATTTCTCCTCAGTTCTAGGTTGCTTCTCTCCTTGATGAGTTTCCAACCATTGTTTCTTGTCCTGCCCTCAGGTGCTTTGGAGAATAGCTTGACTCCCTCTTCTTTGTGGCAACCCCTGAGATACTGGAACACTGCTATCGCGTCAGGCCTGGTCCTTCTTTTCATTAAACTTAAAAAGACCACAGTGAGATGTTTCTCAACCTTAGCAATTTTTAGATATGTGGGCTTCTGCTCCCAAAATTGGGAGTCGGCTGGCTGGGAAATTTCTGGGAGTTGAAGTCCACATACCTTAAAGTTGCTAAGGTTGAAAAACTCTGTCCTAGACACAACCATCATTGCATTTGGCCAACCCTGGGGAAAGCCAAATCATTAGATCTATGGCACTCTTTTCAGCTGTAAGCTGTGAATAGACATGTGCATGCAACATTATAATGATATATGGCTTTTTGAGTCTCTTAGCACATAATGTGCCCAAAGGCTGCTTGTACCAATGCAGTTAAATTAATCCTTCTGGGTGTCTACTATTTCTTTTCCGTTCGTATCCTGTTGATATTCTTATTTTCTGTTTTATTTTTTTCCCCTTGGAGGGGCTGGAAGGAGCACATTTTATTCCACAGCACGTCTGGCTTTACCTGTTACACTCAGGAACAGGCACCATGTACCTTTACAGGTTTACATCAGGGGTGAAATCCAGCAGGTTCTGACAGGTTCTGGAGAACCAGCAGTGGAAATTTTGGGTAGTTCAGAGAACCGGCAAATACTACCTCTGACAGGCCCCAGAATGGGGTGGGAATGAAGATTTTGCAATATCTTTCTCCCAGGAGTGGAGAGGGAATGGGGATTTTGCAGTACCCTTCCCCCAGAGTGGGGAGGGAATGAAGATTTTGCAGTATCCTTCCAATGGAGTGGGATAGGAATGGAGGTTTTGCAATATCTTTCCCCCAGGAGTGGGGAGGGAATGGGGATTTTGCAGTATCCTTCCCTCGGAGTGGGAAGGGAATGGAGATTTTGCAATATCTTTCCCCCGGAGAGGGGTGGGAATGGAGATTTTGCAATATATTTCCCCCAGGAGTGGGGAGGGAATGGGGATTTTACAGTATCCTTCTCCTTGGAGTCGGGAGGGAATGGAGATTTTGTAGTATCCATCTCCTGGAGTGGGGTGGGAATGGACATTTTGCAGCATCCTTCCCCCGGAGTGGGGAGGGAATGGGTATTTTGCAGTATCCTTCCCCTGGAGTAGGGTGGGAATGGACATTTTGCAGCATCCTTCTCCCGGAGTGGGGTGGGAATGGACATTTTGCAGCATCCTTCCCCTGCCACGCCCACCATGCCACACCCACAGAACCGGTAATAAAAAAAAATTGAATTCCACCAGTGGTTTACATGCAGTAGGAATCCAAGCGCTTCAATTCACAAGCCACGATTCGCAGCTTGGCATTGTGCACGAACCCCAAGCATTGTGGTTTTGTAAGGCATCGATTTTGGCTTCAGGTGTTCTATGAAGAGAGCCCAGCCGTCGGAGTTTATAACCAGGATTTCTGGCTTAGTTGTGTCCAATCATGGGATCGGTGAGCCGTGGCTTCCGTGTGGGTTGAATCAGTTGGTTAAACAATTACTAATATATTAAGAAAGAAGAAACAAACTCTCACTGGTGTATTTAAAGATGCTAGTTAGGGACAGTTTTAATAAAGAATTAAAACAGCTTTCAGCTGGATGGAATGATTTGGGCATAAATTTGTTCAAAACTGAACAGAGCTGTAAATCTGAGTTTAACTTTCAGGTGGAGCCTGGGTGGAGAATGGAGGGGGCATCCAAGCATAACAAGGATTTCCTCAAGTTGTGAACACCCAAACCCTGATCAGAAGGATGGTGTGCCTGAATCTTAGGCTTGTCAGCTGCCAGCCACAACAGATTGAAAAAGCAGAACTTTTGCAGAGTCCTAAATCCGGATCGCAGTTCAAAAGAAACAGAAAGCAGATTTTTTTTTAACTTCCTTATTCCTTATTTATTTTTTATTTTTTATTTTGATTTATATGCTGCCCTTCTCCGGAGACTCAGGGTGGCTTACAATGCGTTAAGCAATAGCCTTCATTCTTTTGTATATTTTATACAAAGTCAGCTTATTGCCCCCACAAACTGGGTCCTCATTTCACCTACCTTAGAAAGGATGGAAGGCTGAGTCAACCTTGAGCCTGGCGAGATTTGAACCAGCAGAAATTGCAGGCAGCTGTGTTAATGACAGGGTGCAGCAAACCACTGTACTATCAAGGCTCTTTAAAAATAAATTTAAAACAAGGCTGTCCAACTTTGGCAAAATATCTGTGGAGATTCTCAGTCCACCAGGTCATGGTTGTCCCAAAACTTCTTTTTCAAAAGGCAATTGGATTTTTCTTTGTTGTCCTTGAAGACGTTTCGCTTCTCATCCAGAACTGGAGAAGCTTCTTGGATGAGAAGTGAAACATCTTCAAGGAAAAGAAAAAAAGGGGGGGGGGCAGTTTGCCTTGTGAAAAAGCACCTTTGGGACAACTTTAAGATGTGTGGACTTCAACTCCCAGAATTTCCCCAACATGGCTTGTGTTGCTGGTAATAACAAATTTGTCTAGCACTGTATAGATCCGTGATGGCAAACCTATGGCACGCGTGCCACAGGTAGCACGCGAAGCCATATCTGTGGACACGCAAGCGTTGCCCTAGCTCAGCTCCAGCGTGCATGCATGTACCGGCCAGCTGATTTTTGGGCCTTCCGGTCCCACTGGGAATCGGGAAACGAGCCGTTTCCGGCCTCAGGAGGACATGGGGGGGGTAGGGAAGGCAGTTTTCACCCTCCCCAGCTTCAAGGAAGCCTCTGGAGCCTGGTGAGGGTGAAAAACGGGCCCACTGGTCCATTGTGTGCCAAAAGCGAGGGTTGCAAAGGGGGGCCGCACATGCGGGGAGCGGAGTGCATTGAATTATGGGTATGGGCACACACACGCATGACCCCCGCTTTTGGCGCGCGACGGCAAAAAGGTTAGCCATCCCTGGTATAGATAATCTAGTAGTTATAGAGTTGGAATTATAAAGATAACCCTGTTGAGCAATTAAAGTTTCATGGAATATAGCAGATACAAAACCACAGCATAATTTGCCGGATTTAAATATGTGTTGAAATGTTCCTAGAAGGCCTTGTGGTATGATGAAGATATCCTATTCCAGGGAAGGCTAACCTTTTCCTGACGGAGCGCCCCCAAAATGCAATGCGCCCCACCACCTACGCATGTGCGCTTGGGCTCCTGCATGTGTCCCCCCCACGCTGCCCCACACATGCGCCCTGCCCTACACATGTACGAGTGACACCCCACATGCGTATGAGCCCCCGTGCGCGGCCCACACATGATCCCCACATGTGCCCCACCCACCGTGCATGGACGCGCAACAACCCTGCATGTGCCCCGCCCCGCGCATGTATGCACGATCCCCTCATGTGCCTCCCCACCATGCATGCACACGCCCCTCTGTGTGCACCCCGTCTCCCCTCGCATGCGCGGCAGAGACCCATAGACCAGCTGGCAGGTGGGAGGCGCATGTGCGGCAGAGCTAAGCTGTGGCAATGGCTCGCGTGCCCACAGAGAGGGTGTTGTGTGCCACCTCTGACACACTTGCCATAGGTTTGCCATTACGATCTTATTCTGTCAAATAAATTTAATTAATAAATTTGTTTAATTTTTGTTTAAAATTGTTTAATAAATGCACATTTAGGCAAAAAAACAGCTTTGACTTCAAATGCTTTAAAGCAGGCACGGAAAACTTCCCTGACTCACAGGTTTCGAGAGTATGTTGTGGGAGCTTTCACAAAATGGCTTCCTTGGGAGTGGCCATTTTCCGAGGGGCTCTAAAACAGGTAGGCAGGGCCGGATTTTCCTATAGGCTAACTAGGCTTCAGCCTAGGGCCTCAAGATCAAGAGGGGCCTACATTCAAATTGTTAGCAAAATTAAAATTACACTATTCTAAAAACAGTGAACACTAAAACACTAAACCGAAAATAAGGAGAAATTCGACGCATATGACTAATAAACAAACATAAAAACTTAAAAATGGGAGGTGAAAGGGCCTCATAAGTGGAATAGCCTAGGGCCTCTTTTCATCTAAATCCGGCCCTGCAGGTAGGCCTCGACTCATGACCACAATTGAGCCCACAATTTTCATTGCTAAGCAAGGCAGTCGTTAAGTGAGTTTTGCCCCATTTTATGACCTTTCTCACTTCAGCTATTAAGGGAACCACTGCAGTTGTTAAGTTAGTAATGTGGTTCTTAAGTGAATCAGACCCCAGGGCACTGCAGCCGACATAAATGTGAGTCCATTGCCAAGGGACGGAATTTTGATCATGTGACCATGGGGATGTTGCAACGGTCGTAAGTGTGAAAAATGGCCAAAAGTCACTTTTTTTCAGTGCCGTTGTAAAACTTCAAACCGTCATTAAAACAACGGTTGTAAGTCACTTGCGCCTGTACACAATTTCCAAGTACAGCCACTGGCTCAAAAAAATTTCCAGCCTCCGGACTCACAAAATCCTCTTAGCAGACCAAAAATTAAGGCTTCCACCGAAGGGGAAAAACAAAATATGCACAGTGTTCTTAACTTTACTACCTCATCAATGGAAGGAATGTTTACCTTGCAGTTCCTAGAGATGTCTGAAGATGTAATCTATCTTTCTTTTTTCTTTTCTTTTTTTTTTAGACAATTTCATTTCGTTGGTTTTGTCCGGCTTAAGAGAAATGTTCCTAATTTTATGGCTCGTTGCTGTTTTGAAAACACAGGTTTACTTTTTCCTGATTTGACGTGGAGCCGAGTTTACTCACCGCCTTGACGTGTTTGTGTGGGTCAAATATTACTCCACGAGTGCTTTGCTGAGCCAACACCTTTGCATCGGCCTAATTAAAATAGGAGTAATTTTTTAACTCTTGTTTTCCTTTTTTTTTTTTCCTCCCCTCTTCCCTTCCTCCAGGAATGCCGTTGGCTCAGGCTGTAGCAATTGTTCAGAAATACTGCCGTATCATAAAAAATATCCAGGTTCTCTACAGTGAACAAGTAAGTTTGGCTTCAGCTTTCTGGCTTTTGCTTTTGGTTTTTTATTGCACACTCCGCAAGCACAAGAGGAAGGCGTGTCAATGTTGCATGATGCTATTGTGTGTGTCTGTTGGTCCATATAATGTCTAAACATTCTTGGCTGTTGCCACATCCTGAGGAATGTGGTTTTAAAAAACACAGTGGCTTTAGTTTAGTTTAGTTTATTGTCATTGCAGATGGTACAATGAAATTAAATGCCGTCTTCACTGTACATTATAACTATAAAAATAAAAACACAAACATACATCCTTTACTTTCTATATCAGGGATGGCTAACCTTTTTGCCGTTGTGTGCCAAAAGCGGGGGTCATGCGTGCGTGTGCCCATATCCATAATTCAATGCACTCCACTCTCCGCATATGCTCCCCCTGTGCGACCCTTGCTTTTGACACGCAATGGCCCGGTGGGCCCATTTTTCACCTTCTCCAGGCTCCAGAGGCTTCCTTGGAGCCTGGGGAGGGTGAAAACTGCCTTCCCTACCCACCCACCCCCGAGGCCATCCGGAGGCCAGAAACAGCTCATTTCCCGACTCCCGGTGGGACCAGAAGGCCGGAAAATCAGCTGGCCGGCGCACGCATGGACGTTGGAACTGAGCTAGGGCAACACTTGCGTGCCCACAGATATGGCTCCACGTGCCACGTGTGGCACGCGTGCCATAGGTTCGCCATCAGGGTTCTATATAATTGAAATTGAAAACCCGATATTGCACTATCCCATAGAATTCAGTATGGTTACTGCCCTGGGATAGAAGCTGTTTTTCAGCCTATTTGTCCTTGTTTTTATTATCCTGTACCGTCTGCCAGATGGTAATAGTTCAAAAAAAGGGTGACCAAGATGAGATGGATCTTCAAGAATGTTTTAAACCTTTCACATAGTGTCAGGTGTGCATAAGTGCAGATATCGTTAGTTTTAATCAAGAGTATTTACACCATGCCATGCCACTCCAAGGGACCGGTGACATATTTAGGTTTTTAAAATCAGAAAATGTATTGGATTCAGGAAGCGGAATTGAATCAGTTTCTTTGATTTGTATCCTTGATTTCATTTGGAAATAAGAGAGTCTTGTACATCTCAAAACGATTTAGTAATTCGGTTGCATCCATTCCCTGAATTTCCCAGTTAGATCTCTGGAACAGATTGTTAACCAAAAAGATGGTTAAATTTTTTGGATTTGGGGGGGGGGGGGCGGAAAGACATTTAACAGCTTCAGAGAATCCCTTGTTCAAGAGATTATAATGGATTTTCACAGATACTGTGCTCCTATCTTGTATTTAGTTTTGCATCAGGGATCGAATCTAATCAAAACCAATGAATTCTCCTGTAAAAACAGAAGAACTAAAAGCAGAATTTAAGACATATTGACGCTTTAAAGGAACAACTGTTAATACATGATTAAAATCTCATTCTAGTTGCTGCAAGCCCTGTTTTCAGATTTACACTTTGCAGTCTAATATCACAATGCTTCCATTCATCCAGACTGAAATGTGCTTTTGTTTTGCACGCTGTTATATTTTTTGGTAAGGAAAGGAGGGGAGGATTTTAAAAAAGAAGAAAACCTAGGAATTACTGATTCCCTTGTGACATGGATTTTGCTTCCTTGGAAAGAAAGAAATGGAAAAGAGCTTATATTCTTAGCCATAAATAGTCATAATTTTTGTCAGGGCTCAGTATCTGGCTGATTTTGTTCTCAGATGCATACCGTTATTAACATGCCTTTTGTAACTTTTAATATATATATTTTGCCCTGTTTATTCTCTCTTCATCAATATTATTTTCCTTTATTCCACTTCACACAGATAGCTGTTTAATATACAGCCTCATGCTACATAACTAAGCTCCATTTCATGCTGAATAAACTAAATTATTTATGTATCTTAAATAGAAAACTATCTGACGATAGATTTTTACCCCAAAAGTTTTTTATTAAAATAAATTGGATAAAAATCAAAAATCAAAAAAATCCGATTTAAATAAAAAAAAATCCGATTTAAATTTAAAAAATCTGATTTTTTTGATTTTTTTTAAAAAAAATCATTGATTTTTATCCACCCTGTGTCCATAGCTGTTAATGTGAAAAACTGATAAGGACGTTTATCACACATAGCCAGTTTCTTTCACGGGAGAATTCTGCAAATGTGTTCCCCGTTACTCAGCTGCCTTTCAATCTGACTGTTGCCTAGTCTATGGCCAGATAAAAGTGTGGCCCTAGTGCGGGTGTTACTAACCTGCGGCTCGGGAGCCGGAAGCGGCCCTCTGCTGCGGTGCCTGTCCCATCACTGGCTGGCCCCGCCCCTCCCCTCCCCTCCCAGTCACTCCTCGCCTGGCCTTGGAATACAGAGAGAGGGGAGAGGGGGAGAGGGGGAGAAAGAGACACAGATACAGAGAGAGGGGAGGAGAGAGATACAGAGAGAGAGGGGAGGAGAGAGAGAAAGAGATACAGAGAGAGGGGGGAGAGGGGGAGAAGGAGAGAAAGAGACATAGATACAGAGAGAGAGGGGAGGAGAGAGAGATACAGAGAGGGAGGGGAGAGACAAAGAGATACAGAGAGAGGGGAGAGGGGGAGAAGGAGAGAAAAAGACATAGATAGAGAGGGGAGGAGAGAGATACAGAGAGGGAGGGGAGAGACAGAAAGAGATACAGAGAGAGAGGGGAGGGGGAGAAGGAAAGAAAGACATAGATACAGAGAGGGGGGGGAGAGAGAGATACAGAGAGGGAGAGGAGAGACAGAAAGAGATACAGAGAGAGGGGGGAGAGGGGGAGAAGGAGAGAAAGAGACATAGATACAGAGAGAGAGGGGAGGAGAGAGAGATACAGAGAGGGAGGGGAGAGACAAAGAGATACAGAGAGAGGGGAGAGGGGGAGAAGGAGAGAAAGAGACATAGATACAAAGAGAGGGGAGGAGAGAGAGATACAGAGAGGGAGGGGAGAGACAGAAAGAGATACAGAGAGAGAGGGGAGAGGGGGAGAAGGAGAGAAAGAGACATAGATACAGAAAGAGGGGAAGAGAGAGAGATACAGAGAGGGAGGGGAGAGACAGAAAGAGATACCGAGAGAGAGGGAGAAAGAGAGAAAAGGGTGGTTCCCGGTGTTTTTTTTCCCTGTGGGAAACAGGTCCAAATGGCTCTTGGAATGTTTAAGGTTGCAGACCCCTGCCCTAGTGCCTCTTATTTGACTATTGCTTAGACTACGGCTCTTTGTTCTACCTCTGATTGTTATCCCTTCCTCCTTTTTCATGTTGGGACAAATGATATAACAAAGACCCTGAAATCCTTGAGAGGGCAGGTCAAGAATTAAGCTTAATTCTAAGACAGATCCAACACAGAACTTAAGGAGAAATTTCCAGACAGCGAGAACATGTTGTGGCTGCTCCATCACTGGAAGGTTTCAAAAATAGCGTCAGCCCTGGTTTTAATACCAGCCCTGCCCCAACTTGGCCTTCTAGGAAAGTAAGACTCTCGACTCCATGTGTAAGCGAAAAGAATATTTTTATGAAAAGCCAAGTGGTTACAGTAGATCAAAGCCAGAACTGAGGTTTTGTGTGCGAATGCTTCCCCGTTAACTTTCCCTTTCTAATTCCACCCCTCTGCTATCTCCCATATGTCCAGGCACATTCAAAGAAATTGTTTTGGTAACTGTCCCTGCAAAGTCAGGCTAAATCTTGAGCCCTTATATTCCATTTTCCAGGTCCGGGACCTTGGGATGTTGAGTCGATGTCTCAGGAAGGCATTAAGTTTACTTTCGGTTTCCCCAGTTCCTTCCCTCTGTAGTTTATGGCGTGCTGACACTTAGCGAAGCAGGGCTGAAGCGAAGGATGACAGTTCTAATACACTGGTCAACCCCTTGACCGGGATGGTATAAGATGTCCTGCTTTAAGCAGTGGGTTGGACTAGAAGACCTCCGAGGTCCCTTCCAGCCCTGTGATTCTATGTTTTAGTTTAGTTTAGTTTAGTTTTATTAAATTTGTATACCGCCCTACTCCCGAAGGACTCAGGGCGGTAAACAGGCACAAGATAAAATACAGAAATACAAAAGTTAAAAACAATTTAAAAACAAATTAAATAATTTAGCCCACGACAATTAAAATCCCAATAAATTTAAAACAAATTAAAATTTCAATTTAAAATTTAAAAGAAAGGGGAGAAAAATTAGGCCAGGCCGGCTTGCTGGAATAAGAGGGTCTTAAGAGCACGGCGGAAAGTGCGCAGATCCGGGATCCTCCGTATCTCCGGGGGGAGCTCGTTCCAGATAGTGGGTGCCTATATTCCCCCCCCCCAAAGTTATTCCCCCATTCCATCACAGCCCTGATGCCATACCCAGCCCTGCCTTGATCTAAGTCTGTGTCATGGGGATTTTTGCTGAGAGAAAATTGTGTACAGACCAAGCACTAGGCAGACGGATTTTCCCGTGCAAAGGACACCCTATATCCATGATGGCGAACCTATCACACGCGTGCCACAGGTGGCACGCGGAGCCATATCTGTAGGCACGCGAATGTTGCCCTAGCTCAGCTCCAGCGTGCATGCATATTCCAGCCAGCTGATTTTCGGGCCTTCTGGGCCCACCGGAAGTCGGGAAACAGGCTGTTTCCGGCCTCCAGAGGGCCTCTGGGGGTGGGAAAGGCCGTTTTCTCCGTCCTAGAAAGCCTCTGGAGCCTGGGGAGGGTGAAAAAGGGGCCTACCTGGCCCACCGTGCCATTGCGTACCAAAAGCAGAGGGAGTGCAGGTGGGGTAGTGCGCACATGCACGGTGGGGGTGGGGCACATAGAATTATGGGTGTGTGGGCACGTGCGTGCGTAACCCCCGCGTTCCCCCCCCCTTTTGGCACTCGATGGCAAAAAGGTTAGCCATCACTGCTTTATATAAATAATAGCAACATCTTGTTTATATAGTTTGACTAGACGTTCCTATAGCTGTTCTAACAAATGCTTCCAATATTTGCGTTCCTTGGTATTCTCATATTGGCGTGTTTTTGTCCACCGGGCCAACTTTAAGATGTTTGGACATCAACTCCCAGAATTCCCCAGCTGGTACATTGGCTGAGGAATTCTGGGAATTGAAGTCTACGCATCTTAAAGTTGACTTAAGTTGAGAAACACTGGTCTTTGGGACACCAGCTGTTATGCTTTGCTTTTGAGAAAGGAAAAGGTTAACTCTGTTGTGATCGTGTTCCATTTTACAAGGTTTGGGAGACTATAAATTAAAACATATAAAATGAAATAAATAAATAAATACATAGAAGAGTGCTTAAATCTTGCATGGAGCCAGTTATATTTGCAAACATCTGAACAGCGCCTTCCAAAAGCTACTGCTTTCGCGCTGCTCAGGAAATTCTAAATTTTGAAATTTCCTGAGCAGTGTAAGCAGTAACTTTGAAGGTGCTGTTCAGATGTTTGCAAATCCTTCAGGGTAGGAAAGAAGAAATTTAAGTCCAAAGTCCCTGCGCGCATTTATATCCCTTGCTAATTCTTTTAAGCTTAGCTTTTCTCAGTTGAGGAGGTCAAAAGCCATTGCATTAAAAAAAAAACAATACAGTGTAAAACAGCTGGCTTCTGGAAATGAGCTTAGAAATCTGCTTGCAACCAGCTGTGCAGTTCTTAACTTCTTGTGAGGAGCAGAAATTTCTTCAAAGTGATAGATGGAATGGGAAACTACAAGGTAGACAAACCTATTATTTGCCCAAGGCAGCTTGCCCAAGAGTTGTAGGAAGTTGTTACGGAATTCGCAGAGTAACCCTTGAGTAGCAAGAGTGTGTTCATGAAAGCGATTGAGAGTAGTTATGAAGAAACACAGTCAACACACAGATACACTGAGTTGTGTTTACTTTCAGGAAATAATAAGGCATAGTCCAATAAACAGTCCAGGTCATACACATATAAAGCAATAGAGAGCCAAAACGACAGTCCAGGAATAATCCAATAACAAAGTCTTCTTACCAGTCGTCGTAGTCATTCACAATAAACAGTTCTTCTGGATTTGCAAACAGTAGCATACAGAGATATCAGAGAGCAAGAACAGCAAAGAGAAACAAACCATGTTTCTAGCTCCCTCTTAAGGAGATTGGCTACAGAGCTAACCAATCAGGACACCGTATGATGCAATACAGCAGTCTTAAAGCTATATTGAGGGTTTATATATTGCCAACCCAACAAGGTAGGTAATAATCATTTCCTAACAGAAGTGATTCCAGAAATGAGAGCTAATCTATTTTAGGAGTCATGAGTGATTGACTGTTTCTGACCATCATGTGTCTGGACTCAATCCTTTGAAGACAGGTAGGCCTTGACTCACAACCATTAATTTAGTGGCCTTTCCAAGTTATAACAGGACTGAAAAAGAGTGACTTATAGCAATAGCAACGGCATTTAGACTTTTATTTATTTATTTATTTATTTATTTATTCATTTATTCATTTATTTATTTATTTATTTTTAAATTTGTATACCGCCCTTCTCCCTGAGGACTCAGGGCGGTGAAAGCAAAGTAAAAACATAAACTACAAACATTAAAATACAATTAAAAAGATATATATAAACTTGGCCCCATGATTAAAAACAATAACAGACAATTAAAAACATTTTAAAAAGTGTTAGGCCAGCCCGGCTTGCTGGAAAAAGAAGGTTTTAAGGGCACGGATGGATGGATGGATGGAAGGAAGGCAGGCGGGCGGGCGGGCAGGCAGGTAGGCAGGGCAGTAGCAGTAGCACTTATATACCGCTTCACAGTGCTTTACAATTCTCTCTAAGGCCGTGATGGCGAACCTATGGCATGTGTGCCTCAGGTGGCACGTGGAGCCATATTGGTGGGTACGCGAACGTTGCCCTAGCTCATCTCTGGTGCGCGCATCTGATTTTTGGGCCTTCCGGGCCCACCGGAAGTCGGCAAACGGGCTGTTTCTGGCTCCAGAGGGCCTCCGAGTGTGTGGGGAAGGCTGTTTTCACCCTCCCCAGTCTCTAAGAAAGCCTCTGGAGTCTGGGGAGGGCGAAAAATGGGCCTACCAGGCCCACCATGCCATTCATGGCAAAAGCGGGGGTAGCGCGGGGGGCGCATTGAATTATGGGTATGGGCACACGCGCACACAACCCCCTTCCCCCCCGGCGCTCCCCCTGCTTTTGGCACGCAACGGCAAAAAGGTTAGCCATCACTGCTCTAAGCGGTTTACAGAGTCAGCCTCTTGCCCCCAACAATCTGGGTCTTCATTTTACCCACTTCGGAAGGATGGAAGGCTGAGTCAACTTTGAACTGGTCAGGATCGAACTGCTAGCAGTGGGCAGAGTTAGCCGCAATGCTGCATTCTAGCCACCGTGCCACCAGGGTTCAATAAATAGACAGGCAGTTCAGCGGTTCGAATCCCTAGTGCTGCGTAACGGGGTGAGCTCCCGTGACTTGTCCCAGCTTCTGCCAACCTAGCAGTTCGAAAGCAGGTAAAAAATGCAAGTAGAAAAATAGGGACCACCTTTGGTGGGAAGGGAACAGCGTTCCATGCGCCTTTGGTGTTGAGTCATGCCGGCCACATGGCCACGGAGACGTCTTCGGACAGCGCTGGCTCTTCGGAGATGAGCACTGCCCCCTAGAGTCGGGAACGACTAGCACATATGTGCGAGGGGAACCTTTACCTTTACCTTTACATTCTTGCCACCATTGCAACATCCCCAAAGTGGCATGAACAAAAACTTGGGCACTTGGCAACCAGGATGTATTTATGACCAGTTGCAGCATCCCGGGGTCACATGATCGCCATTTAAGACCTTCCCAGCTGGCTTCCGACTCGCAAAGTCAATGGGGGAAGCCGGTTTCGCTTAATGACCGCATGATTCATTTAACAACTGCCGCGAATCGCGTAACAACCGTGGCAAAAAAAAAGGGTCGTACAATGGGGTGCAACTGACTGAACGACCTTCTTGCTTAGCAATGGGAATTGTGATCCCAATTGTGGTTGCGGACTTACCTGTATCTCAGGAGGGCATCCGTTTGGGAATGGCTGCTGTAAACATTCTCTCCATTGGAACGGCATCTTACTTTGGCAGTGACCTGACAGTTTTGTTCCTGTGACATCATTTCCCCTGCAAACCCTCTGGAACGGGTGTTCCCATTTTCATGCAATTAACATGCATGTGTCAGTCCTCCATTCCTCAATCTGTTGGCCTTCGGAAGCTGAGAAGGAGTTTGATAAAATTATCCCCTCTCGTTCTAATTGGCCATGGAACAGCAGAGACGGTTTATTATTAACCGTAATAATAAGAATTTGGGGGAGGTGTGTCCTCGGTGCTGTCTGAGTTTGTTCGTTTTCTTGAAGACGTTTCATGACCCAACTAGTTAACCTCATCAGTGCTAGAAGAGAGGGGTGATTGCAGAGGGGAGGGGAGGAGGAGGAGGAAGACTATGGGGTCCTTGGTGCTCTCTGAGCTGGCTTGTTTTCTTGACGTTTCATGACCCAACTAGTTAACATCATCAGTGCTACTGCTGTTGTTAGCTAATTTGGGTCATGAAACATCCTCAAGAAAACCACCAAGCTCAAGAGAATACCAAAGGACCTCTCGTGTCAACCCTGAGCTACAAATATTTTCCTTTATTAATAATAAGGGTGGATTTAAAATCTGAAACGGAATCCCACAGTTGATGCGAAGGAGCAGAATTCTAGCTTTTTATTTCTCAAAGCAATCGTTGCAGCTGGGCCGAACAGTGTCTCTCTGGTGATGCACTTCGGTTGTTCCTTTCTCAGCCAGAAACACGAGACTTGGCCATTATTCCTGCGAAAGCAGATTTTAAACCTCATCCGAGTCTTGCCCAGGACTTCTATATTTCATTGCAATCATATGAAGAAAAGAAACTTGGCAACTGCGTGTTTTGGCCAAGGCTGGTTTTTCTGGCGGCCTCCAGCGAACATGCAACCTTTCCTGGTGCCAACTGAGAGAAACCGTTGCCACGGTTCTTTTCTTTTGGCTTTCGAAGAAACAGGGCTCCAGAAATCCTCTGCCAGCAGCTCAAAAAAAAAACAAAATAAAAAATGAATTTCTTTTGATTTATTTTCCAGTCTCCTCTCAGCCATGACCTCATCCTTAACCTGACTCAGGACGGAATCAAACTGCTATTTGATGCTTTCAATCAAAGACTGAAGGTAATCTCATGCCCAGAAGTTACCGTTTCTTCTCTTTCTACGCATCTACCATGCAGGTTTGGCAGTGTAGGTTAATCGCAAAACCGACACCATTTTCGGAGCCACAACTATGCAACTAGGTTTCTGTGGCTATTGCTTCTCTCCAGTATTTACATCTTTGTGTTACCGGGCTGGCGGCTGCCGCCATGTTGATATGGATCAGGGTGGATAAAAATCAATGATTTTTTTGAAAAAAAATAAAAAAAATCAGATTTTTTAAATTTAAATCGGATTTTTTGATTTTTATCAAATTTATTGTAATAAAAAAACTTTTGGGGTAAAAATCTATCATAAGATAGTTTTCTATTTAAGATACATCAATAATGTAGTTTATTCAGCATGAAATGGAACTTAGTTATGTAGCATGAGGCTGTATATTCTGCAACACTGGGACTATCGGTGAGTCAACAGTGGGTCAAAGGAGTAGCAGAGATGACAGTTGCTCTTTAAAAATTATGATTTAAATCGAGTTGATTTAAATCAAGCCTTTTTACTAGTGATTTAAATCATGATTTAAATTATGATTTAAATCAACTCGATTTAAATCAAATCCACCCTGATACGGATGCTTTTATCCTTGATTTTTAGATCCCTGTATGAGATTTGAGTGTGTCGTTTCAGCTAGAATAACTGTCGGCTTACGGAGAAGCAGAAAGGTTGAATTTCAAAAGAAGACGGCCTCCCTAATTTGTAGTCCTTGACTTACAAACTATTTGTTTACCGGCTGCTCGATGTTAACAACAGCACTAAGACGGTGACTTACGACCGTCTTTCACGCTTAATGACCCATTGTAGCATCTCCATGGTCACGCTATTCAAAATTCGGATGCTTGTCAGTGGATTTATATTTATGATGGTTGCAGGGGTCGTGTGATCCCCTTTTGCGACCTTCTGAGAAGCCAAGTCCGTGGGGGAAAGCCAGGTTCACTTAATTACCATGTGACTCACTTAACAACTGTGGTGATTCACTTAACAGCTGTGGCAAGAAAGGCCATAAAATGGGGTCAAAATTCACTTAACAAACATCTCACTTAGCAGCAGCAATTTTGGATTCGATTGTGGCCGTAAGTCAAGGACTACCTGTATAAGGAAGGCGATGGGTGAGCACCTGTTTGACTTCCCTCATCCATATTTTGGCTGGTGGAGGCTGCCCACTAGCTCTTATATACCATGGACAGCTCCTTCTTTTCTCCGCCCCAATTGTGTTATTCTCATTTAATCCTTTTCTCGTCAGTCATATCCAATTTTTCTATTTGGCAGTGCCTCTGAGAATCTGTGGGCTTCTCTTTGCCTTATTGGGACATAACAGAATAATAATAACTTTATTGTCATTGTACATGTATACACAGTATACCCATACAACGAAATTCACTTAACACCCAAAGACCAGATCCAACACACATAACAATCCCCAAATACACTCCCTCCCACCAAAAATTCCCCGCCCCTCAATCACCCAAACATCCACACAACAGACCAAGTGATGCTGCCCAACAGCTCACCGATGGTGGCCCTTCAGTTCATTGTTGAGTGCAATTACAGCTCTGGGATAAAACTATTCAGAAGTCGTGTGGTCTGAGTTTTAATTGTTCCGTATCTTCTGCCAGAAGGCAACAGTCCAAAAAGATTGTAAGCAGGATGGGAAGAGTCTCTGAGAATGTTATGCAACTTCCTCAAAGAGCGAGACTCGAAGATGTCGTCCAGGACTGGTAGCTGGAGCTCGATGATATTCTGGGCAGTTTTAATGATTCTCTATAGAGCTTTTTTATCCGCTACAGAGCTGCTCCCATACCATGCAAGAATGCCGTATGTCGGGACACTCTCAATGGTGCTGCGATAGTAGGATAGAAGTAGATAGTATAGATATAGATAGAGGTAGTAGAATAATAGAGTTGGCAGGGGCCTTGGAGGTCTTCTAGTCCAACCCCTAGCTCTAGCAGGAGTTCCTTTTCTCCTCTCCTTTTTTTTCTGCCATGCGGACAAAGGAGTGTAGAGTCTTTGGGAAGCTCTGCCTTTCTTCTCAATCATGGGAGTTCTGCAGTTTTTTGAGACTGGTAGATGGTGTTTGACTTTGGCCTTCTGCACTGACCACTTCTGTTGAACTTATATGTAAATGAAGATTCAATGATCCAGGCCAAAAGTATCAAAAAAAAAAGAAAAAAGGCTTAACTCATGGCAACTGGACCAAAGTTTCTTCAGTTGACGTTCTGCTCAGCTCTTCAGCTTTTTCTTGTGTTCCTCTACGACGGCTGTGCTTTCCTTTCTTCTCTTTTATCTCCTCCTCTTCTTCTTTGCCATTCTAGTCCATCCTCTTCTCTTACATTTTCTTGTTTCCTTCCTGCTTTCCATAACACCCTTCCTCAGGTCCGTGGCTCCAGTCCGTTAAAACTGTTTTTCAACCTTGGCCCCTTTAAGAGGCGTGGACTTCAACAAGCCGGCTGGGGAATTCTGGGAGTTGAAGTCCAGGTCTCTCCAAGGGACTAATGTGTTAAAGAAGCACATTCAAACTAAAAATAGAAGCCAATATCCTCTTCCTTTGTTTTATTCGCATGTAATTGTAAATTTTTAAGTTTTTATTCGACTAACATCCTTACAGAAGTCAGATATGCCCTACAATTCCAGGAGATTAATTGATTAATTTTTCATAGTGTTTACAGTTTTTGTTTCTCTTTTTTTAGGTGATTGAAGTTTATGACTTGACTAAAGTGAAGTTAAAGTACTGGTAAGTAGCCAGATTGTCTCTGCAATGGCCATAAAAAAAGACTTATTAAGATATTTTCAATTCTACAGCAGCTGAGCTGTCTGTAGGAGGAGCGTGTCAGAAGAGATAGGATGATGGATGCAACCAAATTCCTGCCTTTTTTTATGTACATAGGAATCTTCAAACTTGGCCAACTTTAAGGCTTGCGGACTTCAACTCCCAGAATTCCTCAGCCAGCATGGCTGGCTGAGGAATTCTGGGAGTTGAAGTCTGCAAGCCTTGAAATTGCCAAGTTTGGAAACTCCTGATGTATACCATAAAACTTCAGTCAGGTGGTTGTGACTACTGAGGTGACATTTTGGACTCTCCTCGAGGACATCGACTTTCTTAGGATACTTCTTGAAGGAAAATGGTTAAAAGTGGTTGGTTTCAAAAAAGCCGTGTCTTCTCTAAGGTAAAGGTAAAGGTTCCCCTCACACATCTGTGCTAGTCGTTCCCGACTCTAGGGGGCGGTGCTCATCTCCGTTTCAAAGCCGAAGAGCCAGCGCTGTCCGAAGACGTCTCCGTGGTCATGTGGCCGGCATGACTCAACGCCAAAGGCGCACGGAACGCTGTTCCCTTCCCACCAAAGGTGGTCCCTATTTTTTTACTTGCCTTTTTTACGTGCTTTCGAACTGCTAGGTTGGCAGAAGCTGTGACAAGTAATGGGAGCTCACCCCGTTATACGGCACTAGGGATTCGAACCGCTGAACTGCCGACTTTTCGATCGACAAGCTCAGCGTCTTAGCCACTGAGCCACCGCATCCCGTTTGTGTCTTGTCTAAGCATGTTTAAAAGGAATAAAAGATTGAAAAAGAGAGATTGGAGTTTACAGATCGTATCCTCTCTGATTCAGCACGGTGCAGATGAATTTTGAGTTGCCTCAGATGAGGAAGCCAAAAAGTTCTATTTAATGACAGTTTCTCATTTGCACATTTGCTGGAGAATGATGGTTATTTTCAGGATGAAACATGGCCTATTTGAAACGGCCTTCAGAACAAATTGGGATCTTCAGCATTGGGTATCCTGAGTGATTCCTAAGCGGGTTCCAATAAATTTATTGTTAAATTCTGTGTCACGAAATTCCCTCCCGGGTGTCTTAGAGCAGCCCTTATCTTTCGATTGATCTTAATCCGCCAAATTGTTGGGCTAGGATTGTGTTTACCTCACTGATCTTCTGAGGTAAATTCTGCCACATAGCTATCGCATCCTCCACACCTCATTGTGTCAATCTTGCTGGAGGGGTGTGACTGTGCGTGTGGGGGAGTGTGTGGGGGAGGGACACACGTGAGCAACAACCCAAACCAAGATCGTTGTTGGGAAGACATGGCAGCAAAAGAATCTAGGTTTGTGGAGGAAACTTGGTCTAATTCAATGGTGGCGAAACATTTACCCACGGAGTGCTGAACAGGTACGCACTTTGCACGCATGCGTGCTCTCCGCGCTAATGCCCGGCTCCTCCCCCGTGTGCTGCACACGCGGCTCCCCCCTTCACGCAATTGCACAATTGCACTGCGCATGAATGCGGTTTTTGCACGGGCAGTGCACACGCACAACTGCCATCTACGTATGCATCCACTGCACACAAGTACTCTCGTGCACATGCACAAATGTGCACACATGCTCAGGAGAGCTCCAGAGAACAGCTGGGTCCCTTGAATTGCGCACATGCGCACAGGAGGCCCGAACACCAGCTGGGGCACATGCGCAACTGCAAGTGAGTTGGGCGACAGCTCACATGCCCGGAAAGATGGCTCTGTGTGCCATGTCAGGCACGCGTGCCATAGGTTCGCCATCACAGGTCTAATTCAATGGCTCCTAACCTTTGGGGCACCAGAAACCGGTTCCACGGAGAGAGGTTTTTCCAAGGACTGGGTTTTGTGTGTGGTTTTGCGTGCTGACTGCATCCTGTGAATGGGGCTTCACTTGTTTGCGAGGACCGGGTTCTGGCATGCCACGGACTGGTGCCAATCCATGGACAGTGGTGGGTTCCAACGGTGTTACCACCGGTTCTCTTTGCGCATACGCTTTGCGCGTGATTGCCACGTGCATGCTCACTTCACACGCATGTCACCAAACTTGCGCTCTGCGCAAGCGCGTTAGGCTTCTGCCCAGCTGAGCTGCAGCAATCCACTCTCCCGCACCAATCAGCTGGGCTAAAAACCAAGAAATAAAGGTAGGAGTAAAGCGGGGGGCGGGTGGGAGGGCCCAGCTCCCACTCACAGAGAACCGGTTCGGTGACGTCACATCGTCACCACTACCGGATCGGCCGAACCGGGCCGAACCCGGAGCAACCCACCACTGATTGGGGACCCCTGTTCTGAGTGGAACAGGTTTCTCACTCAACTTCTCGAACCAAATGTACAGGTAGTCCTCCTTTAATGACCATGATTAGAACTGGGCAACATAGTCATTAAGTGATACTCTCGCTAAGTAAAACCACAGGTGTGCTTGTGACCTTCCTTCAAGTTTCCTTGGGTTTCACAGCAGCGTTTCCCAAACTCAACAACTTTCAGATGGATGGGGTTCATGGGGAATTCTGGAAGTTGAGGCCCACCCATCCTAAAACAGCTGAAAGAGACGGCTAGACAGACCTGCGAAGGCTGTAAATGCGAGGATTGGTCGCAAAGTTGCATTTTCATCACTGTTGCCATTGCAGACCGTCACTAAAAGAGGCAGTCATTAAAAGAGGACTACCTGTACTACAGTTTCCCCAGCATTGCATTATGTGGACACCCCGGGGAGGCATCCAAGCAGCCCTTCCCTGCTCACATACAGCTGCGCAGGCAGACAAATTCAGTAGATTTCTTACTACATCTTTGCCAAATTTCTATCTGTCAGTTCAGTTATTATACAGATGGTCCTTGCCTTACGTCCGCAATTGAGCCCAAGATTCCTGTTGTTAATTGAGACATTTGTTAAGTGAATTTTTGTCCCGTTTTACAATCTTCCTTGCCACTGTTATTAAGTGAATCACTGCAGTTCTTTACTTAGTAACCCGGTTGTTAAGTGAATCTGGCTTCCCCTTTGATCCGAATCCTACTCCGCCCTCCTCATCTTAAAACCTGGTCAAAATACTGAGTACAGTCAGTCCTTGACTTACAACAGTTCATTTAGTGACTGTTTGAAGGCACAACGACACTGAAGAAAGTGACTTATGACCATTTTTTACACTTACAACTGTTGCAAAATCCACACATGATCAGAATTTGGACGCTTGGCAATTGCTTCATGTTTACGATGGTTTCAGTGTCCTGATATCAGGTGATCCCCTTCGGACGAGCAAAGTCACTGGGGAGCCAGATTCACTTAACAATTGTATGACTAAGTTAACAACTGCAGGGTTTCACTTAACAAGAAAAGTCGTAAAATGAGGCAGAAGTCACTTAACATACATCTTGCTTAGCAACAGAAATGTTGGGCTCAATTGTGGTCCTAAGTTGAGGACTACCTGTATTATTTCTTGAAAGATACTTGGTGTGATGGAGCGAAAAATGGTTCTGAAATCTGTGATGAGAAACTAGCAGAGATGCACGTTAATTCTTTGGACTTTCTCTTCTAAACCCTTTTTTTAAAAAATCAAAACAAAACAAATTTAGCAGAAGATCTGATGAAAATAAAAAAATCATGGACTTGGCTTGAAAGAGCATTTTGCTTCTCACCCCATTAAACCAGTAGTTGCAATAAAATCATTTTGTATGTGGCGGTGAAAGTGCGTTAAATATACTTTTGAGCCTTTCAAGAAAGACCTCTGCCTTAGAATTTCATGTCTGAGCAGATTCGGTTAGAAGCAGAGATAGAATAGGGCAGTGATGGCTAACCTTTCTGCCATCACGTGCCAGGAAGGGGGGGAGCATGGGACGTTTACGTGCATGTGTGCCCACACCCATAATTCTATGTGCCCCGCCCTGCACATGCGCACGCAACTTTCCTCCCTCGCCCCCCGCTCCTGGCACGTGATGGCTCGGTAGGCCCGTTTTTCTTTCTCACCTGGCTCCAGATCCTCTCCATGCATCTGGGGAGGGCGAAAACAGCCTTCCCCACCACCCAAGCCCTCTGGAGGCAGGAAACAGCCTGTTTCCCTACTTCTGGTGGGCCCAGAAGGCTCGAAAACTAGCTGGCCGGCATGCGCATGCGCCCCAGAACTGATATGGCTACACGTGCCACAGGTTTGCCATCACGGGAATAGGGTATTTAACCTGAAGCCCCAGATCACAAATAGCTTGGTCTCGGTTGCAAGTTTTCAGGCTGCAAAAAAAAAAAAAAAAAAAAAATGGGAACATTCTAATTTGTTGTGTTGTGGAAATCAGGAAAAAAAAGAAACAGTGAAAATAAAAAGATTTTGAAGCTGTTTGTGAATGTGTGAGTAGCTTTGCATTTGACTGGTCGGTTTTAATTCATCTTTTCTTCTTTTTTGTTTCCCCTAGTGGTGTTCATTTTAACTCTCACGCTATTCCTCCTACCATTGAACAAATTGATCAGTCTTTTGGAGCCACCCATCCAGGAGGTGAGTTTTGGACATTAAAAAAGATGCAAATCTTGCTTGGCAGCTCATAGAATAGAATAGAATAGAATAGAATAGAATAGAATAGAATAGAATAGAATAGAATAACTAGAGTTGGAAGGGACCTTGGAGTCTTCTAGTCCAACCCCCTACATTTTTTTTTTTTAATTTGATTTATATGCCGCCCTTCTCCGGAGACTCAGGGCGGCTTAAAGTGCGTTAAGCAATAGCCTTCATTCTTTTGTATATTTTATACAAAGTCAGCTTATTGCCCCCACAAATTGGGTCCTCAATTTACCTACCTTAGAAAGGATGGAAGGCTGAGTCAACCTTGAGCCTGGCGAGATTCGAACCTGCAGTAATTGCAGATAGCTGGTGTTCAATTACAATGCATTAGTCTGCTGAGCTATCCAGGCTCCTACATCAGTTCAGACAAATGGTTATCCAACATCTTCTTAAAAACTTTCAGTGTTGGAGCATCCACAACTTCTGGAGGCAAGTTGTTCCACTGATTAAGTGTTCTAACTGTCTGGAAATTTCTCCTTAGTTCTAAGTTGCTTCTCTCCTTGATTAGTTTCCACCCATTGCTTCTTGTTCTGCCCTCAGGTGCTTTGGAGAATAGCTTGACTCCCTCTTCTTTGTGGCAGCCCCTGAGATATTGGAACATTGCTATCATGTCTCCCCTAGTCCTTCTCTTCATTCAACTAGACATACCCAGTTCCTGCAACCGTTCTTCATATGTTTTAGCCTCCAGTCCCCTCATCATCTTTGTTGCTCTTCTCTGCACTCTTTCCAGAGTCTCAACATCCTTTTTTACATTTTGGTGACCAAAACCGTGTGCCGTATTCCAAGTGTGGCCTTACCAAGGCATTATAAAGTGGTATCAACACTTCACATGATCCTGATTCTATCCCTCTGTTTATGTTCATGTCTAGAAAAATCCTTTTGCCAGATTAGATTAGATTAGATTAGATTATCAGAGTTGGAAGGGACCTTGTAGGTCATCTAGTCCAACCCCCCCACCAAGCAGGAGACCCTGCCTACACCATTTCCAACAAATGGTAGTCCAATTCAGATTCAGGTTGATAGGTTTACATAGGTAGTCCTTGACTTACAACAGTTCATTGCATGACCTTTCGAAGATACAGTGGCACTGAAACGAAGTGACATGATTTTTCCCTTCCCCCCACATTTATGATTGTGACTTACAACCGTTTTTCACACCTACGACTGTTGCAGCATCTCCACGATGACCAGATCAAAATTCCGACACTTGGCAACTGACTCATATTTATGACGGTTGCAATGTGATTCCCTTTTTGTGACTTTCTGACAAGCAAAGTCCATGGGAAAGCCACATTCACATAAGAACCACATTACCGATTTAACAATTTCAGTGATTCACTTAACAGCTGTAGCAAGAAAAGTCATAATAATGGGGCAAAACTCACTTAGGGATTGTCCCTCTTAACAACAGAAATTTAGGGCTCAGTTTTGGTGGTAAGTCAAAGACTACCTGTATAGCTCATCATTTGGAGAGTCCCTTGGTTTCTGTATAAGATGACTTTGGACGGGAGAAAAACATGCAGAAAGGAACACAGAGATTACTTGGAAAAGGCACGTGACAATTTAGTAAAACTTGAATTCAGGACAATAAAACTGGAAAGGGTGAGAAAGAGACAACCTGTTCCTTCTAACGGTAGAAGTGGTCTTCTGCTTAGTGACTTTTGAGTGGACCAGATTCTTTGAAGAAACGAATGGTTTTACAAACCCCAGCGTCTGCATTCATGCCTCTTGATAAACCAAAATCAAATCAAAAGATATGATGGCTTAGTGCCACCTTCTCCAATTTGGTGGAGCTCCAGAATTGCCCAACCAATGTCGGTTGAAAAATCCCAGGAAGACATCAGGCTGAAGAAGATTGTGAACTAGAACAAAGAAGATATTTTGTGACTATGAGGACAATTAATTGCTGGAACGACTCACCTCCGGAAGGTGTGGGAGCTCCATCACTTATCAAGGAGAGGTCCAACCTAAAACTAAGGAGAAATTTCCTGACAGTGAGAACAACTAATCCGTAGGAAACGGCTTAGCAATGGGAATAAATTCGTCCCATGATCAAGAGAGGCCATGTCAAGACATCGGCATGGCAGGGGACCCTAAGATTAGCTCCTTTATTGTTCTAGGGTCCACAGAATTTTGAGTGAGAACAATTAACCAGTGGAACAAATTGCCTTCAGAAATTGTGGGTGCTCCATCACTTGTTGTGGCCCGTCAGCGGCCTGTGCAGCTAGTAACTGATTCCGACAGCGAGGAGGCTGGTGTGGTGCTGCGCCAGCATCCTGTGCAGCTGGCACTCGAGTCGGATAGTGAGGAGGCTGGAGAAGATGTGGTGCCAGAGGCGGGGATTCAGCCAGGGCCTTCAGAACCTCCAGAAGCTCCCATAAGTGAAGAGGAAGAAGAGGAAGAGCCTCTTCTCGACCAGCAATAGACATACAATAAATTAAAAATAATACTGACAATTGTGAATAATAACATCCCGGTTTTGAAAATACATGATCTCAAACCGTTAGGGTCACTCCCTAATTTACATGAGTAGAGAGCCGACAAGTATGTGAATAAACCTATTTTTCCAATAATTGTTATAGATATCTCCAAAAAATTGGCACCAGTTGACATCTATTATTCTGTAACCAATTTTTTTTCTTGTGGACATCGCAGCAACACAGAATTTTGCCACTGCACACCGTGGTAGCCGGGTTTGAGTCTTGGAGGAGAATCTCTCTGATTAGTTTCCATCCATTGTTTCTGTTCTGCCCTCTTGTGCTTTGGAGAATAATTTGACTCCCTTTGTGGCGGCCCCTCCAATACTGGAATGCTGCGATCGTGTCCCCCCCTAATTCTTCTTTTCTTTAGACTAGCCAAACCCAAATCCTGCAGCCGTTTATTTTAAACTTTTATTATACGCCTCAAAATAGTGTAAATAATTCATACCAGGAAAGCACCAAGTTGCTTGGAAGGGAATTTGCATGGTGGCTCATGTGTTACAGGGTTTTATTTTTCCTTGTCAGTAATGTTTAATTGCTTAATTGCTTGTTTGTCTTAGTCATCAAGTTGAAGCTTCTCCTAAAAAGGTGAACCATCCAAATTACGCAGCTACTAAATTTGGATGCTTTTCTTCGCAATAGCAACAGTGTAAATAGCAAACTGAAAATGCAAATTTTTTAAAAAAAGCTCTAAATATTTGCCATTCTCAATTATAATGAGATATAACGGATCGAGCTGATCCACAAAAAGAGGATCTAAAAGCCAGAATGAAACATACCCAAATAGTATTTTTCTTCCAAGAATTCAGTTTTTCTAAGAGGCAGGAAGTCAAGACAAATGTTTGAGTTCAGATCAGAAATTTATACAGGTAATCCTCGATTTACAAGCACTCATTTAGTGACTGTTTGAAGTTACAATGGCACTAAAAAAAAGTGACTTACGACTGATTTTCACACATATGACTGTTGCAGCATCCCCGTGGTTACATGATCCAAATTCAAACCCTTGGCAACTGACTCATAGTTATGACTGTTAGGAAATGAGTATTACCTACTTTGTTGGGTTGGCAATATATAAACCCTCAATATAGCTTTAAGACTGCTGTATTGCATCATACTGTGTCCTGATTGGTTAGCTCTGTAGCCAATCTCCTTAAGAGGGAGCTAGAAACATGGTTTGTTTCTTTTTGCTGTTCTTGCTCTCTGATACCTCTGTATGCTACTGTTTGCAAATCCAGAAGAACTGTTTATTGTGAATGACTAGGACAACTGGTAAGAAGACTTTGTTATTGGAGTATCCCTGGACTGTCGTTTTGCTATCTCCTGCTTTATATGTGTATGACTTGGACTGTTTATTGGACTGTGCCTTACTATTTCCTGAAAGTAAACACAACTCAGTGTATCTGTGTGTTGACTGTGTTTATTCGTATCTACTCTCGATCGCTTTCATGTACACACCCTTGCTATTCAAGGGTTACTCTGCGAATTCCTTAACAATGACGCTTGCAGTATCCCGGGGGGGTGGGGTGTGTGTGATATGATCCCCTCTTGTGACCTTTTGACAAGCGAAGGCAATGGGGAAATCCAGATTCACTTAACATCCGTGTGACTAACTTAACAACGGCAGAGCTTCACTTTACAACGGTGGCAAGAAAACTTGCAAAAATGGGGCAAAGCTCCCTTAACAGATGTCTCGCTTAGCGACATAAATTTTGGCCTCGGTGGTGGTCAAAAGTCAAAGGACTATCTTCACCCCTTTATTCCTCCTATCTCGTTTCTTAATTGTGTTGCCCCTTCATATTCCATTGCATGCTTCCTTGTGTCTCTTCCTTCTTTTCTTATTATTATTTAGCCCCATTATAACATCTAGCCAAACAGGTTAGGTAGGTTGTGTTGCAACTGTAGAAACTTGCAGGTCCTGTTTGAGCTACGTACCACAGGAAAAAAATGTCCCAAGAATGCAGGAATAGGGACATCTAATTTTTCACCCGATTAAAAATACCAACTGTGATCCCATGAAAAACTTCGTTTCTTGAACCCTCCCTCTTGGGTTTTAATTTGGGTATTAACCAGTGGAACCACTTGCCTCCAGAAGTTGTAAATGCTCCAACACTGGAAGTTTTTAAGAAGAGATTGGTTAACCATTTGTCTGAAATGAAATAGGGTTTCCTGCCTGAGCAAGGGGTTGGACTAGAAGACCTCCAGGGTCCCTTCCCACTCTGTTATTCTGTATTTTGAATTTTCCTAGAATATCTTGAAACCCCTACTGTTTACCAGATGATTGGAAAAAAACTGAGACATGTTATAATGAAGAGCTCAAGTTCAGAAGAAAAATGTTTAGATTATTATACAGTTAGTCCTGAATGACTGTAATTGAACCCCACAATTTCAGTTGTGACGGGCATAAAGTGGATCACCATGTAACCACGCCTGATTTTATGAACTTTTTAGCAGCGGTCGTTCAGCAAACCTGTTGTTTGCTATGCGGCATTTACCAGAAATGGGAAATAAATGTTGGTTTATGGAAATACCGTGGTCACATAATTACAGGATGCTATAGTTCAGTGTTTCTCAACCTTGGTAGCTTGAAGATGGGTGGACTTCAACTTCCAGAATCCCCCAGCCAGCTGGCTGGGGGATTCTGGGAGTTGAAGTCCAACCATCTTCAAGCTTCCAAGGTTGAGAAGCACTGCTGTAGTTGGTTGCCAAACACCCAAAATACGATGATGTAACTGGGAAGGGGAGCAGATATTTGAACTTCAAATCCGGGTCATAGGTCAGTTTTTCAGGATCTGTTGTAACTTTGAGCCGTCACTAAAGTGACCTGTCGTAAGTCGAGATTTACCTGTACGGGGGTGTTGTGAATGCAATGTTTGGCTGTATATCAATATTTGTGCCGAGTTCGGGTTTTAAAAAAAGTTACTGTTTTTACATGCTGCTGTGTGTTGTTTTTTTTCCACCAGTTTACAACTCTGCCGAGCAACTTTTCCATCTCAACTTCAGGGGCCTGTCCTTCTCCTTTCAGTTGGACTCATGGACTGAAACTCCAAAGTATGAGGTCAGCTATCTTAATTTAAAAAAAATTAAAAATGCAAAAAGAAAATAACATACTCGTTTCTTCCCTCTGTTCCCTTTCCTTGATTGTAAAAATGTGTGGTTTAGACCAAGGGGTCTCCAACCTTGGCAACTTCACGACTTGTGGGCCAGGGGTCCCCAACCTTTCGGACCTCAGGAACCACTAAATTCATAATTTTAAATCCCGCGGACCACTAATATGATCTGCCTAATAACCGGCTGGGTAGGCGAGGCTAAGTGGTCATGTGACTGGGTGGGCGTGGTCACTCACATTGAGCAGTCCCTCGCTGACCTCTACTCGCCCCTCCCCTCCCAGCCACTCCTCGCCTGCCCGCCCGGGCTCCTTGGTGCCCCAACAGGAAGCAGTTGTTGGAGCTAAACAGCCCCCATGAGAAAGAGTTGGCAAAACAGCTCAGTTCAAATTGGATCTGACCGAGAAGGAGGCTCAGCAGAAGCACCTCACTGAGGACTAGAAGCATAGGCTTTCCAAGCAGAAGGAAGACCTGCGGGAGTGCAAGGCCAGGTCAGCCAGTTCCAGGCCATGATGCAGTCCCACTGGAACAAGGACCTCCAGCTCTTCACCACCAGTGGCACTTCCCTCCAGCCTTCACCCAAAGCCCCACACCAGGAGACTGAAGCAGACCCCAAGTCGGAATTTCTGCCCCCCTCCGACTCACACAAAAAGACCCCAAAGGGGGAGACTCTCTGCAGCAACACAAATGTTCATTGCACGTATCTGTCCTAGGGGCTGTAGTTTGCGGACCCCTGATTTAGTGCAATATAAAAAATGCAAATAATTTTTCTGCGGACCACCAAAACTTTCTCGCAGACACACCAGTGGTTCACAGACCACCAGTTGGTGACCGCTGTTGTGGGCTTCAACTCCCAGAATTCCTCAGCCAGCTTTGCTCTGGGAGCTGAAGTCCACAAGTTCAACTCTGGAGGCTGAAGTCCACAAATCATAAAGTTGCCAAGGTTGGAGACCTCGTGTGGTTTAGATTACATGGCAGGGATGAATCCAGAGAAAGGTCAAAACAACACCCAGGTTGGAGGCCTGAATGGGAGACTGTGCATCTTTTCATACGAATTCAGGACACGTGTAAAAAGAGCTGGGCTGGTGGACATCATGAACTACACACATACATGTACGCATGGATGGACACACCATTCCAGCAAATGCCCCTGATCAGGAGGCTTGTAACCCCCTCCAAGCTATAACTGTAGCCATCATGTCAAGCTATAGTATGTTTACCCATGTTTTGTTGAATAAACCACCATCGGCCAGGTTAACGCTATTGTTGTGGCCTTCGGCCGCCGGCCCCTTCAGCAGCCAAAACGGAGGAGGAGGATGCGTGAGAGTTAGAGTCAGCATCAAGGCAACCTGAGAACACCGAGGGGGAAGAAGCAGGGGTGAAATCTACTTACCTTCCCTACCAGTTTGGAAGTGCATGCACCGCGCACTCACTGACCCTCTGCGCATGTGCAAACCCTTCTGTGCATATGCAGAGAGTAAAAAACAGGAAGTTAAAACCAGGAAGTAACGACGACCAGGCAGGTGGGAGGAGCCTCAAGCTGCCATCGCTACCGGTTCTCCGAACCACCAGCCATCATTGCTACAAGTTCAGCCGAACTGGGAGCATTTCACCCCTGGTAAGAGGGCAGGGAGCTGTCAGAGAGAGAGAGACAGAGGCGGAGCCTGGGCCATCCGTCAGCTCTCAGATGGAGAGTCAACAGCCCCCAGGTCTGGAGGTGGCTGATGAGGAAGAGGAGGAGCAGCTGGGTCCAGTGCCTGACACACGTATGTGCAGAAGGCAGAGGAGAGGAGAGCAGTGGAAATCTATGGGCTGGTCCTTGGGACAGAGGAGCTGCTAGTGAAGCCCCACGCTAGCTCTGGGGATAAAAGGCAGGGGGCGGAGATGAATAGATGTGGCAGACAACTATTCATCTTCCTGACAGACGGACTTGTTAACCTGAGGTGAAAGAGAAACTGTTTGCCGGGGCTGCCGGCGCTCTTAATAACGGAATCTTTGAGTTGACTTCAGAGGGTTTGTCGGGTTTGGGGAACTGGGTCAGAACAATTATCCATTAAACCATAAACCTTGATTTTAGAGACACGGTGGCTACATTCTCCGGCCGAAACCCAAACAAATCCCCTTACGACTCACTGAGATATGTGAAGCAGCTTTTGCAAGAGAGGGATTAAATTTGTTGTGGCTCCGTTACCTGAGCCTGTGTCAATAGTATTCACTGTGGGAGGGATCTAGCTGTCCTAGTAGACAACCACTTCAATATGAGCTGTACTGCAGCTGCCAAAAAAAGCCAATGAAGTCCTAGGCTACATCAACCTGTTGTGGCTCCGTTACCTGAGCCTGTGTCATCGGCAGGAGAGGACTCCGAGAGTGAAGGAGAGGAGTTGGCAAGGCCTCGCTCTCCAGGACCCTCCTCTCTGGCAATGCCTTCGGGATCCGCCGAAGGGCAAGAGATAGGGCCGGGGCCAAGCACGTCCACGCAGCCACAGGTGGACAGTGATGAGGGTAATGAGTCTTGGCTGGATCCTCGGCAGTGTCGCAGAGATAAGTGCGCGCAACAGAAGAAAAGGCATGCCCGAGATTAGGCTGAGTCACTGGACCACACCCCACAGGATATAAAAGGGAGCGTGGTGGCCAGTCAAACCTTGTGACGAACAAAGCTGAAAGCTTCCACCCCATTCTGCATTGCCGGACTTTTGCTATAGACTTTGCTGGATTATCTCTGGACTTGATTATTGAGCTGTTTCTTTGGATGTATCAGAAGTGGGGAGAAGTTATCTCTCCTCTTATAACTCTTGGCAGGCAGCCACTAGGTTGTTGCCAAGTTCCGTTATCATAAGGAAAAGGATTTTGCCGACTGGTTTGGTCTTTAACTCTTGAACGTCTGTTGGTGTGTGTGCATGTGGTTGGGGACAGAACAAAATCTTCCGCTAAGCTCTTTATAAGAGATGAAGGTGCGGCTTTCGGAGTGTAAAGAAAGAAGTGTCGGTGGTGTGTTCAGTTATTCACAATGCCTTTTCATTTCGATTTCCACAGCCAAACTTTGCCCACGGCTTAGCCTCTCTGCAAATCCCACACGGTGCAACTGTGAAACGCATGTACATCTACAGCGGGAACAGTCTACAGGATACAAAGTACGTTCGCTCTGATGTTGTGGAATGACAGAGGTGGAAGGGCCCTTGGAGGTCTTCTAGCCCAACCCCCTGCTCAAGCAGGAGACCCTATGGTCAATAATTAATCTGATTGCTAATCAATTGATTAACAATCAACTAGACTAATAATTTATTAATCTAGGGATATAAAATTAAAGATTTAAAAAGTAAAGATTTTAATTGGGTTTTTAAAAATGGGATTTTAAATTTGGGGTTTTAAATTGAGCCTATCATTTAATCATTTTAATTATTTTCAAATTTTGTCTGTGCTTTTAATTAGGCTGTACACCACCCTGAGTCCTTCGGGAGAAGGGCGGTATAGAAATAAAATAAATAAATAAATAAAATTAATAAATGCAAATATTTTATGCGGGCTATTTTATTGAAAAAATGGAAATAATGTATTCATTTTTTCCCCCTGTGCCTTTCCTCGATTATAAATTATGTGGTTTAGACTACACGGCATGCATAGCTATATAAAATGTTGCTTTTTCACGAATATAATCAATATACTTGTGCAAGTAGTGCTCAATTCATGACTAATAATGGTTCAAAGTTATGGTCCTACAATTGGGCGTAATTCACTTCATCACCCTTTTGGTTAGCAACATAAATTCTGGTCCCAATTGTGGTCATAAGTCAAGGACCACCTGTACTGAGAGTCAATATTTTGCGTTAGTCTTTCACTGAGATATATTTTATCTTCTGTTTTGCGCGTAAAAGTCTTTTTTCTCTCTCTCCATTCAGTTCAGGAAACGCTTTCATTTTCCAGGCTGAGAAACTTGTTTTTCTTTTTTTATTTGAGTTTTATTGGGTTTTAACAATTAAACAATTCTTATTCAATTTTTGTGCGTGACTGTGACCATTTACATATCATCACACTAATGTTCTCCTATACGCTATATAATTTTACAAAATCTACTATCTGTTATTTCACTTTTTTTCCCTATCTTCAATCCAGTTATACCATTTCTCCCATATTACGTAAAAGTCCGAATCCATCAGTCATATATTATTCATATTATTAACAACGTATATTATTCTACATATGACAATGGCAGCAAGATTGGCATTTGCGCAATGTTGGAGAAGTTCAAACATACCCTCCAAAGATTTAATAATTAGAAAGATATTAGATTGCGCCGAGATGGAGAAATTTGTTTGTGGTTTTTTTGCACATTGATTTCTTGGCATGCAAACCATCTCTTGAAATTTCTATGGAGATTCTCCGTCATCCAGATCACGGTTCTCCCAAAGGTGCTTTTTCAGAATGCAACTGGACTTTCTGGTTTTTCTTTGAAGACGTTTCGCTTCTCATCCAAGAAGCTTCTTCAGCTCTGACTGGATTTCCATTCTTCCATTCCCCACCATCCCGTCAGAGCTGAAGAAGCTTCTTGGATGAGAAGCGAAATGTCTTCAAGGAAAAACCAGAAAATCCAGTTTGCCTCCTGAAAAAAGCACCTTTGGGATATCTCTCAAAATCCTGCCTTTTTTCTCTAAACGGATGGCCTCTGGGGATACAGTGAATATCCAGAATAAAATAATTTGGCATCTGGCTTTTATTGGCTGACAAGCTTCAAACTGTGATTTTTCAATCTAAACATTCTTCAGCAGAGGCTTCCCTTTTTTTCTCTGTTGGACTACAGTTCCCATCATCCTCCAATCAGCTTCCGGAGTTGGACTTGCCCTTCCATTGTAATGTCTATTATAAGTTAGGAAGTTTGGAATATAGAAACCTTCAGGGTTGGTAAAGGAACGTATCCTATTTTAAATTATTTACGTTGTTTTATGCTTTTAGGGCACCTGTGATGCCACTCAGCTGTTTCCTCGGAAATGTATATGCAGAATACGTTGATGTTCTCCGAGATGCAGCTGGACCCTCAGGTTTACGACTGCGATTACTCACTGCAGGTATAATAGTATGTCCAATTCTGGTTACCACGTTATAAAAAAGTTGTTGAGACCCTAGAAAGAGTGCAGAGAAGAGCAACAAAGATGATTAGGGGGGCCTAGAGCAGGGGTGAAATCTACTTACCTTCCGTACCAGTTCGGAAGTGCACGAGCCCAGCGCGCTGAGCCACTGTACATGTGCAAACCCTTCTGCGCATGCACAGAGGGTAAAAAACAGGTTACTTCCTGGTTAAAACCAGGAAGTAACGACGACCGGGTGAGTAGGCGGAGCCTCGCGCTGCCATCGCTACCGGTTCTCTGAACTGGTCCAAACTGGTAGCATTTCACCCCTGGACTAGAGGCAAAACCGTACCATGAACATTTGAGGGGATCTAGGTACGTCTAATCTAATGAGGAGAAGAACCAGGGGTGACTTGATAGCAGTCTTCCAATATCCAAGGGGCTGTCACAGAGAAGAGGTGGGGGGCGACTTTTTCTCCAAAACATCTGAAGGCAGGACAGATGGAAGCTCATCCAAGAGGGATCCAACCAGTGGTGAAATGTAAAATTTGTTACTACTGGTTCTGTGGGCATGGCTTGGTGGGAGGGGGTAATGTGACTGCATGGGCGTAGCCAACTTTTTTTTAAAAAAACTTTTAAAAGCATTTTTTCTACAACCTCTGAAGAGATTGTAAAAAAATGCTTTTAAAAGCCTCTGACGATCAGGCAACTCAGCTGGGATCGTCAGAGGCTTTTAAAAGCATTTTTTTTCTACAACCTCTTCAGCCGAAGAGGCTGTAGAAAAAATGCTTTTAAAAGTAAAAAAAAAAAAAAGCCTCTGATGATTGCGCGGCTCAGCTGGGCATGGGGGGGGGGGGTGGGGGGTTTGCAGGGATTTTTGCTACCGGTTCTCCGAACCACCCACCACCATCGCTCCTTAATCGGGAGATCCGGTCCAAACCGGGGAGCATTTCACCCTTGGATCCAACGTAGAATGAAGGAGAAATTTTCTGGATCGTGAGAACAGTTAAATCAGTGGGACGGCTTGCTTTCAGAAGTCGTGGGTGCTCCCTCACTGGAGGTTTTCAAGAAGAGATTGGACAGCCATTTGTCTGGAATTGTGTAGGGTCTCCTGTTTGAGCAAAGTGTTGGACTAAAACAGGGCTCTCCAATCTTGGCAACTTTAAGCCTGGAAGACAGCAAAGCTGGCTGGGGAATTCTGGGAGTTGAAGTCTTCCAGGCTTAAAGTTGCCAAGGTTGAAGACAAGACCTCCAAGTTTCCTTCCAGCTCTATTCTTACTGATTGATTGGTTTTTAAGAAGAGACTGGACAGCCACCAGTCTGAAATGGGATAGGGTCTCCTGCTTGAGCAGGAGGTTGGACTGGAAGACCTCCAAGGTCCCTTCCAACTCTTGTTATTCTATGCTCTAATTCCAAGTTAAAATATTTGTGCTTGACTTTCCCCTTAAAAACAGGAAAGGGAACGTGGTCCAGCTGGTGAGGTTGATCCCGTCCAGCTTTTTTAGCCCAGTGGTGGGATTCAAATAATTCAACAACCCTAATCTCTGCCCTAATGACCGGCTGGGTGGGCGTGGCCATGGAGGGCGTGGCCAGAGTGTGTGACAGACAGCACTTGGCTTCCTGCACTCTCCTGGGAGAAAAAGCAGGCCGATAGGGGACGCCCCACCCCCCACTCTCCATTTTGGGCCTAGTAGGCCTCCCTGCACTTACCTGGGAGCCAAAATGGAGTGTGTGGGGAACTCCTGGAAGGGGCAGGGAAGGGAGGGGTGGGACCAGCCAGCAATTTAACTACCGGTTTGCTCAAATCGTCTGAAACCACCCAACTCTAGATCAGACTGTGACAAAAACAACAACTCTGTATACAACGAAAACTCTCATGTCTGTTTGTAACTTTCAACGGGGTGCGTTTTAGGCAACAATTTTTAAATCAATGTACCTCAAAAAGGCTCAGTTTTTTTTTTTAAATTTGATTTATATGCCGCCCTTCTCCGGAGACTCAGGGCAGCTTACAATGTGTTAAGCAATAGCCTTCATCCTTTTGTATATTTTATACAAAGTCAGCTTATTGCCCCCACAAACTGGGTCCTCAATTTACCTACCTTTGAAAGGATGGAAGGCTGAGTCAACCTTGAGCCTGGCGAGATTCGAACCTGCAGTAATTGCAGACAGCTGGTGTTAAATTACAATGCATTAGTCTGCTGAGGTATCCAGGCTCAGTTTTAAAGAATGAGTCCATAAATCATAATTTCATTTCTTTCTTTTCGCATAAAGTTTACATGAGCATTCTAGTTTTTTTTTAAAAAAAATTTTTTTCCTCTGACCACTCACGTTCACATTTTATTTTCTAAGAATATTGGGATCAGGGCAGGTGCTTCAGAATTATTCCCTAGTGCTCATATCTTCCCTCTCTCCTTTATTTCTCCTTTATAGGTTGCGGTCCTGGTGTGTTAGCCGATGCCAAAATACGGGTATCTGAACGTTGTGTGTATTTCGGTGATTCGTGCCAAGATGTTCTGAGCACTTTGGGGTCCCCTCACAAGGTTTTCTACAAATCTGAAGATAAGGTTAGGCAAAATCCTTGCAGGTCATTCGTATAAGCAGCCTGCAAAGACCTTCACTTCCTCACTGAGTGTTAGATAAATTATAGGCAGTCCTCCCCTTACAACCACAATTGAGCCCAAACTCTGTGGTAAAGCGAGATAATTGTTAAGTGAGTTTTGCCCCATTTTACGTTTTTCTCGCCAAGTTGTTAAGTGAATCCCTGCCGTTGTTAAATTAGTAACACCGTTCTTAAGTGAATCTGGCTTCCCCATTGACTTTGCTTGTCAGAAGGTCGTAAAATGGGATCACGTGACCCCCCGGGACACTGCAACCGTCATAAATATGGGTCAGATGCCAAGTGTCTGGATCTTGATCACATGACCATGGGGACGCTGCAACGGTCATAAGTGTGAAAAACGGTCGCGAGTCACCTTTTTCAGTGCTGTTGTAACTTCAAATGGTCACTAAATGAATTGTTAAGTTAAGTTGAGTTTTTATTAATTTTTCCTGCTTGTATTTTTAAGTGAGATATTTTTAATGTCATTTTAATTTATTGAGTGTTGTGGGGTTTTTAATGGTATGCAGAAAGTGGCTTATTTATTTATTTATTTATTTATTTATTTATTTATTTATTTATTTATTATATTTCTATACCGCCTTTCTCCCGTAGGACTCAAGGCGGTGTACAGTCAAGAAAAATATAGATACACAAACATAATTAAAATTATTATTATAACATAATTTGACCCAATTAAATAGAACCTAAAATTAGATAACATTTTAAAAACATTCACATGTTCATATGGATGGTTGGTTTTTTTCCCACTCAGTACAGGGAAGTAGTCCTTGATTTACAATCCCAATTGACCACAATATTTCTGTGGCTAAGCAAGGCAGCTGTTAAGGGGAGTTTTGCTCCATTTTGTGAGAGCAAGGGAGTTTCGCCCCCTTTTTGCCTGCCATTAAGTCAGTGTTTCTCAACCTTGGTAGCTTGAAGATGGGTGGACTTCAACTCCCAGAATTCCCCAGCCAGCACTGCTGGCTGGGGGATTCTGGGAGTTGAAGTCCACCCATCTTCAAGCTTCCAAGGTTGAGAAACACTGTGTTGGGTGAATTACTGCAGGCAGTGATGGGATTCAGCCGGTTCGCACCATTTTGAGAGAACCGGTTGTTAACTTTCTGAGTAGTTTGGCAAACTGGTTTTTGGAAGAAATCATTAGGGCAGAGAACCCGTTGTTAAATTACTTGAATCCCACCACTGATTGCAGGTGTTAAGTTGTTAACATGGCTGGCTGAGGAATTCTGGGAGTTGAAGTCCACAAGTCATAAAGTTGCCACAGTTGGAGATCCCTGCTGTACAGGGTTAAATCAATTCCTGATTTCTCTCGTGGATGTCATTTAATCCATTCAAAGCTTAGGGGGGGCTCCCTTTTCCCAATAAACACCAGCCATTGTTAAGTTTGAAAATAAAGTTGTTTCTTGCTTCTTCTTCTTCTTTTTTTTTTTTGCAAACAGATGAAAATCCATTCACCTTCGCCTCACAAGCAAGTCCCTTCGAAGTGCAACGATTTTTTCTTCAACTACTTCACGCTTGGAGTGGTGAGTTAAAGTTGGGGTTAGTTACACGCCACTAAACCATGTTTGTTTAATCATAAACACAAGCAGCCAGGGTCACCCAATATGCTGAAGCACGTCAACCTGAGCAGTGGTGGGTTCCAAAATTTTTTACTACCGGTCCTGTGGGTGTGGCTCGGTGGGCGTGGCAAAAGAAGGATACTGTAAAATATCCATTCCCACCCAACTCCAGGGGAAGGATACTGCAAAATCCCCATTTCCTCCTGATCAGCTGGGTCTCGGGAAGCAGAGAATAGATGGGGTTCTCCGGTTCTCCGAACTACTCAAAATTTCTGCTACCGGTTCTCCAGAACTGGTCAGAACCTGCTGAAACCCACCTCTGAACCTGAGCTTCTAGCATTACCTGAGCTTGTCTGGTCAACATCCCAGGGCCAAAAGGCAGCTCCTGGATCTGCAAGGCCACTAGATGGCATTTGAGGGCCTCCATAAACTCAGTAAATGAATGAAGGAAGTCAGACTTTCCATCACGGACTAAAAGCTCGTAAGATCTTCATACTTTTCGCTTAAACAGAAAAGATCCGGAAGTGCCACTCATGACATTATGTGAAATTGTATGCCAGCTGTTGAAAAAAAAATAGCAGATGTTTTTGCTGCTCATTTTTGAATTAATTATTTTCTTCAAGTTGCTCGCACATAAGAATGTCATAGAATAAACAGTCCCAAAGGTGGCTTTTTTTTTCAAGAGGCCACTGGACTTTCTGGTTTTTCTTTGAAAGACGTTTCGCTTCTCATCCAAGAAGCTTCTTCAGTTTCTGTCCTTCTTGGATGAGAAGCAAAACGTCTTCAAGAAAAAAACCAAGAAAGTCCAGTGGCCTCTTGAAAAAGCACCTTTGGGACAAGCATGACCTGGATGGCTGAGAAGGAGCCTTGGTGGAGCAGCGGACTAAAGTGCTGTTAAAGTAGCACTTAGCTGCCAGCTGCCTGCAATTACTGCGAGTTCGAATCTCACCAGGCTCAAGGTTGACTCAGCCTTCCATCCTTCCGAGGTAGGTAAAATGAGGACCCGGATTGTGGGGGTAATAAACTGACTTTGTATAAAAAAGAACACCGCTTGGGGTGGGGCGAAAGCCCCACTAAGCAGGTATATTAAAAAAGTATGAAGACAATTGCTTAACACATTGTAAGCCGCCCTGAGTCTCCAGAGAAGGGCGGCATATAAATCGAACCAATAAACAAACAAACAAACCAATCAATCAATCAATCTCCGTAGAATAAACAAGGTTGGAAAGGACTTTGGAGATCTTCTAGTCCAACCCGCTCAAGGCATGAGACCTTATGCCATCCAGACAAATGGCGGACCATTCTCATCTGAAAAACCTCTAGCGATGGAGCACCCACAATTTCTGGAGGAAAGTTATTCCTCCGATTACAGTAATAGTTCTCACTGTCAAGAAATTTCTCCTTTGTTCCAGTTTAAAGTAGACAGACCTAGTTCCCTTAGCCATTCATCCTATATTTTAGCCTCCAGTCCCCTAATCATCCTGGTTGCTCTTCTCTGCACTCTTTCTAGAATCTCAACATATGTTTTATAATGTGGTGACCAAAACTGGATACAGGATTCCAAGTGTGGCCCGACTAATGCAATATAAAGCAGTATTATCACTTGACGTAATCTTGAAACTATCCCTCTGTTGTGTTCTGTCCCCGTCTTACACACGCACACAAACAGACAGCCGGGGGTTAAATAAACTGGCAGAAAACCAATTCTTCCGATAAGACGCTTGGCAGCAACCCAGGAGCTGCTTGCCAAGAACTTTTACTCAATAAACAAAATATAATATTTATATATTATAAAATATAATATAAAATAAATAAAATATAACAAAATAAATCCAAGGCCGATAATGTTGTTTCCAAAGATGCAATATGACTCGATAGTAGTTAGTTTTGTCCGTCACAGAGTCTGAATGGCCACTTCACCCCCTTTTATACCCTGTGGGGTGTGGTCCAGTGACTCAGCCTTATCTCTGCCGCGCCTTTTCTTCTGTTGCGCGCGCTTATCTCTGTGACGCTGCCGAGGATCCAGCCAAGACTCATTTCCCTCATCACTGTCCACCTGTGGCTGTGTGGACGTGCTTGGCCCCGGCCCTATCTCTTGCCCTTCGGCGGACACCGGAGGCATTGCCAGAGAGGAGGGTCCTGGAGAGGGAGGCCTTGCCAACTCCTCTCCTTCACTCGCGGAGTCCTCTCCTGACGATGACACAGGCTCAGGTAACGGAGCCACAACATGTTGATGTAGCCTAGGACTGCATTGGCTTTTTTTGGCAGCTGCAGTACAGCTCATGGATCCCTCCCACAGTGAATACTATTGAGCTAGGTACATGTTGATTGACATGTAGGGTGTTAAAAACAATTACTACCAACCTGCCTCCCAGTGAGGATCTGTATACTGCACGAGTCAAAAGAGGGCTGTGAAAATATCTACAGACCGTTCGCATCCTGGACATAAATTTGTTCAACTCCTACCCTTTTTAAATGTTATCTAATTCTGGGTTTTATTTAATTGACCAAACTAAGTAATAATTTTAATTAGCAATTTTATGATGTTTGTGTGTCTGTATTTTTCTTGACTGTACACCGCCTTGAGTCCTACGGGAGAAAGGCGGTATAGAAATATAATAAATAAATAAATAAATGAATAAATACCCTCAAAACAAAGCTATAGGGCACTGCGCACCAGAACAACTAGACACAAGGACAGTTTTTTCCCAAATGCCATCACTCTGCTAAACAAATAATTCACTCAATGCTGTCAAACTATTCACTAAGTCTGCATTACTATTAATCTTCTCATCATTCCTATCACCCATCTCCTCCCACTTATGACTGTATGACTGTAACTTTGTTGCTGGTATCCTTAAGATTTATATTGACTGTTTCCTAATATGATTTGATTGCTTATTTGTACCCTATGACTATCATTAAGTATTGTACCTTATGATTCTTGACGAATGTATCTTTTCTTTTATGTACACTGAGAGCGTATGCACCAAAGACAAATTCCTTGTGTGTCCAATCACACTTGGCCAATAAAAAATTCTATGTTATGCTATGCTATGCTATGCTATGCTATTCTATTCTATTCTATTCTATTCTATTCTATTCTATTCTATTCTACCCTACCCTACCCTACCCTACCCTACCCTACCCTACCCTATTCTTTATTCCATTATTCTATCCTATCCTATCCTATCCTATCCTATGCTATGCTTTGCTATGCTATGCTATGCTATCCTATCCTATCCTATCCTATCCTATCCTATCCTATCCTATCCTATCCTATCCTATCCTATCCTATCCTATCCTATCCTATTCTATTCTACAATAACTTAAACAGGTCAATTGATTGATGATGATGGCTTGTTTCATCACTTAAGTATAGTAATTTTTCTCTGTTCTGGTTTTCTCCCTCAGGATATCCTTTTTGATGCAAATACTCATAGAGTAAAGAAATTTGTTTTGCATACCAATTATCCTGGTCATTATAACTTTAACATGTGAGTAAAAAAGCTCGAATATACCCCATTTTCCATTTCAGTTTGAAACGTTATGAGCTACTAGTAGATGGATATGCAAGAGCCCAGAAACTTTGTGCTTTTTCCTGAATTTCCACCAGTGGAAACACATAACGCCTAATTTATCGTTTCTAAATCTTCATCAAACATTTGAGAAATGATTCTAACCTTTTCAAAAAATTTCTCAGACAGTCAAAAGCGTTTATCTTCTTAATTCCATGAAATAGAGGCCGTCCTCCCTTAAGGGCCACAATGGAACCCGGAATTTTGGGTGTAAGTTGTTCTGGTCTTTTAGCTTTTAGTTACCACGTCACTTAATTCAATTTGACACCATTTTTATGACAGTCGTAAAGCAAGCCTCTGCAGTCGTTCAACAAATCAGGTGATCGCTAAGCAAATCCATTTTTTTTCCAAATGGGCGTTATTGCCAGAAACGTTGAAAATCACAGTCACATGACTGTTGATGCTGATATTCATAGAGAATATTCTTATGAGACCCTTGCAAGACGGCAGAATATAGAATGTGCATAACATTTCGCCTTTGAATTCTTTTGAATTTGAAATACATTTCAAGTGTCAGACCACACACATACAAACACACACAGGCTTTCAAACCCGAAACAGCCATTTGGAGTGTGAAATGGGCTGTTTTGACCATTTTGGAAGGAGCTTAGAAACCACGTTTTGAATTCAAAACAAGATGCTATGAATTCAGAACAGTTCAACTTAAACATACCGTATTTTTCGGAGTATAAGATGCACCGGAGTATAAGACGCACCTACCTTTTCTGGTGAGGAAAAGAAGAAAAAGGAATCTCCCTTTGCCTCTGAGCAATTTTGCCTCATTGCAACAAACAGCAAACAGCCTGCTTTACTTTCATTTTCGTTTTCAGCATAGCTTGATTAGCACAAGGGGAAAAAAAATCTGCTCCAGCAATTTACCTCTTTGCAGCAAGCAGCAGAGCCCTGTGCAAAACAGCTGAGAGCAAATCAGCTGAGAGTCGGGAGGCCGATCCAATCAACTTGTGCTAATTAGGCTGTGCTGAAGCTGAAAGGAGCTGTTTTTTCTTGCTGTTTGCTTGCAAGGAGATAACTGCTGGGGGGCAGAGGCCAAAGGGTGGGGGCCAGTGGGTGGGCGGGAGTACATTCAGTGTATAAGACGCACCTAAATTTTCACCCCCTTTTAGGGGGGAAAAAGGTGCGTCTTACACTCCGAAAAATACAGTAATTTATTTAGAGCAGGAGTGTCCAACCTCAGCAACTTTTAAGACCTATGGACTTCAACTCCCATAATTCCCTAGCCAGCCCATGCTGGCTGGGGAATTCTGGGAGTTGGTCCATAGGTCTTAAAGTTGCCAAAGTTGGACAGCCCTGATTTAGAGTCAAGTATTTTTTTTGAAATAAAACTCTTGTTTATGATTGTACTTTCTTCTAACTACTGATTCCATTCTTGCAGTTATCACCGTTGTGAATTTAAGATCCCGCTCGTTATTAAACGAGGTAAGAAAGAAGAATATTTGCCAAAAGATATATGTGAATGGGAACATCGACCGTGAATGAATGATGGGCTTCTTATCATTCTAGGACATTTTTTTTAATGTGCTCTAAAAAAAAGTTTTAACAAAGCAAAGTTGAAGGGAAGCATTTACGGCATGTGAAGCTAAGACTTTTAGGTTCAATATGGCCAACAACATGGGTGAATTTACAAAAGATTAAGGAAACAAAACAGAAAGTCAAAAACTAGTGCTCGCATCCTAATATATCCCCTTGGTGTATGAGGTAGTCCTCGACTTACGACCACAGTTGAGCCAAAAAGCGAGACAATTTGTTAAGGAATTTGCAGAGCAACCCTAGAGTAGCGAGGGTGTGCACATGAAAGCGATTGAGAGCAATTGCGAATAAACAGCCAACACACAGATACACTGAGTTGTGTTTTACTTTTAGGAAATAGTAATAAGGCTCAGTCCAATAAACAGTCCAGGTCATACACAGATAAAGCAGTAGATAGTAAAACAATAGTCCAGGGATAATCTAATAACAAAGTCTTCTTACCAGTCGTCGTAGTCATACACAATAAACAGTTGCAAACAGTAGCAAACACAGCAAAGAGCAATAATGATCAGCAAAGAGAAATCAACCATGTTTCAAGCTCCCTCTTAAGGACATTGGCTACAGAGCTAACCAATCAGGACACAGTATGATGCAATACAGCAATAGAGTCTTAAAGCTATATTGAGGTTTTATATATTGCCAACCCAACAAGTTAGGTAATTATCATTTCCAAACACAGTTGTTAAGCGAACGTTGCCCCATTTTACAGCCTTTCTTGCCACAGTTGTTGAGTGAATGGCTGCAGTTGTTACGTTAGTAACATATAAATGAATCTGGTTCCCCCATGGACTTTGCTTCTCAGGTGGATCTCAAAAAGTAATCACGGGACACTATAACCGTCATAACTATGAGTCAGTTGCTAAGCATCTGATTTTGATCACATGATCGTGGGAATGCTGCTGTTGTCAGCCCTTGGAAGCCATCAATTTCTTCAGAGCTTTGGAGCTGCCACATTTTGGTTAACAGCTGTTGATGGTTGACAGCAGTGGTTGTTAAGGGTTGTGAAAAGCATTCAACATCCACACTCACACTTCAGGAAATACTCATTTAAAAAACCTTGACGAACTTTCTTGAAAATGTCTTCCTTTTCTTCTGTCCCAAATGTGTTTTTTTTTTTTTTCAAAAGGCAACTGGGCTTCGTTTTTCCTTGAAGACATTTCGCTTCTCATCCAAGAAGCTTCTTCAGTTCTGATTGGATGATGGAGAATCCCGATTACGACCCCACCTGTCTCATGTTTACAACACAAGTCCTTCCAGCTCAGTGGTGGGTTGCTTCCGGTTTGCACCGGTTCGCAAGAACCGGTAGTAAAAATTTGCAGTAGTTCGGAGAACCGGTAATAACATTGGCAGGCCACGCCTCCCGAACCGGTCCCCGGCCCAGTCGCCGCTCGCTTACCCCGCCCACCTCATCAGAGGCTTTTTTTTTTACTTTTAAAAGCATTTTTTCTACAACCTCTTCTGCCGAAAAAATGCTTTTAAAAGTTTTTTTTAAAAAAAAGCCTCTGATGATCCCACGGCTCAGTTGGGATCATCAGAGGCTTTTCAAAGCATTTTTTTCTACCATCTTTTCGGCCGAAGCGGCTGTAGAAAAAAAAATGCTTTGAAAAGCCTCTGACGATCCCATCTGAGTTGTCTGATCGTCAGAGGCTTCTAAAAGCATTTTTTTCTGCAATCTCTTAAGGTTGTAGAAAAAATGCTTTTAAAAGTAAAAAAAAAAAAGTTGGCCACACCCACCCAGTCACATTACCCACCCACTCCAAGCCACGCCCACAAAATAAGCCACACCCACAGAACTGGTAGTAAAAAAATGTAGAACCCACTCCTGATTCAGCCGCTCCAAGAAGGTTCCACACTCATTTGCACTATTCAGCGACCCTGAGGGTACTTGGGAAAAACCTCCCAAGTGGCCTCAACAACTCTCAGAAAGATTACTAACGACCAGATGACTGCAAGGAATATAGATCCTTCCATTCTCCACCGTTCAGTCCGAATTGAAGAAGCTTCTTGGGTGAGAAGTGAAAGGTCTTCAAGGAAAAACAAAGGAAGTCCAGTTGCCTTTTGAAAAAAAGCACCTTTGGGACAACTGTGACCTGGATGACTGAGAATCCCCATAGATGTTCCTTTTTTGCTCGAGGCCAAACCTATCTTATTGTTGATTTACTAAGCATTCGCTAGGAGGAATGTACCTCTGACATGTAAACTTACTTTTTTTTTAATTTTTCTCCCCCCAATTAGAAAGCACCGAGTCACAGACGGAAACCTGCACAACGTATAGCAAGGTAAATCACAAAGAGGAGATTCTTTGAACAGCCCTGACCTTTAGAGGTGTTTTACCTGTTTTTTTGTCCAGGTTTAATAGGAAGGGTGCTGAAAAAGACCGTTTTTCCATGGGGTCTCAGAAGAATCTGGGGTTGATGCAGGGGTGAAATCCAGCAGGTTCTGACAGGTTCTGAAGAACCGGTAGCGGAAAATTTGAGTACTTCAGAGAACCGGCAAATACCACCTCTGGCTGGATTTTGCAGTATCCTTCCCCCAGGAGTGGGGAGGGAATGGGGATTTTGCAGTATCCGTCACCTGGAGTGGGGAGGGAATGGGGACTTTGCAGTATCCTTCCCCCAGGAGTGGGGTGGGAAGGAAGATTTTGCAGTATCCTTCCCCGAGGAGTGGGGAGGGAATGGGAATTTTGCAGTATCCGTCACCTGGAGTGGGGTGGGAATGGGGATTTGCCGGATTCCTTCCCCTGGAGTGGGGTGAGAATGGGGATTTTGCTGTATCCTTCCCCCAGGAGTGGGGAGCGAATGGGGATTTTGCAGTATCGTTCCCCTGGAGTCGGGTGGGAATGGGGATTTTGCAGTATCCTTCCACTGCCATGTTCACCAAGCCACACCACACCCACCAAGCCACGCCCACAGATCCGGTAGTTAAACATTTTGAATTTCACCACTGGGTTGATGGATTCATACCAGAACACAGCTTACTTTGAGATATTTGTAGTTTTAAGTTTCCAGGAAGGTCCAAGAAAGAGCAGGCTTAGCCAGAAATGAGGCCCCTGCAATAAAGACAGCTCTTGGGTCACCACTGAGAGATGTTAGCAATTCCTCCAAAATGTCACCTGAATTCTGAAAATGTGATGCACTGCAGAACCTTTTTTGCTCTTTGCTTTTAAATAAGGATATTCACGGTGGGCTTCCTTCTCTTAATTTTATTTTTTCTTGTAGTGGGATAATATTCAAGAGCTTCTTGGGCATCCTGTGGAAAAACCTGTAGTTCTTCACAGGTAAAAAAATTTTTTTTTAAAAGATTTCCTTTGGGAAGAAATAGCATGCCTTGCTAGCCAGATTTGAATTAGAAGTGGAAATATAAGAACAAATGGGAAGAAACAAAAATTGTGGAAAGGAAATTGGGTACACGTTTATGTCTATTGTAAATGAAACAATTAGAATAATGTAATACATTATAGTATTCTGATCTGCGTACCTTCCGTCACGTGCTCAAGACTTTCTTATTTCATCAAGCTGGCCTGATCTAAGTCTTTCCCCTTTTTAAATGGAAATTTTAAATTTGGTTTTAAATTATTGGGGTTTTAAATTTGTTCAGCCAAATTATTTAATTCGTTTTAGTTTATTTTAAATTTTGTATCTATATGTTTTATTCTGTGGCTGTTCGCCGCCCTGAGTCCTTCGGGAGTAGGGCGGTATACAAATTCAATAAAATAGAAATAAAATAGAAATAGTGGTATATACTGTATATGATATATTAGAAATATATGCATAAAAGATATACTAGGCTAAGAGAAAGAAAATGTATAAGTATGGATTACCGACGCAAAACTGTTGAAAAGAAGAAAGTATTAATATTTCTTTTTGGGTTTTTTTAAAAAAACTGTTTAATAAAAATATTTTTTTTTAAAAAAAAAAGAAAAATAAAACGCAGCTCCAAAAATGATTTTGAGGAGCTGAGAGGGGATAGATTCCAGATTAGATTAGAACTGTTGTAGAATTCTGCTCAGTACTCATTTGTGTCATGCAAAACTCGCTGTCAGAATAGAATGCAGAATAGAGCTGGAGAGGACCTTGAGGTCTTCTAGTCCAACCCCTGTTCAAGCAGGAGACCTTATACTATTCCAGACAAATGGCTGTCCAGTCTCTTCTTAAAAACCTCCAGTGATAGAGCACCTACAACTTCTGGTGGCAAGCTGTTCCACTGGTTAATTGTCCTCACTGTTGGGAAGTTTCTCCTTAATTCCAGGTTGCTTCTCTCCTTGATTAGTTTCCATCCATTGTTTCTTGTCCTGCCCTCAGGTGCTTTGGAAAATAGGTCGATCCCCTTTTCTTTGTGGCAGCTCTCAAATATTGGAACACTGCTATCATGTCACCCCTCGTCCTTCTTTTCTCTAGACCAGTGGTTCTCAACCCTTTCACGGGGGTCGCCTAAGACCATAGGAAAACACATATTTTTAATGGTTTTAGGAATAATTTTATGATTGGGGGTCACCACAACATGAGGAACTGTATTAAAGGGTCACAGCATTAGGAAGGTTGAGAACCACTGCTCTAGACTAACCAAACGTAATTTCTCTAACTGTTCTTCAACAGTTCTATAATCATTGTTGGTTAGCAGATGTTATATGGAGAAGTACAGGTAGTCCTCGAATTCTGATTATAATGGAACCTGCCCACCACAGTCATAACTAGCAATAGCAACAGCACTTAGACTTATATACTGCTTCACAATGCTTTACAGCCTCTGTACGCGGTTTACAGAGTCAGCCTATTGCCCCCAACCATCTGGGTCCTCGTTTTACCCATCTCAGAAGGATGGAAGGATGGGTCAACCGTGAGCTGGTCAGGACTGAACTGCTGACAGTTGGCAGAGTCAGCCTGCAATACTGCATTCTAACCACTGCCAAGGATGGATGGATGGATGGATGGATGGATGGATGGATGGATGGATGGAAGGAAGGAAGGAAGGAAGGAAGGAAGGAAGGAAGGAAGGAAGGAAGGGAAGGAAGGAAGGAAGAAAGGAAGGGCAATAGCACTTAGACTTACATACCGCTTCACAGTGCGTTACAGCCCTCTCTAAGCGGTTTACAGAATCAGCAACAATCTGGGTCCTCATTTTACCAACCTCAGAAGGATGGAGGGCTGAGTCAACCTTCACCCAGTCAGGATTGAAGCCCTGGAAGTCAGTAGAATTAGCCTGCAAGACTGCATTCTAACCACTTTAACTTCAAATGGGTCACTAAAGGAATGGTTATAATAATTGCCTGTCCTTTTGGAAATCCATCTTCACCATTATTTTGCCTGTTGAATAATTCACAACAGAATTTTACGTCTTCCTGGATAATCTGTAGCATAGCAAAGAATGTGAAGCATTCGCATTTTGGGGGAGTTCATAACTTCAGTTCGAGGCCGGCAAAGTATGCATTGCGAAATAGCACCTCGTGTTGGAAAATTCAATTTTCCCTACAAGGGCGGTTTTTAATTCTAGCTGAGGTTTTGCTTTCATACAACTGGCAAACGTATCTTCTTCTTCTTCTTTCGTTTTTACAGGTCGTCCTCTCCAAACAACACAAATCCATTTGGGTCAACCTTTTGTTTCGGATTACAACGGATGATCTTTGAGGTGAGGAAAGCAACCGTCAGTTGGAGTTGGGTTGGGTTGAAATATGGCTCTACCTTCTTTAAAAACGGATATATTTATTTATTTATTTATTATTTATTTTATTATTTTATTTTATTATTTTATTATTTTATTTTATTTTATTTTATTTTATTATTTTATTTTATTTTATTTTATTTTATTTTATTTTATTTTATTATTTTATTTTATTTTATTTTATTATTTTATTTTATTTTATTTTATTTTATTTTATTTTATTATTTTATTTTATTATTTTATTTTATTTTATTTTATTTTATTTTATTTTATTATTTTATTTTATTTTTTTATTTTATTTTTTTATTTTATTTTTTTATTTTATTTTATTTTATTTTATTATTTTATTTTATTTTATTTTATTTTATTTTATTTTATTTATTTTATTTTATTTTATTTTATTTATTTTATTATTTTATTTTATTTTATTATTTTATTTTATTTTTTTATTTTATTTTATTTTATTTTATTTTATTTTATTTTATTTTATTATTTTATTTTATTTTATTTTATTTTATTATTTTATTTTATTTTATTTTATTTTATTTTATTTTATTTTATTTTATTTTATTTTATTATTTTATTTTATTTTATTTTATTTTATTATTTTATTTTATTTTATTTTATTTTATTTTATTTTATTTTATTTTATTTTATTTTATTTTATTTTATTTTATTATTTTATTTTATTTTATTTTATTTTATTTTATTTTATTTTATTTTATTTTAAAGGTAAGAAGGCCCACGATGCATATTGGGTATATTTCCAAGTGTGTTGGTTTGTTTTGCTTGCTTAATTCCATGGAGAGACTTCCCAATTCCACAACCATTTACCATATTTTTCGGAGTATAAGACGTTCCGGACTAAAAGACGCACCTACCTTTTTTGGTGAGAAAAACAAGAAAAAGAAATTTGCCTCTGCCTCCCAGCAATTTTGCTTCATTGCAGCAAACAGCCTGCTTTACTCTCATTTTCGTTTTCAACATAGCTTGATTAGCACAAGAAAAAAAAATCTCAGCAATTTACCTCCTTGCAGCAAGCAGCAGAGGCCCGCGCAGCAATAGGCAATGGCAATCCCTGCAGCCTGAAACAACTGAGAGTTGGGAATCAACTTGTGCTAATTAGATTGTGCTGAAGCTGAAATGGGCTGTTTCTTCTTACTGCTTGCTGCAAGGAGGTAAATTGCTGGGAGGCAGAGGCCAAAGGGTGGGGGCCAGTGGGTGGGCAGGGCTACATTCGGTGTATAAGACGCACCTAAATTTTCACCCCCTTTTAGGGGGGAAAAAGGTGCGTCTTATACTCTGAAAAATACGGTAATATGCTATTATTGTATTGAAATATTTTGCTTTCTTATCCCACCCCTTCCCCAGGGTTAAAGTTGTTCTAAGATGACTTGTTCTATGATGGTATGTGTGAATGGTCAGATAAGACGCAGCTGAACCCTCAGAAGTAATGTGGGTGGATAAATATCTCAGGAACGACCCTCCCTAGTTTCCTTGTCTGTAAAGGCAACAGGGGGGGAAACTTACTCTCAGACTTGCAAGAGTTTGTTAATATCATGTTGCAATAAAGTAGAATTACAGGTAGTCTTATGGGACGCCGGTGGCTAAGACGCTGAGCTTGTCGATCAAAAGGTCGTAAATTCAGGAGGACCTCTAGTCTATCAGTATACGCCACCAATCCTATTAATGGTTTCAGTTATTACCTTACCCTATTCTCAAAGGGACGTGGTGGCTCAGTGGCTAAGACACTGAGCTTGTCGATTGAAAAGGTCAGCCGTTCAGCGGTTCGAATCCCTAGTGCCGCGTAACGGGGTGAGCTCCCGTTACTTGTCCCAGCTTCTGCCAACCTAGCAGTTCGTTAAACAAGGATCATTGAGAAAGTCCCAGGTCATACAAATGTTCATTTGCAGCCTTCCCTGCCATCTTCTCACAAGCGTCTCACAAGCTTGGAAGCAGCTCAGCAGGCATGTGAGCGTCTGCTGTTGGGTGGGAGAGGGTGTGAGTGGGTGGCCCAAGAGGGGCAGTTTGAGTGTGGCGGGGCCGAGAGTCGCCACTGCTGACGGGTGAAGACCTGGAGCAATTTAACCGATCCATTTGCAACCTTCCTGGCTGTCTTTCCTTTTGAGTGGCTTGTGAGAAGACGGCAGGGAATGTCAGGGCGTTGATTAATCCCATTCTGCCTCTGGGAAATTGCATCTTGATTAAGAGGAGCGAATCGTGGCCTTTCCTTGCGAGCATACTTTAAGAAAACAAACCCGAAGAAATATCTTCTAAGAATAATAACATTATTTAAATATATTATTTTTTTATTATAAAGAAAATAAAACATCTCACTAGCTAAATTAATTACATTTTGGCAAACGTTCCTGCCGGACCTCCTGGCAGGAGAACCTCTTGGCAGGAGAACAAAGAAAGTTAGAAGAAGGAGTGAAGGAATGTGTGATGTGTGGACAAGCGCAGTTAGCTTAGAGATAAGAATTCTTGGCAAGCTACGGAAAGTCTTAGAGTTCAAAAATAATAGAGCTCATCTGGTAAATAAAAAAACACAGTGACAGGGAAGGCTGCAAATAACATTCCCAAGAAAACAAGCAAGCTCAGAGAGCACCAAGGAGCCCTCATTCTAACCCTGAGCTACAAATATTCTCCTTTATTGGAACATTCATGTGACCATGAGACCCTGGAACCAAAATATGAGCTGGTTGTCAAGCGGCCAGATTGCAATCATGTGGTCTCAGGGATGCTGAGACAGCCAGAACTTCAAGGATCTGATATAAGCGCCACTTTGTTGTGGCCTGTCGGCCGCTGGCACCTCCAGCACTGGAATCAGAGGAGGAGGCGGCATATGGGAGTCAGGGTCAGCATCAGGGCAACCTGAGAGCTCCGAGGGGGAAGAGGGCATGGAGCTGGCAGAGAGAGAGAGAGACAGAGGCGGAGCCTGGGCCGTCCGTCAGCCCTCAGATGGAGAGTCGACAGCCCCCAGGTCTGGAGGTGGCTGATGAGGAAGAGGAGGAACAGCTGGGTCCAGTGCCTGATGCGAGGATGCACAGAAAGCAGAGGAGAGGAGAGCAGTGGAAATCCATGGGCCGGTCCTCAGGACAGAAGAGCTGCTAGCGAAGCCCCATCCTAGCTCTGGGGATAAAAGGCAGGGGGCGGAAATGAATAGGTGTGACAGACAACTATTCATCTCCCTGCCAGACAGAGTTGTTAGCCTGCGTTGAGTGAGAAACTTTTTGCTGGGGCTGCTGGTGCTCCTAGTAAAGGAACCATTAATTTAACTTCAGAGGGGTTGCCGTGTTTGGGGAGCCGAGTCAGAACACACTTGTTCAGCCCCATCGCAACTTCAAACAGTCCCTGAATGAATGAACGTTAATTGAGGACTGCCTGTAGTTCACCCGGGCAAGCTTCCTGTCAGGATGAGCTCACATGACTGACGTCCCTTTCCGTGGGATGAGCTGAGCCAGCCCTTCCCTGGGCCTCCTGGGCTGACCTTCAGGTAACGCATCCTCTTGCTCCCCATCGCTTGGGCTGCCATTCTGAATCTGTTGGCCATCTCTTATCCGCAGGTGATGCAGAATAATCACATTGCGTCCGTCACGCTCTACGGCCCGGCCCGGCCCACCATCCAGACCAAGATCTTGGACCTTCCCCAGTGAGCAATATCCCGATTGAACATAACGCTACACGGTTTAGCTCAGCGTGCCTTGAGTTGCTGCCGCTTATCATACGGAAAAGCACGGAACGGTGGAGAGAGCATGTGTGGGTGTGGGTGTTTATGGTTGTGACAGAGAGAGAGAGAGAGAGAGAGAGAGTGTGTACAAGAAAGCTTGGCCCTCGTCATGTCTGGATGGCACTGGCTGGAAATCCTCTGGAGCTGAACCTTGCAGGACTTGGAGCCAGTGGCAGAGGCACACCACACACACAGACACACACACACACTCACAACTAGCTGGCACTACCATTAATCCTCTCTTCTCGCTTGGAAGATACGGTCTAAATGCAAAAGAGTTTGCCTTTGTAGAGCTTTGACAGAGGAGGAGCTTTCAGAAAGAGCTCAGCAAGGAACTGCACATCTTAGAAGCACAAGTTTCTCATTCTTGAGAAAGCAGGTCTCTTTCTATATATATATATATACATATATACATATATATATATATATATATGTTTTCTTTCCTTTTCGTAGGCTTTATGTGTATTTCTCTTTAGCCAGGTTCTTCCTACGTAACCCAAGATTTTTATGCAGCCCTAGTTGAGTGAAATCCCAATCCACTAGTTTCTAGGCTTTTTTTTCTGGCAGCCAGCAAACACTCTGCTGCCCATTGGGAGGATACATGGGATGAGGGTGTGGCTAACTGATGAGGACTTATAAGTCCGAAATAGATCTATCTTAGTCTCCTTAGATTCCCAATGGGCAGCAGAGTGTTTGCTGGCTGCCAGAAAGAAAAAAAAAAGCCTAGAAACTAGTGGATTGTGATTTCACTGAACTAGGGCTGCATAAAAATCTTGGTTTACGTAGGGAGAACCTGGCTAAAGATATATATATATATATATATATATATGTTTTCTGAGGTTTTCGCGGGTGTTTGTATGTAGGTCTTTGGTTATTCGGGTTTTCTCCCACATAAAATTACGCGGGAGAAAACCCGAATAACCAAAGACCATATATATGTATGTATGTATGTATACGTATTTTTCCCCTTTTTTTCCGAACTGTGTTTGCGTTCCGCGTAGTCACGTTTCTGTGTTTTATTTTGCTTCTGGAAGGGGGTGGGGGAAGAGGAATAAGACAAGGATATGGGTGGAGACAGACTCACACAGAGCTCATGTATAGGTGTATATATAAAATTAAGTATATGGGTTTTTCGGTAGCTTGGGATATCTCACCAGGCTCAACATGTCCATAATTTCAGTCATCCGATGTTGGAGACAAGGCACAAAGCAACCTAAAGACTCGGTGGTCATATATATGTGTACATATATATATATATATATATTTGCACTACATACACTTTAATTACTTGATAAGACCTTTTGAATTTTACAGAGTGCTGGGCGTGAGTGGAGACTGGGTTAAGTGTGATTTTGGTTTTTTTTGGGGGGGGTTTTTTGCCACCCCTAAAACGGTGGGGGGGGGAGAATATCCGATGCAATTTTTCTGCACTAACGTTTACTTGATGCAAATGAAACAATTTTGTCTCCTGCCACATTCGGTGACCTAAACCCCAGTTTCTTCCAGGGGGGTTGGAGAAGGAGGAGCAAAAAGTCGAGTTAGGTGATTCCTACGAATTATGATGCTTTTTAGGAAGAGTTTGGATATGTCATTTTTTTTTCTCCTTCGTATGCAAAACAGATAACTTAATATGCATTCTCTCGGGAAGAGTGAGGCGGCTACCTTAACTGTCCGCAGGGTGACATGCGTCTGATTTAGACTGTCTTTGAATTCCTCTTCCTTGTCCTGTAAACGAGGTTAGCGGGAGGGAGGGGGGCGGGGAATTGGGATGATTCGAATCAGCTTTCCTTTTTTTCCTCACATATATCCGGCTGAGATTAAATGGAAAACATGTCGCCTTAAGGAATTTTCCCTGAGAACTTTTTGAAGTGCATCAACCCTGGAGAAGAAAATTCTGAGTTGTCTTATTTGGAGCACAGCAGAATGAGAGAGAACTGCTTCTTTCTCTCTCTTTTTAATTTAATGCCAAAATTTTAGCCAAAGAGATCCTTAATCTAGTTTCAACATTTCTACGTGTATAGATAGAAATAGATAGGAACAGAGATAAAGTGTTGGGCAGGTCCACCTCCTCCATCCGTAGCAGGGAAAAAATAATAATAATAATTCAGTGACTTCTAGGTAAAGAAAAGTTATTTAAAAAGCTTGTTATTTCAAGAAGATTTTAAGGGACGCATGTGATTCTTTTGCTGCTTTTTATCTAAAAGAAAAAAAAATGATAAATGGTCTCGCTTTTCTTTCGATCGTAACCCTTTTTACAACAGCGGAGAGAATTTTTTAAAAAAAGACTGCATAGAGAGAAGTTTATAATTTTATCCCATTTTTTTAATATTTTGGTGTAGCAACTGGTGATATAAATTATAGATGATTTTTGTGAGAGTTTTAAAACTGTGTGTAAATACAGATCTTTGTAAATACCAAAAACAAAAAAAAACATTTTGTAATTTTAATTCTGTGTACAGAATTAAAGCATGTGTATAAATTTATCCACAAATGAGGAATAGGGAGTTTCAGAGTGTTAAAAAAAGTTACAAATCCTGGACCGGTAGCAGGATAAATGTTGTGTGAGTTTGCTGTAAATTTGTATGTGTGTGTGTGTGTTTGTGTCCCTCCTTTTTGTCATTCAGTCCTCTGTACACTGTTGGACTAATAAATAAATCAATCAATCAAGGAAGCCCCCATTGGGCTAACGGGAAGAAATGGTTTAGGATTTACCTTTATTCTTCAATGTTTCTCCAAATCCTGTTTTTCCTTGGACAGTTGCTTGCTGAGAAATTTTCTTTTCTTATCCCGTGAATTTGTGTTTTCATAATTCTCCTGTAAATTCTCTGAAATGTGTTAACATCTGAGCATGTACCTTAAAAGGACAAATAAACAAGACTCAGTTGCTGGGTTTAGCTACAGTGGCTGAATATATATATGTACTTTGCAATAAAATGAGTCGGTCTTGGATTTATCTTCCCGTCCAGATCTTGCAGAAGGTGGTGAAACCTTTCAGAGTTACCTTGTAAAGTAGATTACCGTATTTTTCGGACTATAAGACGCACCGGAGTATAAGACGCACCAAGATTTCGAAGAGATAAACAAGGAAAACACAGGGCCTGCAGGGGGTTTGGTTGACCTGCAGGGGGCTGGGGAGGGCAAAAACGCCCCCATTTTCCTGAAAAATGGGCCTTCTTTTGGCCTCCCAAACTCCCACGTGTTGCATTTTTGCCCTCCCCAACCCCCAGGAATACTCTGCAGGCCTCCCAAACTCTCTGCAGGCCCCGTCTTTGTGAAAAACGGGCCTGTTTTTGTTGAAAACGGGACGCTCAGGGCAGGGTTTTGGGAGGCCAAAAATGGCTGTATTCAGTGTATAAGACGCACCAACATTTCCACCCTCTTTTGGGGAGGTGGGAAAGTGCGTCTTATACTCCGAAAAGTAGGTTGTAAGAGATTTTGGGTGAGTAATCTTTAAGTTTCTTTAAGGCCAGGAATACATTCTGTAAACTTGTGTGTGTGCTCTACAGGTAGTCCTTGATTCACAACTTTTCATTTAGCCTACCAAGTAAATCACAATTCCAGTATGTTCCAATCTCCCTCCCTGCCTCTCTCCCTCTGTGTCTCTCCCTCTCTGTCTCTTTCTCCATCTCTCTGTCTCTCTCTCTCCCTCCCTCTGTGTCTCTCTCTGTCTCTTTCTCCATCTCTCTGTCTCTTTCTCTCTCTCTCTCTGTCTCTCTCTCTCCTTCTCCCTCTCTCTCTCTGTCTCTTTCTCTCCTTCTTCCTCTCTCTCTCTCTCTCTGTCTCTTTCTGCCTCTCTCTCTCTCTTTCTCCCTCTCTGCCTCTCTCTCTCCCTCTCTGCCTCCCTCTCTCTCTGTCTCTTTTCCCTCTCTGCCTCTCTCTCTCTCTGTCTCTTTCTCCCTCTCTGCCTCTCTCTCTCTTTCTCCCACTCTGTCTGTCTCTCTCTCTGTCTGTTTCTCCCTCTCTGCCTCTCTCTCTCTCTGTCTCTTTCTCCCTCTCTGCCTCTCTCTCTCTCTGTCTCTTTCTCCCTCTCTGCCTCTCTCTCTCTGTGTCTCTTTCTCCCTCTCTGCCCCCCCTCTCTGTCTCTTTCTCCCTCTATGCCTCTCTCTCTCTGCCTCTCTCTCTCTGTCTGTCTCTGTCTCTCTCTCTCACACACACACATGGTGAGCTCCAAGTTCCCTTCCAGTCCTATGATTCTGTATTCTCACCGTACCTTCCTAAGTTACCACCATATACTGAATCCTAACCATAGCTTGTTTGTTTTGGTGCACAGATTCATAGCAACCAGATTGTGTGAACTGGATATAAGTATTTACAGTCATAAAGATTATAAAATTATTGCTTTCTTGCACATACTGCCATTTTTCTCCCTCCTTAAGTACAGTAGTTGGTTAGGCTAGTGAAAAGAGTAAAATGTTTTTCTCTTTCTCTAATATTTATTTCTCTGGACAAATGCTCTCTATCAGCACAACATAATAATAATCTTGTCTGTTCTTTCTTAATTTGAAACAGATCCCCCCCCCCCCCCGCATCCTGCGGTAAAATCATCAAATGATGTGATCTGACTTGCAAATGTTGATTTTAACTTTCTGACTTCTTTCCCCACAAAATACTGGTAAAATCAGGTTTTCCAAGGCTAACTTGGAAACTTCTTTTAAAGTTTTTTCCCCTTTTTGTTATGTGCAAATCAAAGCAAAAAATCATATTCCTTAAAGGAATCTGATCAGAGGGATCTGGAAAATAAACGGAGCGTGATGATTTTTTCCACTGTAATTTAATTTTCCCAAGTTTTTTTTTTCTGACTCACAAACACAGAAACAGTAAATTTGAACAGTGTCTATTAGATCATTTTTAAAAAAGCTCCCATCTTCAGGAGCAAATTCAGGAAGGAAAAAAGATGATTAGTTTTCTTCAGTTGTATGCTGCCAACCAACAACTTCATCATAAATCTAAAATAATCTATAAAAAAAGAAGAAAAGGAAACCACAATATATTAAAATGCCAATTAAAAAAATTAAATCAGTTTGGCTAGTCTAAGGAAAGAAAGAATTAGGGGTGACAGGATAGCAGGATTCCAGTATTTGAGAGGCTGCCACAAAGAAGAAGGGGTCAAATTATTCTCCAAAGTAGCAGAAGGCAAGAGAAGAAGCAATGGATGGAAACGAATCAAGGAGAGAAGCAACCTGGAATTAAGGAGAAACTTCCTAACAGTGAGGACAATTAACCAGTGGAACAGCTTGCCACCAGAAGTTGTAGGTGCTCCATCATTGGAGGCTTTTAAGAAGAGACTGGACAGCCACTTATCTGAAATAGCATAGGTTCTCCTGCTTAGGCAAGACCTTAGAAGACCTCCAAGGTCCCTCCCAGCTCGATTCTATTCAAAGTAAGATAGGACTAATCCAGGCAGTTGTCAGGAGTTGTGGCTGTTGAAAACTCCTGCAAAGTGATGATTGTAAAACTTTGGTTAAAGTTTTGTTCCATCTGCTGTGCACCATTCCCCGGGGGTGGGGGGTGGGGGTGGGGGTGGCTCCCCTCAATATGATAAATAACCTCCATTAAAAATGTTGCCCTTGCTGGTGAAATAAATAAGTTCTTGGGGAATTTTGTCTTGCTTTTGCAGCATGCAGAACTGCCCAAGGAAGAACTAGAACTGATCTCGAGCTGGATCTAGAATTGACCACTCTCTTGAAAGCTCAAGGTTCTCAGTTAAAGTAAGGGCTTAGACCATCACCATCGTAAGTGCATAGAGGGCAGTTGTAGGAAGCAAGCTGTCCCTTCCTTCCTTCCTTCCTTCCTTCCTTCCTTCCTTCCTTCCTTCCTTCCTTCCTTCCCAAGTTTTCCTTCCTTCCCTCCCAAGTTTTCCTTCCCTCCCCCCTCCTTCCTTCCTCCCTCCCAAGTTTTCCTTCCTCCTTCCCTCCTCCTTTCTTCCTTCACTCCTTCCCTCTTAAGTTTTCCTTCCTCCTTCCATCCTCCTCCTTCCTTCCTTCACTCCCTCCCACCCATGTTTTCCTTCCTTCTTCCCTCTCCTCCTTCCTTCCCTCCCCCCCTCCCAAGTTTTCCTTCCTCCTTCCCTCCTCCTTCCTTCACTCCCTCCCTCCCTCTTAAGTTTTCCTTCCTTCCTTCCTTCACTCACTCACTTCCAAGTTTTCCTTCCTCCTTCCTTCCCTCCCTCCTTCCCTCCCTGTGGCAAAAGATGCCTTCCCTCCCTGTGCCAAAAGATGCTGTGCTCTTTTCCCCAAGCACAGCATTGCAAGCTTATGAAATAAGTTAACGTTGGACACTATAAAGTACTACAGATAGTCCTTGACTTACAACAGTTCGTTTAATGACCGTTCAAAGTTATAATGGCATTGAAAAAAAATAGACCTATGACCATTTTTCACACAACCATGGCAGAATCAAATTTCAGATCCTTTGACAGTTGACTCACATGATGGTTGCAGTGTCCCAGGGTCATGTGATCACTTTTTGTGACCCTCTGGCAAGCCAAGTCCATGGGGAAGAAGCCAGGTTCTCTTAACAGCCGTGGTACTAACTTCCCAACTGCAGTGATTCATTTAACAGCCGTGGCAAGGAAAGTCGTAAAATGGGGCAAAACTCACTCAACGATCTCACTTAGCAACACAAACATTGGGCTTAATTGTGGCCATATGTCTAGGACTACCTCTACAGTAGCAGCAGGCTCATTGAAAAACAAACCAGTTAGTGTGATGGGTGAAAAAATGTCATCAAACAAGTGCATTTTCCAGATATCCAATTCTGAGCATTTTCTGACGAGGGTCTTGCCTTTAAAAGTGTCACCAGAAGGACATCCTATGAAGAAAACTAGTTGGGGAAGAATAGCTTTGAGGAGTTCAAATTACTAGGTGACTTCATGTCTGGCATTGTCTATAAAAGATGAACTAAGATCGTTGCGTTTAAATATCTCACCCTAAAAAAGCCACACTAGATAACCCTCAAGAACATCTTCAACAGAACTGAACCAGGTCAGTTGAAGACCTAACATCTGCCTTCACGCAACCTGGTAAGCTTGATTAGAGTTAACCTTGGTTTATTGGTTTGTGGGTTAGAACATGGTTTCCACTGGAGTATACCAGGTGGACTCCGAAAAAACGAATAATTCAACATCCTTGTGTAAACCCAGCCATGGTGTCCACCAGCCCTTAAGCACCATAATTTTTGGCAGTGTCTTTAATCGTCTTCTTCCATCGGAAAGCTTTTCTGATTTGCTTGTTCTGGGTGCAAGAGAGCCGTGGGTTGTGGAGGAGATTCCACATTAGCCAGATTTCAGCTATCTTCAGACCATGGACCACCATGAGATCTTTGTAGAAACAAGGATCAAAAGTCTGCAGGTTGGGAGCTGCAGAAGGTTTGATTATTCCGAAAGTCTTGAACCCTTCGTGCAAGACGGGCTTCAGGTTGATCCGTTGCAAGCACATGCCCAAGAAGACGTCATCAATTGGGAAGAGTTCCACTTGGGTGCAAGCTTGGGCAAGTTTCTTCAAGGTGCTGATGGATAACAAGAACCCACCACCCCCGGCATAGGCTGGATACATACCTAGCCCATACATTGTGTTTGGAATGTAGTACTTGCTTTTTCGGATTCGGATCGGTTGTGCATTGTAGATGATGTCCCCGACAAAGAGGTCCTCGGAAGGATTGCAGCTTTCCAGGAAGTTGACAATGTTCTCCATGTTGACGAAAACATCAGCATCTCCTTTGAATATGAACTTGGTCCTGGAACAAAACTCATCGGCCCAGCTTAGGAAATGTATCTCTTTCAAGGTCAAGTTGAAGAAAGTATCCAGAAAGTCCCACAACAAAATGTCCCGGTACAATTGGCTCTCTTGACGGATCAGAATTTCCCAAGTTGGCAGCGTCGTCTTGTTCTTTGGAACTCCTAGGAGGAAAACTCTTTGGACCTGCATCCCGTTCACCAGACCTTCTCTCCCCCATGTTTTGCGTACAATCTCACGGTGGTCGAACTCCTCGACCAGCGATTTTACGGCGACGAGCAAAAAAGGCCTCTCTGAGCTTCTCATGCATTTCTTTGGCTGATTAATGAGAAGATTGAATTTCCTGTTGTCCTTATTCCTTAGGTAAAGTCTAAAATCAAAGGTGGAATGAGTTGGGAGGGCCGGATGGGTGACTTGGTCTTCCTGGCTTTCCAACGTGGCATCTTTCATAGGTGAGATAATTCTAGGCTCCGATGCGCGAATCTCGACATTTGACTCTTTCTGTAAAACAGGAACCTGGAAAACCCTGTGAGTTGCTGTTGATGTCTTCTTCTCACCTTCTGCTTTTTCTTCTCTGTGGGATGTGTGGCCCAGTTGGGAATAGAACATGGTGAAAAGAGCTACCACCAGGCAAAGTGTGCAGATAGCATCGCTCCTGAGTTGAACTCTCATCATTTCCAGGAATTTCAAAGAAATATCCAATGTAGCACTAGGGGAAATGTTTGCTGGCGAGGTCCATCTGCAAATACAGACACTGTAGGTTAGTACAAGCTTTGCCACATCATTCAGAATCTCAAAAATGTCCTCTACTCAGGACAGGGATATTAATCATAACTTCATAATAATTCATTAAATGTACTATATATCAATGGTGGGTGCACGTGCAGCCCCGTTGTGAACTGGTAGTAAAGGTAGATAGAACTCACCCTTCTTTATATGCCCAGAGACTTTGAGCTAAATTAGCAACAATCTTCTATATATATAAAAATGGCTGTATGTGTGTATGTTCCAGCATAACTCTGAAACGCCTTGAGCAATTTCAACCAAATTTGCTACACAGATGACTTACTCTCTGGAAAAAAATACTGGGGGGGAGGGGTAAGACACCCCTAACGCCGCTCGGGGTGTGTGTCCTGTTAAGATACAACCTGTTGTGCCTTAAAATGGCTTCTACTGTACTGCCTTAAAGTGGCTTCTACTGTGCAGCATAGTGGAGTTGCCATAGTAATGGCTTCATAGTACTCCACAAGGGGGCTCCCTTTGGTAAGGGGGAAAATCCAACATTAGAAATTACGTTTGGTCAAACGTTTTTAACTAATTTAATTCTCGCCGAAATCAGGGCTCAGGGTGAAGTTGCTCTTCCTGTCTAATACAGGATTGGGATAAATAAATACCCAGGCAACGCCCGGTTATCAGCTAGTAACTTAATAAAGCCTGTTTCATTTTTTAAACACAGTTCAAGTTCATGTTTCAGTTAGAGTTAGACAGTTCGTATATCGTCATTTACCTCTCTGAGCATTCAGTGGATAGTAAAGAAAAAAAGCCAGACCAAACTCATCCAATGGTTACTACCACTGTCTGATCATTGGGAAGCTGTTTGCAATACTAGCTGCCTGCAGTTACTGCGAGTTCAGTTCTCACCAGGCTCAAGGTTGACTCATCCTTCCATCCTTCCAACGTAGGTAAAATGAGGACCCGGTTTATGGGGGCAATAAGCTGACTTTGTATAAAACAACACCGCTTAGGGGGGGCCGAAAGCCCTTCTAAGCAGGTATATACAAAAGTATGAAGGCTATTGCTTAACGCCTTGTAAGCCGCCCTGAGTCTCCGGAGAAGGGCGGCATGTAAATCGAACCGATAGATAGATAGATAGATAGATAGATAGATAGATAGATAGATAGATAGATAGAGCCTTGGTGGTGCAGCACACTAAAGCACTGTTAAGTAGCACCAGCTGCCTGCAATTACTGCGAGTTCGAATCTCACCAGGCTCAAGGTTGACTCAGCCTTCCATCCTTCCGAGGTAGGTAAAATGAGGACCCGGTTTGTGGGGGCAATAAGCTGACTTTGTATAAAAAAGAACACCGCTTAGGGGGGGCTGAAAGTCCTACTAAGCAGGTATATACAAAAGGATGAAGGCTATTGCTTAACGCCTTGTAAGCCGCCCTGAGTCTCCGGAGAAGGGCGGCATATAAATCGAACCAATAAATGAATAATAAATAAATAAATAAATTATCCACAGCACTAAATACATGACACCAAAGTGATGTAGAAAACAGTCTTGAGGAACAGGAAGAATATCCACAACAACACAACAGTCAGATACAGGAAATTCTTGAACTACAACAATAATGAAGCAGGGGTGAAATGCTCCCAGTTCGGACCGGAAAAGCATTTTTTCTACAACCTCTTTCCACGAAAAAATGCTTTTAAAAGTAAAAAAAAAAAAAAAAAAAAGCCTCTGATGATCAGGCAACTCAGCTGGGATCGTCAGAGGCTTTTCAAAGCATTTCTTTCTGCAACCTCTTGGCCGAAGAGGTGGTAAAAAAAAAATGCTTTGAAAAGTCTCTGACGATCCCAGCTGAGTTGCCTGATCGGCAGAGGCTTTTCAAAGCATTTTTTAAAAAGCCTCTCTGACGAACCCAGCTGAGTTGCCTGATCGGCAGAGGCTTTTCAAAGCATTAGAAAAAAATGCTTTGAAAAGTTTTTTAAAAAAAAAAGTTGGCCACGCCCACCCCAGTCACATTACCCCACCCCCACCAAGCCACGCCCACAGAACCGGTAGTAACAGATTTTACATTTCACCCCTGTAATGAAGCCTGTCTTAACACATGAGCAAGTCATTAAGCAAGTGTGGTACTGACAAGTGTGAACGTGTCATAAATGCAAACACTTGCAGTAGTTAAGCAAACCCATTGCATCCTGTGAGTAGCGTGATGCAAAGGGCAAAGACATTTTATGAGGTCCCTTGCCAAGCAAGAGAGCAAGTCCCTTGATTAAAGACAGCTGGCTGCAGCCTGATATAAAAAAATGGCTCTGACCCATGGATCCTTTGTTGGGATCAATTTCTGCTTCTTGCAAGATGTTCATGAGGATTCAGCTTGGGAAATTTTGACCACTGGGCTGTCTTGATAGTCCCTGATCTGGATCTTGAAATCTTGGATTAAATTTGGACTGTTCTGCGCACTCCTGTCAAAAGCAAATCATTCAGGCAAGCTTCTTCCGGAGACTCTCTTTTGGCTAGCATTCCTTCTTTGCAGTGATTTCCTTGACCTTGGGTGAACTGCTAATTTCCATAGCAATTTTGTGTGTGAGTGTGTAATTGAAACCAAAAAGAGTACAGAGCCACTTCTGTACCTTAATGTCTACATCCCATTGGCCTCTGTGGTTGCTTTTAAGAACAATCTTCAAGAGAGGAGCAGTTTTCACTCCTCAGAATTGGATCTGAGGAGGTTACAGATTAACAGAGTTGGAAGGGACTTTGGAGGTCATCTAGTCCAACCCCCCACCCAAGCAGGAGATCCTACACCATTTCTGACAGATGGCAGTCCAGTCTCTTCTTGAAAGCTTCCAGAGATGACGCTCCCACAACTTCTGAAGGCAACTTCTGTTCCATGGGTTGATTGCTCTCACTGTCAGAAAATTTATCCTTATTTCCAGATTGAATCTCCTTGTTCAGTTTCCATCCATTGTTCCTGACTCTAGGTTCCTGACTCTAAAAGGTTTTTTGGCAGAAAGATGGCGCTGAGCTCCTGGTTGATGCTATCACCATCCCATGACTCAGAAGCCAAAAAAGGAAAGTCAGAATCTGCTTTGTCTGAACTGGATTGAAAAGCTATCGTTCCTCAAGCCTCATTTATCTCTGAATGTCTTGGTGGACTTCTTCTTCTGGGAGTTGAAGTCCCCACATCTTTTTTTTTTTCGGGGTAAAGTTTTTTTTTTTTTTTTTTTAAACATACATCAATATCATCAATATCCTTGCATGGACAGTGTGGCATCTTGAGTGTCATTCATTTTGATACAAAACCAATATTAATACAAGTAGTACTTAGCTGCCAGCTGCCTGCAATTACTGCGAGTTCAAATCTCACCAGGCTCATGGTTGACTCAGTCTTCCATCCTTTCGAGGTAGGTAAAATGAGGACCCGGATTGTGGGGGCAATAAACTGACTTTGTATAAAAAAGAACGCTGCTTTGGGGGTGGGGGCGAAAGCCCTACTAAGCAGGTATATACAAAAGTATGAAGGCTATTGCTTAATGCATTGTAAGCCGCCCTGAGTCTCCAGAAAAGGGCGGCATATAAATCGAACCAATAAATAAATAAGTAAGTAAGTAAGTAAGTAAGTAAAAATTACTGCATTGGTCAAACTTAGTTGGTCTAATGTTATTATACATATTCATATCAGCACATATTCCTTCGTTTTTCAATTATTCAATATTCACTACATCCTTCTAATAGTCATAACATTCTTGAGCATATCTGATAACATCATTTTTCAAAATCTAATCTTAACCTCTAACATTCACTTTAAATGTGTTATGCAAAAATGCGTGTAACAATATTCCCCCTGTTTCTAATTTCTTAATCTTGGGCTGCCTGCATATTAGGCAGTTATATTAACCTCTGAGCCACAAGTTCTCCTCCCTTTATCAGCTTGAGCCAGGGGAGAGATTAAGTGTTTTTCTGTCGAAGCACTTGGTCTATCCCAATATGGGAAGGAGCATACTGCTTCCCTTCCGCCTTTCCGCTCCAGCCCAGTAGCCCTCAAACAGTCACACTCACGACAAACTATTTTATACCAAATATATACTGCTCGAAAAAATTAAGGGAACACAAGCAGAAGACATCCGAGATCTGAATGAATGAAATAACCTTATTAAATACTTTGTTCGTTTCATTCAGTAGTTTTGTGTTCCCTTTAGTTGTTCAAGCAGTGTATAAACTACTTATGTAACAAACAAAATATTTAATAAGGCTATTTCATTCATTTAGATCTTGGATGACTTCTGCTTGTGTTCCCTTTATTTTTTTGAGCAGTGTATATTTGCTGATAAAAAAATAAAGGGAGACTAGTATAGATCTATTTCAAGCTATTTAGCTCTCATCAGCTAACCATACCCTTACTCGGATTCAAGCTTGGGTTTGAATCCAAGTAAGGGTATGGCTAGCTGATGAGAGCTAAATAGCTTGAAATAGATCTATACTAGTCTCCCTTTATTTCTTTATCAGCAAATATAAATTTGGTATAAAATGGTTTGTCGTGAATGCGACTGCTTGAGGGCTCCTGGATTGGAGCTGAAAGGCGAAAGGGAAGCAGGATGCTCTCTCCCACATGTTGGGGTAGACAAGGAGCTTCGACTCTTGGAAGTTTCACGGCTTCTCTTTTTAACTTGTCTCTCATACTCCTCCCTTGGGTCTTCATCTACATCCTTCGTTTTCAACCCAACCATTATTTCCATTTCCACTATTTTTTGCTGCCAATGCACCCACATCTTAAAGTTGCAAGTTTGAGGAACGCTGGCCCTGAAGGATTTCACATTCCCATTTCAAGAAAGCATTTCTTTGGATTGACTGGGATTTCCATATAGTGGTGGTGGGAATTAAAGATGGAGACTAGGACTGTACAGTTGGAAGTCCTGTTCTTTCTAAAATATATCACGAGGGCGTAAAAAAGCTGCATAGATTTAATCATGGAGTTGCAGCTGCCATCTTGATTTTTTTTTACCTGCTCATAGTAGATGTTCCTACTACCGTGCTTTTTTATTTCAAAACCAGTGTTTGTTTTTAAGGTGTGTAGCAAATTGGTACAGGCTAGAAGTGGTTTTTCACCCTGCATAGATTTTAATTCTGGATCCTACAGGACTGATCACTATCCTGTGCCAAATTGTAATTTTTAATGTGACAGAAGAGGGAGAAATAATGACTCATCAGCTGTTGAATAATCGTGTCCATTTACCAAAATAAATATAATTTAAATTTGGTCAAGGTTTTGCTTAGGCTTTTAGAAACTGGAAACACTTTAGGAAAACAAAGAATAAATTGTATTCTGGCCTTGCTTCTTTTCTTTTCCTTTGTGGTTTCTGGCATACTCAACAGAACTCAATTTTAATCTTCATTTTAAATTGCTAATTCAGGGCTGCCAGATGCTGAATAGCCACAAGGTGGCAGCAAAGGATTGCAGATTTGGTCTCTCTTTGCCGCCCCCTGTTATTTGGCTAAATTTCTGCAATCTAACCCTAACCTCTTTTAAGTACCCACATACTACACTTCCTAGCAAAAGCTGTGTATCTGTTCTTTCTACGTCCCATTCTGGTAAAATAAATTGCATGTTCCTAGGAAGGTGGCAGCAGGGAGCAGATCTGAAAAGCTAAGTAAGTTTAGACCTGGTTAGGATTTGGAGGGCAGCCACCAAAAATTCTCAGAGCTGTAGAGTCAGATGGAAGTCACAGAACATCCTACCGAAATGCAAATTAATTACTGATGTCAAGAAAATGACATGGATGAATAAAAGAATAACAGAGTGCAAAGTCTGTTGGAGATCTTCTACTCCCAACACTCTGCTCAAGCAGGAGACCCTATACCCGTGATGGCAAACCTATGGCACACAGAGAGCCCTCTGTGGGCACATGCACCGTTGTCAGCTGCTGTTCTGGTTTCCGGCACGCAGAGCACCAGAAAATGGCCAAAAAACGGTCTGAAAATGGCCCGGAAAACGGCCCAAAAAATGCCCCCCAAATGGCCTGGTTTTTGAAAGGTTTTTGGGCCATTTTGGGGCTGTTTTCTGGTGCTCTGGAGCCTGCGAAGACCAGATGGCCAGCCCACGCGTGTTCCAGTTTGGGCACTCAGTGCCAAAAAGGTTCACCATCACTGCCCTATACCATTTTATTTATTTATTTGTCAAACAAAAGTTACCAATTCAGACGACAAAATGAAAAAAAAAAAACTAAAATGTGACAGGGACAATACACACGTTAGTGCACTTATGCATGCCCTTTTAGGAACCTCTTAAATATGAAATGAAATCCACAGAAGTTAAGTAGGAGTTAAAATTGCAAAAGTTAAAATCAGCCATCCCAGACAAGTGGTTGTCCAGTCTCTTCTTAGAGGCCTGATGCACAACTTCCGGAGGCGAGCTGTTCCACTGGTTAATTGTTCTCACTGTTAGGAAATTTCTCTTTGGTTCTAGGTTGCTTCTCCCCTTGATTAGTTTCCATCCGTTGCTTCTTGTCCTGCCTTCATGTGCTTTGGAGAATAGCTTGACTCCCTCTTCTTTGGGGCAGCCCCTCAAATATTGGAACACTGCTATCATGTCACCCCCAGTCCTTCTTTTCACCAAACTAGACATACCCAGTTCCTGCAATTGTTATTCGTATGTTTTAGTCTCCAGTCCCCTAATCATCCTGGTTCTTCTCTGCACTCTTTCCAGAGTCTCAACATCTTTTTTATAGTGTGGTGACCAAAACTGAATGCCGCATTCCAAGAGTTGCCTTGAATTTGAGGTTACCAAAGTCAAGCATAACATCTTCACTTTTGGAGGACATGTAAAAACTTTACTTGTTCATTTCTTTAGTATCTTCTAAGCCCATCCAACAAATTGAGTCCCACCCTTTGGACTCACTTGCTCAGTCTTGACTTATACAAGCTGTGCTGCTTTATGAAAGAGAAATATTCAGAATAAAACTTTCCAGTCCAAGCAGGGAATTTAATGCACGATACAAAAGATTTGTTCAGCTGATAGAAAGGCCCAGCGATGTTGAATCCTGGATTAAAGAGGATTTTAGTGTGGAGCTGGCTTGACTTTAAGATTCAGGATACAAATGACAACTTTGGATGTGATTCTTGGCCTTCTTCACGGCGTTAAGTCAATAAACTCGGGCCTTGGAACCCACTCTTGTGAGAAGACAGGCCAACGTTTCCATGATTGAACGGATTTTGCTGGCCAGTATCTCGGAGACCGTAGAAAGCAGGCCAACCTCTTGTGCTTTCAGCAACAGCGGTCTCTCCCACGGCCAGGACCACCTTTAAAATATCAGAGCAAAGGCCAACAAAGAGAAAGACAAGACGTTTCTAACTGGAAATCTTGCTAGGAAAGCACGGCAGGGACCATTTTCTTGATTTGTCGTAGATTTGGTTGAAACCGGATCCTAAGCTACAGTGTGTTTTAATCACCATTAGAAGAAAATACCAATAACAGAATAAGAGAGTTGGGAGGGACCTTGGAGCCCTTCTAGTCCAACCCTCTGCCCATGGTAGAAGACTCTACATCATTCCAGACAAATGACTTTCCTGTCTCTTCTTGAAGCCTCCAATGATGGAGCACCCACAACTTCTGGAGGCAGGCTGTTCCACTGGTTAATTGTTCTCGCTGTTGGGAAATTCCTCCTTAGTTCTAGGTTGCTTCTCTCCTTAATTAGTTTCCATCCGTTGCTTCTTGTCCTGCCCTCAGGTGCTTTGGAGAATAGCTTGGTTCCCTCTTCTTTGGGGCAGCCCCTGAGATATTGGAATTCTGTTATCATGTCCCCCCTAGTCAGGGATGAAATCCAGCAGGTTCTGACAGGTTCCTGAGAACTGGTAGCGGAAATATTGAGCAGTTCAGAGAACTGGCAAATACCACCTCTGGCTGGCCCCAGAGTGGGATGGGAATGGAGATTTTGCAATATCCTTCTCCAACCACACCCACCAAACCACGCAATTCCCATGATCTTGACTCTGTCCCACTGTTTAGGCAACCAAGGATTGTATTCGCTTTTTTTGGCTGCTGCCGCACACTGCTGGCTCATATTTAAGTGATTGTCCATTAGGACCAGGGGTTGGACCGGTTTGGGAAATGTGTTCTCCAACACATTTTGCAACTGCCCCTTCCCCAAAAGGCCTCCCCGCTTTTTTTTAAAAAAAGGACAAGAATGAGCAAAAGGAGGCTAACCTTTTCTGTCGCATATTAAAATAGTCAAGGAATGTTCAGAAGCTAGAGTCTAATGGAACAGAATTAAGATTTGGTTAGAGGAAATGACCTAACAACATATTGATTTAAAACCGGAGCTGTTCCTGCTGGGTATCCTACCAGGGAAAATTAGTAAAGAAAATGTATATTTGATTATTCATATAATAACTGCAGCAAGGATAGTATTTGCGTAAAGATGGAAAGTAGAGAAAATCGCGTTGGAAGGGGAAGCAATTAAAAAATTTTTAGACTGTGCAGAAATGAATAGATTAACCTTGATGATTAAAGAGAGAGAAGATACAGAATATTTTAAGATATGGGGGAAATTTTACGATCGGTTAGAAAAGAGAAATAGATAAAGATTTTGATAATGGAATAGGAGAATATTATATTAAATGTATTGTACTTGGGGGGAAATATTGTAATAGAGAAATGGAAATTATAAGGGAAGAAATGAAGATAGGAGGAGTAATCAAAAAGAGGAAGAAGTTACTGAAGAAACACTGAGATGACACACGGAAGGATTGGTGCATTATGTGTTTGTTTGTGTAAAAAAAAATAATTAAAAATCATATTAAAAAAAAAAAAGGAAGGGCCAGCCCATTTAGCATATGGCAGACTGGATTTGCCGAGCATCTGATGCAACTTTTAAAATGATCTGGATCTGGGCTGATTATGCAAAACAGGAAACCAAGTTCATGCAGAGTTTGAAAAACAATCTCTGCCCGTTTCCCCCATTTTCTGACTGTTTTCAATCAAAGCTGATTAATGAAGGGATCATCGAGACGAGAGCCAGGGCTGGTTCCGAAGGTTGGAATTCTGCCTTGAGTTTCCAAACACGAATAGTTTCCAAAATGATATCCACAAACAGCAAAAAGACAAAAAAAAACCAAAACACAACACAACAAAACCCCACCCCTGCATAAAACTAGAGCTGAACCACAAAGACCCAATCTGGATCCGTCCCTGGGACCAGAGGTTTAGTCTTCCGAGCTTTCGGACTCATGCTGGAACCCATGGTCAAGGAACTTCTCTGGGTGCTTTGGACCGTTCGTGTGTGGTATTTATATGGTGCCTGTAGTGTGTATTAAGTCCTAGCCTCCTAAGTGCTTGATAAACTGGGGGTAAATCAGCACTCCTGTTGACTGACAAAGAGTCTGTTTCCCAGGCTTCAATCACTTCCCTGCTGTTTCTGACTAGGCTTCCCAAGAGCATGAAGCAGACTCCTTATCCTGACAAAACCCCCCTTTTTATTAGGTTACTGTGAATTTCTCTCATTCACACTCAGCAGTCTTTCAAGGGAGGATTTACAGTCAAAGACCTTATCTGGCTTGGAGAGCTGCCATGCCGATATCTTCAAAACTTGGCAAGGAGTCTCGGAGAGTCACCAACCAATTAAGCGAACTAATTGTCTTCTGCAAACTCCCCTCCCCTTTTGCTCCTCTTTTATTCCCTCTGGGAGGAGCCCTTCATCATCCATCTGTGGCCTTACTCCCGAGTCGACCCTTGTTCTTTAGCTGTCCCCTTCGTCTGGCAACTCTGTGCATGTGCACACTGGGAACAGGCTCCAGCTGTTCTTCAGCCCCACTGATGTCCGACTCCAAAGGCAGCTGATAACTGGCATCTGGCCCTGGCCCCCTCTCTGCCTCCGACGCAGAGCCTTCGTCAGAGCCTTCCCCAGACTCCAGGACTGGCCCAGGTTCCTCCCCAACCTCCTCACTGTCCAAATCTGCTGCCAGCTTCGCTGGCCGCTGGCAGGCCATAATACCTGGCTATTTTTATGCCTGCTCGTCCAACAATCTTAGTAGCTGCAAAACTGAACATATGTCTTTGTTCATCGCAATGTGAGGCCACCAATGAGTTTGGGTTTCCTTTGCCTGACCACTCGCTTGCGTTCTTGCAATCTGATGGTTACCTTCCTCCCTGTTTAATCCTACAGGGGCAATCCATGCAAGTGATCCAGTAGATCACTGCTTCCCAACCTTTTAGGCACCAGGGACTGGTTCTGTGGAGAAAGGTTTTTTTTTCCCATGGACCAGAAGGGGCGTGCTTTCACATACTGCCTGTTTCCCGTGGACAACGCTTCCTGTGTGTTTGCGCGGACCTGTTTCTGGCATGCTGTGGACCGATGCCAGTCCACTGATCAGGGATTGGGGGCCCCTGCAGTAGATTACATTGGAAGTATCTCCCACCTCCAAGCAATCTTTACAATGCATAATTTGTCTTCGTTTGGCAGCCTCTGGGTGTTGTGCGATGCCCACTTGCAAATCTTGGAGATGCATTCTGCTGCTTCCGAAATGCTTTTGATGTATGAATGGTTGCAGGGACTGGGCATGGTTAGTCTAGTGAAGAGAAGGACGCAGGGAGACATGATAGCCGTCTTCCAATATTTGAGGGGCTGCCATAAAGAGGAGGACGGGGTGGGGGGGTGGGGTCAAGCTATTTTCCAGAGCACCTGAAGGCCAGACAAGGAATAATGGATGGAACCTGAACAAGGAGAGATTCAACCTGGAAATAAGGAGGAACTTTCTCTCAGTGAGAACAATCAACCCATGGAACAGAAGTTGCCTTTGGAAGTTGTGGGAGCTTCATCCCTGGAGGTTTTCAAGAAGAGACCGAACTGCCATCTGTCAGAAATGGTGTAGGATCTCCTGCGTGGGTGGGGGGTTGGACTAGATGACCTACAAGGTCCCTTCCAACTCTGTTAATCCGTATAATCTGTAATGTATCTTGTTAGTTCCTTTCTCTCCCCACCATGTTGCGCAGTCATCTTGCAACAAATAATTGTGGGTACCCGCTTTTGAAATCCCAAAGCTCGCTGCCATCTGCTCCAAGGGTTACCCACCGCTAAGCCGAGGCAACCTTGCCATGTAGGCTTGTCCTCTGTAACCAGGGCTTGGTGGCCACGACCGTAATGAAGATGCTTCCCTCAAGCTGGAGATTCATATCAGAGGTTCTTGGCTCTTAGGCTGGAGTCTATTGTTTGTTTCTCCGCGTTTAGCCATACGAAGCAAATTCCTTCTGATGTTTTGCTTGGGAGAGGACCAGATTCTGCTTTAATATGCCTGTTCAGGAGATGCCAGTTTGTTTGCTGCCTCCGTGGGGAAGAAACGAAGTGCAAAGAAAACCTCTTCAGACACAGACTGATTTACTGTCTCTCCCTATTTACCAGCCAAAAAATAAAAAAATAAGAAAATAAATCTCTAGCCATACAAGGGTCTGTCTATTTTCTTTTTCACATTTCCTGAAATGCTATGCCTGTGTTCTCTGCAGCATCTCTATATATTACAAAAAGGTGGAGGGACAGTTGTTGTAAATTCTGCACCACAAGGGTTTTGATACTTGAAGCAGAGGCATTCATCCCGGGAAAAGTGAAAATGTGCACATTCTCTTCAAAGAAGACCCTCTAATAATATCCTCTTGTTTTATATTCCTTGAAGGATTGGCACTTATTCAGCGGTTCTGTTGGCATATAACAGACTCAAACCCAGTTAGTTAAAGACCTAGTGAATTGCATTCGTGTCGTAGTTTGTTTACTGTTCTATCATGACTTAGTGCGTTGGCAAATCTATAAGGCTGAATTGGTAAATTACAAGTGGTGGCCAAAATTGTGGAAACCTTTTGGGGAAAGTGTATTTTTGAGCTTTGATGGCTAATAGCACCATTTTTATTTTTATTTTTGGGGAGTTTCAAGATAATCCTATTCCACTGCTGGAATGGCCTGGGAATAGCCCAGATCTTAACCCAACTGAAAATCTATGGAGCCGACTAAAGAAACTTCTTAGTCAGAAGTGACCCAGCAATAAAACCCAGTTAATAGAAGCCACCATTCAATCTTGGTTTCACATTAGAACAGCTGCAGAACTAAAAGACTTGGTTCACTCCATGGGAAGACGTTGTAAGGCCGTCATTCATGCTAAAGGTTACCCAACTAAGGATTAACTGACTTGCTGATCATTTTTGTATATCTCCTTTTTTCTACAAGAAATATATTCAGCACATGCTTCCAGAAGACTCTGCTTAGCCTGCTGCGGAGGCAAGCAAAGAATTCAGCAGAGATTCCAGAATAAGGAGTTTGCACGCTATTGAAGGTGACTCACTCCACATGGTCTTTGCACATCTACTTTTGCTCAAGTTCAGTGGAGGTGAAGACAGGGGTGTGTTGGGCTGCACTCTGAAAAGCTTGATCGGATGGAGCCATGTTTAAAAATGATAGACTCGGCATCATCTGCAGAATAAATCACGTATGATAGATACAATTTATATACTTAATTATATATTATAATTGATATCAGAATTATAATGGATTTTTTAAATGCCATGACGGCTCACTATTTTCATGCTTCTCGCATTCTGTCCATGATTTGATGGGAAGCAAAAATACATTTAGAAATATTAGCACGTCTTTATTAAAAATTTCTGGTAGGGAACCTGGATATTGATATTGTTGCCCTTTAATCATTTTGAATTAAAACAATGTTATAGCTCTGATTAAAAAGAACAGTGAAATATCACAAAAATGAATATGATTCTAGAAGTTAACAGTCATTTAAAAAAAAAATCAAATTTCTAACTTGTAAAAAATTGAATTTGAATAAAATACGAGAGTTCGATACAAAATACCCAAGATTCGTCTTGTTTCAAGGAAATATGCTGACAACCTTCCAAAATCACAGTAAATGTTTAGAACAGTGTTCCTCACTCTTGATCCCTTTTAAGAGGTTTGGAGCTCAACTCCCAGAATTCCCCAACCAGCCTGCCTTTATTTATTTATATATTATCATTTATATCCTGTTAAGCAAGCTATAGATCAGTGTTTCTCAACCTTGGTAGCTTGAAGATGGGTGGACTTCAACTCCCAGAATCCCCCAGCCAGCTGGCTGGGGGATTCTGGGAGTTGAAGTCCACCCATCTTCAAGCTACCAAGGTTGAGAAACACTGCTATAGACAGTGGTGGGATTCAGCCAGTTCGCACCAATTCGGGAGAACCAGTTGTTAACTTTCTGAGCAGTTTGGCAAACTGGTTGTTGGAAGAAATCATTAGGGCAGAGAACCGGTTGTTAAATTACTTGAATCCCACCACTGGCTATAAGATAGTCCTTGACCTACGATCAAAATCAGGACCAGAATTTCCACTGCTAAGCAAGTTGATCGTTAAGTGAGTTAAGTGCCCGATGTTATGACATTTTCGCCATTGTAGTTAAGAAAAATCACTGCAGCTGCTAAGTGAATCACACGGTTATTAAGCAAATCTGGCTCCTGCCATTGACGTTGCTTGACGGACGTTGCTTGGGAAGGTCTCAAGTGGCGATTACATGACCTGGGGACACTGCAGATATGTACTGATGTACTGATTGCCAAGTGCCCAAAATTTGATCATGTGACCATGAGAATGCTGCAATGGTCATAAATGCAAGGACAGGTCATAAGTCGCTTTTGCTCCGTGCTGCTGTAACTTTGACTAGTCACTAAAGGAATGGTTGTAAATCAGGAACTACCATATCACAATTGTTTCACTCTGTTGCCTTCACTTTACAGATCTAATCACTATATTCGGTACCTTTTAATAGCAATAGCACTTAGACTTATATACCGCTTCACAGTGCTTTGCAGCCTTTTCTAAGCGGTTTACAGAGTCAGTATAATCCTCCCCCAACAATCTGGGTCCTCATTTTACCCACCTCGGAAGGATGGAAGGCTGAGTCAACCTTGAACCTGCTGAGATTCGAACTGCTGAATTGCAGGCAGTCAGCAGAAGTAGCCTGCAGTACTGCACTCTAACCACTGCGCCACGGTGGCTCATAATAGCTGCTAAAGGAAGGTTGTTAAATCAAGGACTGCCTGTATTTTCAATTAAAATGTGCCTGCCTAACTCTATTCTCCCTGGCAGCAGCTCATCCCAGAGTTGACTTATTTCAAAATTTAACAGAATAGCAGAGTTGGAAGGGACTTTAGAGGTCTTCTAGTCCAACTCCGTGCTCAAGCAAAAAACCCTGAACCATTTCAGATAAACGGCTCTTTTTAAAAACCTCCAGTGATGGAGCATCCACAACTTCTGGAGACAAGCAGTTCCACTGTTTAATTGTTCTCACTGTTAGGAAATTTCTCCTCAGTTCTAGGTTGAATCTAGAACTCTTTGATGAGCTTCCATCCGTTACTTCTTGTCTTCTGGTGCTTAGGAAAATAAGTCAACCCTGTCCTCCCCATCACAAGCCCCTCAAGTATTGGAAGACAGCTATCATGCATATCACCCTTAATCATTTTTTTTTTCATTAGACTTCCACTGGTTAATTGTCCTCATTGTTAGGAAATTGATCCTTAATTCTAGGTTGCTTCTCTCCTTGATCTAAGGTGGCAACATCTGCTATCTTTCGTAAATCAAAGACACTATCTCATTGCTCTCCTGCGGAGACCAGAAAAAGGATGTGGGAGGAGAGATAATGTGGGAGAAAATATTGCTCATGAAAACCCCAACTGCATTTTTGGTCTTTTTTTCAGCTTCCCTATTGCATGCATTATGCAGGCATCAATTACCAGGAATATTAGCCTGGCTGAAGTTAAAGAGTGAATTACAAAATAACTACTTCTGCTTTTTTGCTGTTTGGAATGCGAAGTCCTTTTTTAAAAAAATAAAATAAAATAAAAAATATCATAGATTTAAATGTTAAATTTAATTGACTGCTTTTTCCTCTCTTTTTTAAAAAATAAAAGTTTTTAAAGTTTTTATTAAACAGTTTTTTAAACAATTTTTTTTTTACAATTTTCTTCTTTTCAATAGTTTTGCATCAGTAAACATGTCTTATATATCCATTTTTCTCCCTTACTTCAATTCGCCATTTATACATATGATTCTAATATTGATTTATATACATAGAGATAACAATGCACTCAATTTCAATCATGAATTCTGCGTCCGTTCCATTTCCACTTGTTTGCTACTACATTTCATGTAGGCTATTGCTTAACGCATTGTAAGCCGCCCTGAGTCTCCGGAGAAGGGCGGCATATAAATCAAATCAAATCAAATCAAATCAAATCAAATCAAATAAATAAATAAATAAATAAATAAATAAATAAATAAATTTCAACTCCTATATCTTCCCTCTTTCTTTTTTTTTTGTACGCTATTTTTTGCTTTTTGTTGTTGTTGTCGTTATTAGGATTGAATGTATGCTTTTGTTTCATTTTGTTTCTTTTACTTTTTGTGTTTTATTCCTTATGGATGCGAAGTTCTTAAATCTGTGATGCAGGAGAGATGGGCTTCTTATTTGGGATGTGTGGCAGTGGTGGGTTTCAAAATTTTTTACTACCGGTTCTGTGGGTGTGGCTTGGTGGACGTGGCATGGCTTAGTGGGCGTGGCAGGGAAAGGATACCGTAAAATCTCTATTCCCACCCTACTCCAGGGGAAGGATACTGTAAAATCACCATTCCCTCCCCAATCCAGGGGAAGGATACTGCAAAATCCCCATTTCCTCCCAATCAGCTGGGACTCGGGAGGCAGAGAATAGATGGGAGCGGAACCAGTCAGGAATTTTACTACCGGTTCTCCGAACTACTCAAAATTTTCGTTACCAGTTCTCCAGGACTTGTCAGAACCTGCTGAAACCCACCTCTGGTGTGTGGCCTTTTGGACAGACGTGTCCTTAAAATTTGGAAAAGCTTGGAAAATAAACCCTTTTTTTCCTTGACTCGCTGGGAAATCGGCTCAGTCCTGCGGGGGGCCCCCCCCCCCCACTTCAAGAGAAGTGGGGAAGGCAATTTTGGGGCGGTAGAGTTCTTTAGGCCCCTTTGCTGATGGTGGGGAGGTGAGGGGGGAAATACCCCGCCCTGAAATATTGCAGCGGGTCAAGAGAAAAGAGGTACCTCTCCTTTCCAAATGTGTCAGTCACCTCAGCCCAAGCAAATCCTCCCAATCCTTAGCATACCCTCAATTCTTACCTCTACAGCATTCCCAGCGTCCGCCTCTGTTCCGTAAGGCTCTTCCGTCCCACGGTTGCCAAGTTGGCACATCTGGATCGTGTTAGTTCTGGCATTCCTCTCAATGCATAGCTTGGGAAATGTAGCCGAGCTGTAGCAAAGGAGCTGCTTCTTCCTTCTGGTGCATTTCACCGAGGATCCTGCTTTCTCTCAACAGGATTACATGGGAACAGGGCTCGCTGGCCTCCTCTTCCTCCTCTACCCTCTCTCTTCCCCAACTCCTGCCCAAAGCTCCTCGCGCTCGCCCGATGAGAGAAAAATCTCAGCTCTGCCTAAAGCCAGGCAGCTGAGCTGGCCTCTGGTTCTGCTCACGTGATATCTGAGCAGATGTTTCGGGTCAAAAAGGCTTGTCTATGTACTTGGTAGCCTGCCCTGTACAGATGTTTGCCAGCAGCAGCAGCAGCAGCAAAAAAAAAATTGGCAGGATCCGTGTGCCGATGGGGATTGTTCGGTACACAGAACCTCTGCTGGATGGCCTTGCCAGAACTGGATGGACAATTCGGCTATTTTTTTTTCCTTTTTTAAAAAAAATATCATAGTCATAGTACACTTCTGGCAGAATTTCCACCTTGGAACTCCCCCAAGTTCAAGGCTTAGAGTGCTTTCTAAGACAGAACAGAAACAGACACATAAACACACACATATTCACACACACACCAGAGGCGGGTTGCAGCAGGTTCTACCAGTTCTGGAGAACCGGTAACGGAAATTTTGAGTAGTTCGGAGAACCGGTAGTAAAAATTCTGACTAGCCCTGCCCCCATCTATTCTCTGCCTCCCGAGTCCCAGCTGATCGGGAGGAAGTGGGGATTTTGCAGTAACCTTTCCCTGGAGTGGGGTGGGAATGGAGATTTTATAGTATCCTTCCCCTGCCACGCCCACCAAGCTACACCCACCAAGCCACACCCACAGAACCGCTAGTAACAATTTTTGAAACCCACCACTGACACACACCCCGGGATAGCAGGTGGTTTAAAGAATATAAATGCTTTTGTTTCCACATGGAAACAGTTTCTGAACTTTGTGCTTGTGGAAAAGAACAAAACTTTGATTGTGGGTTTTTTACTAATGAGACTGATAGATCTTTATAGAAATGACTTGTTCATCTATATATATAAAAGCGAAATACCACTCGTGCATTAATCACAAAATCTCCAGAACCGTAAAGCCTACAAACGTGAAATTTGCCACGTATGTTCCTCTTGGCTTCTAGGTGCTCATTAAGAAAGGATTTTTTGAAATGACCATCAGAGCATTAATATTTCCTATATTATGATTCATACTCTCTGATGCTAAGGAGTTCTACTCCCCCTCCCCACCTCAAAAGAAATGTTCCAAATGCAAAACACAAGTAGAGGAGAGGAGTTTCACTTTCAGTTTTACTTTCACAGCAGGAAGCAGCTTTACTACAGAACAGTTGAGCTAAGCCACGCCCAGCCTCCTTCCTGTCTCCTTCTTGCTCACACAGCAAATACTGTTTGAGTTTCCAAACACCCCTCAACTCTCTCACACACTGACAGGATGCTAGCCAGATGAATACCGATGATTCTAGTCCCCCTCTCTCTCTGTTCCAACTGCCAGTTGCATTATATTAACACACTCTGATGCTACAGAGTTATACATTCTACATTAAGTTTCAGGCTGCAAGTGTCAATTGATCAAGCCCGAGCACATAGTTTCGTAGCGAAGCACGGGCGTCCAGCTAGTATTATGAAAAAACAAAAAGCTGTGATTTGATGCTAATGCCTTATTTTACTGCAAAAGAGAGTTGGAAGTCAATGCTATTTTTTTTTCTTATCCTCCCTCACTTCTTTTCCCCCTCTTCTTCCCCACCGTTTTCCTATTTTGTATCTTATTTTATAACGCAATAAAAATGTTAAAACTTCTTGTGGCCTGCCAGCAGAACTAATGGCAGACTCAGATAGTGAGGTTGGGGAGGGAAATGGGCCAGTCCTGGAGTCTGGGGAAGGCTCTGATGAGTGCTTTGCATCGATGGGGCCAGGGCCATCCTACCTTCAGAGTCAGACATCAGTGGGGCTGAAGAACAGCTGGAGCCTGTTCCCCATGTGCAAATGCGCAGAGCTGCCAGGAGAAGGGAACAGCTAAGGAACAAGGGTCAACTCAGGAGTAAAGCGACAGGTGGACGATGAATGGCCCCTCCCAGACGGAATAAAAGAGGAGCGAAAGGGGAGAGGAGTTTGTAGGAGACAATTAGTTCACCTAATTGGTTCTTGACTCTCAAGAGATTTCTTGCCAAGTTTTGAAGATATTGGCCTGGCAGCTCTCCAAGCCAGATAAGGTCTGTGACTGTAAATTCTCCCTTGAAAGACTTTGCTGAAGGTGAATGAGAGGAATTCACAATAACTTAATAAAAAGGGGTTTTTGTCGGCTCAAGGAGTCTGCTTCGTGCTCTTAGGAAGCCTAAGTCAGAACAAAACTTTAAAAAATATCATAGTAGATGCAGCTCTTTGTCCAAAGGGAAAAATGATTAAGAGTTTGAAAGCAGCAGAGCTTCAGTGGAGAAATTGACACAACCTATTATGGAATATGGTTGGTGAAACTGGCAGATTTCTATATAATCTGCAATAACTATAATCTGATTATAATCTCCTGATTATAATGCAGTTCAATCCTTTTTAATGCTGAACAGAGCATGGGTTTGATTATTTTGATTTAAAAACCAACAATGATTCCACATTGAAGGCTAAAAAGAAAACAAATCCAATTATATCCACTAGCTAGGTGCATTATGAGAAGCTCTGGGACATACAGCAAAATAGTTTAAAGAATGAAAATTAAAAATCAGTACAAAATTGGTAAGTCTTTTGACGATTTATTTACGATAATTGAGCCCAAATTTTCTCTTCCTAAGCGAGATAGTTAAGTTAGTTTTGCCTCATTTTATGACCCTTCCTGCCACCGTGGTTAAGTGAATCATTGCAGTTGTTAAGTTAGTAACCCGGTTGTTAAGTGAGTCTGGCTTCCCTGCAGACTTGGCTTGTCAGAAGGTCGCAAAAGGGGATCATGTGATCCTGGAATACAGCAACTGTCATAAGTATGAGTCAATTGCCAAGCATCTGAATTTTGTTCTTGTGATCAAGGGGATGCTGCAGTGGTCGTAAGTGTGAAACACAGATCATAAGCCACTTTTTTCAGTGATGTTGTAACTTTGAATGATGACTAAATGAATGTAAGTCAGGATTACCTGTAGTAGATGGGAAAAATACCCATATTTTTCGGACTATAAGACGCACCTAAATTTACAGGAGGAAAACAAGAAAAAAATAGTTTTTGGCCTCCGCGCGTCCATTTTGGCCTGCAGAGTGCTTCTGGGGGCCGGAAAGGGCGAAAACGCCCGTATTCGGTCTATAAGATACACCTAAATTTTCACCCACTTTTAGGGGGGGAAAAGGTGCGTCTTATACTCCGAAAAATACGGTAAGTTTAAGCAATAGTTTTCCCGCTGTTCAGCTATGAGCAGAATTATTACTTTATTTTTTTTAATGCCATGACGGCTTACTATTTTCATGCTCTTCCTTCTCGTATTCTATCCATGATTTGATGGGAAACAAAAATATATTTTGAATATTAGCACATCTTTATTAAAATCTCTGGTAGGCAACTGGGATATTGATATTGTTCCCTTTTAATCACTTTGAATTAAAACAAATGTACAGCTCTGATTAAAAAGAACAGTGAAATATTAGTGAAATTCCCTCTTTCCTCGAAAATAAGATATCCCCTGATAATAAGCCCAATTGGGTTTTTGAGCATATGCGTTAAAATAAGCCTCCCCTGAAAATAAGCCCTCCCCAAAAACATTTAAACGTAGAGCTGGAAATCAAGTAAGACGACAAGAGAAGCCCCATCTTGCTCCACACATCCCAAAATAATAAGACCTCCCCAAAAATAAGGCCAAGCGCTTATTCCAGGGTTCAAAAAAATATAAGACAGGGTCTTATTTTCGGGAAAACAAGGTATCAGCAAAATGCATACAATTCTAGAAGTTAACAGTCATTTACAATAAGACTTTAAAAGCCTTCATCAAAACAGAAAGTTTCCTCCTAGATTTTAAAAAAAATAGTACTATAGAATGGAATTTTTTTTTAACGTAAAAGAGATGAGGTTTTAATCATTGTCAAATTATAACCGTTAGTATTTGATTTAGCATTAGAGCATTATAGTGCTAATACGTTAAACGTTGCTCCATGTTTTAGCACTAATTAAAAGACTAAGAGAAGCAAGCAATTAAGGACAGCAGCTATAAAGATTAAAGTGAACACGTGCTCAACTTTAAAAAAAAAATAGTCAAATCATTCTCAGGCAGACCAAGCTTTTTTGTTTCCAGCAAAATAAAAATAAAAATCAAATTTCTACTTTTAAAAAAATCAAATTTGAATAAAATACAGTTGTTTTATACAAAATACCTGAGATTCATCTTGTTTTAATGAAACATGCTGGCAACCTTCCAAAGTCACAGAAACTGTTTTAGAACAGTGTTCCTTAATCTTGGTAACTTTTAAGAGGTTTGGACTTCAATTTCCAGAATTCCCCAGCCAGCGTGCTGGGGAATTCTGGGAGTTGAAGTCCAAACCTCTTAAAATTGCTGAGAAACACTAGAATAAAAGTATCCTCTTGAATAACTCAAGAGATTGAAAATGCCAGCGTAGAAAAATCTGTTAGTGTAAATAATGCCCTGGTTGGGCGGCGGGTTGGACTAGATGACCTACAAGGTCCCTTCCAACTCTGTTACCCAGGAATGGGTCAGACTTTCATTCTCAACCCATTATTGTGTTTATGAATGAATGATTCATCTTTATCAGTCTTCCCTGCCTTAGAAGTATCAGTTGGGACTTTCAATGTAAACATCTAAGCACTTTAAGACTGGTGGACTTCAACTCCCAGAATTCCCCAGCCTTGTAGAGCTGACTGGGGAATTCTGGGAGTTGAAGTCCACCAGTCTTAAAATTGCCAGATTGGACATCCCTGATTTAAGTCCTTCAACAGCAAATAGACTTAAGCTCGTATCAATCAGGAACTCGTAGTTCAAGGTCTCCTTGAAATGGTTCCCCTGAGGTAATTTATGAGAGTCTGTAATAACATAACAAATCTATTTAGGAAACGGAGAACATCTCATCAACCTGGAGGATCATAAATTTCCCAACGTTGATGGAGATGCCTGATCTGTAGTTGACTGAATCACACACATACGAAAACCATGAATGGATTCTCATGAGTTGAAAATGAAAATATATCTGGGCTATTCTTTATTTCACTAATGGTCTCCTCAGATACTCAGAAGGCGTCTTGAAGACCAGGAGAACATCAAAGTTAAATCCGCCATTTGGTCACGATCATAGGGCTGGAAGGGACTTTGGAGGTCTTTTGGTCAAACTAGTCCAAGGCCAGGAGACCACATATCATCCAGGACAAATGACTCTTCAATCTTTTCTTGGAAACCTTCGATGATGGAGTACCCACAACTCTAGAAAGCAAGCTGTTCAGGGGGTTCAGGAGAACCTCTAGCTAAGATTTTGTGCAGTTCGGAGAACCCCAAATCCCATTCCTGGCTGGCCCCGCCCACCCTGCCCCTCCCAGGAGTCCTCATGCTGCCCGTTTTGGATGCAGGTAAGTGGAGAGTGAGCGTGAAAGGCTTGGGGAGGGCAAAAAACGGGCCTAACGGAAGTTTGGAAAAAACGGGCCTAACGGAAGTTTGGAAAAAATGGGCCTAACGGAAGTTTAGAAAAAAACGGGCCTAACGGAAGTTCGGGCCCGTTTCCAGCCTCCAGAGGGCCTCCGGAGCCTGGGGAGGTTGTTTTTGCTGTCCTGGAGGCTTGAGAAAAGCCTCCGGAACCCGGGGAGGACAAAAACACCTACCATCCCATCCCCCACCCCCGTGGTGCAGGCTGACTAGGCCACACCGACCCAGCACCGGGCAGAGAATCCCTTGCTAAAATTTTTGAAGCCCACCCCTGCAGCTGTTCTATTATTAATTGTTCTGTCAGGAAATTCCTCCTTATTTCCAGGTTGGGGGTCTCCCTCTGATAAGGACCCATCCCTTCTTATTCTACCCACCCTCTCCTGTGCTTACAGATATCTCCTGAATCTGAGAGTGTCTGGTGAAGTGATCTTTTCCATTTCCAATTAGAAGGACCTCTGCTCTTTCAGAGCAGGCTTGCAAGTTCTTGTTGAAACCCTACTACTTGATCTTCCAGTTTGACTTCAGGATTTTGGACTTGATTCTTGTTGGGAAACGATGATAGGAAGAAGCCGTAGGTGATCAGGGACTGAATAAGATGCACAAGAAAGTCCAGTGGGAGGATCAATCCAGAGGTGAAATCCAGCAGATTCTGACAGGTTCTGGTAGCGGAAATTTTGAGTAGTTCGGAGAACCGGCAAATAGCATCTCTGGCTGGTCCCAGAGTGGGGTGGGAATGGAGATTTTGCAATAAAAGAGCCTTGATAGTACAGTGGTTTGGTGCACCCTGTCATTAACACAGCTGCCTGCAATTTCTGCTGGTTCGAATCTCTCCAAGGCTCAAGGTTGACTCAGCCTTCCATCCTTTCTAAGGTAGGTAAATAGAGGACCCAGTTTGTGGGGGCAATAAGCTGACTTTGTATAAAATATACAAAAGAATGAAGGCTATTGCTTAACGCATTGTAAGCCGCCCTGAGTCTCCGGAGAAGGGCGGCATATAAATCAAATTAAAAAAAAAATTTAAAAAAAAATCCTTCCCCCCCCCAGTGGGGAGGGAATGGGGATTTTGCAGTATCCTTCCCCCAGGAGTGGGGAGGGAATGGGGATTTTGCAGTATCCTTCCCCCAGGAGTAGGGTGGGAATGGAGATTTTGCAGTAACCTTCCCCCAGTAATGGGGAGGGAATGGGGATTTTGCAGTATCCTTCCCCCAACAGTGGGGATGGAATGGGGATTTTGCAGTATCCTTCCCCCAGGAATGGGGTGAGAATGGAGATTTTGCAGTATCCTTCCCCCAGGAATGGGGAGGGAATGGAGATTTTGCAGTATCCTTCCCCCAGGAATGGCGAGGGAATGGAGATTTTGCAATATCCTTCCCCCAGGAGTGGGGTGGGAATGGAGATTTTATCTATCTATCTATCTATCTATCTATCTATCTATCTATCTATCTATCTATCAAATTTCTATGCCGCCCACTCTCTGAGGACTCTGGGTGGCTTACACCAAAGACAGTATACTAAATAGCATATTGCCCCCTAACAATCTGGGTCCTCATTTTACCCATCTCGGAAGGATGGAAGGTTGAGTCAACCTTGAGCCGGTGAGATTTGATCCGCTGATCTCCTGAACTAGCAGTCAGCTGAAGTAGCTGCAGTACGGCACTCTAACCACTGCGCCACCTCGGCTCTTACAGTATCCTTCCCCAAGGAATGGGGAGGGAATGGGGATTTTGCAGTATCCTTCTTCCAGGAGTGGGGAGGGAATGGGGATTTTGCAGTATCCTTCCCGTGCCACACTCACCAAGCCACACCAGGCCACGCCCACAGAACCGGTAGTAAAAAAAATTGGATTTCACCGCTGGATCAATCACAGAGGCACAAAGCAGTCTCTAAAAAAACACTTTTTTCTTTTTCTTCTTCACAAGTCACTTTGGTGGAGACCCAAAAGTTCTTCGGCTAAGTTGATGAGGCCGTTGTCTTCCAAGGCAGCCACCAGGCACCGAATGGTGGCCTTTTTGCCTTCCGAGTCAATAAACCTGCGTAGCAACTGGTACGCTTGTTCGTAGAGGCCTTCGCGCTCGTATTCGACGGCGAGGTTATCGATGAAGGGATCCCGCAGGGCCCGGCATTTGGTCTGCAGGTAGAGGGACCGTCCCACCTGCTTCCATTTCTTGGATACCAGTTTGGCAAACTTCTGGTGGTCATCAGGGGTGATTTTTCTGTTGGCTGCAAAAGGGAGCCAGAAAATAAAATTATTGTAACCTCTTGCGTCCCTCTCGTTGACGAAGGTTGTGTTTAGGCTGCAGTTCTGTGCACGGCCTCTCCCACCTCTCTCCCATGCTGCACAGGCAGTCCTCGACTTCCTGTCTTTCAGGGACCATTTGAAGTTAACAACAGCACCCAAAAATGACCATTCTTCACGCTTACGACCGTTGTAGCTTCCTGTAACCATTATTCGTTATGTTTTTGTCTCCAGCCCCCTAATCCTCTTTGTTGCTCTTCTCTGCACTCATTCGCCCTGGAATACATTTTTTAAAAGCTCCCAGGGAGGGAAGGGTACACATTCTTGGGGGCGGGGGGGGGGCGTTTCAAGGTTGCACAAGGGCTGCCTGCCACCCCACAAGCTGAATTTCTGGCAAAATTTCTCTAGGGAAAAGTTTTGTTCAACACAAACTTTTATACTGTGCAAAGAAACTGTTTTCAGTGCGCCCTCTAGGGGGAGGCTGAAGAAATGCACCGTTATTTAAAGCTTTTACTATCATTGGTGGCACAGTGGTTAGAATGCTTTTCTGTTGACTGCCGGCTGCCAGCAGTTCAATTCTCAGTGGCTCAGGGCTGACTCAGCCTTCCGTCCTTCCGAGGTGGGTAAAATGACCCAAGTTGTTGGGGACAATATGCTGACTCTGTAAATCGCTCAGAGAAGGCTGGAAAATACTGTGAAGCGGTGTATGAGTCTAAGACGGTGCTTTTGATATTTCTATCGTAGTTCTCCACTTACAACCAATGGTGGGGTTCAAATAATTTAACAACAGGTTCTCTGGGTGTGGCCAGATGGTCGTGGCTGGGTGCTCATGTGACTTGGGTATGGCCAGGTGGCCATGTGACTGGGTGGGTGTGGCCAAGTGGCCATGTGACTGGGTGGACGTGGCCAGGCATCATGTGACTGGTGGGCATGGCCATGTGGCTGGGTGCATGGTCAGGTGGTCATGTTACTCGGTGGGTGTGGCCAAGTGGCCATGTGACTTAGTGGGCGTGGCCATGTGACTGGGTGGGCATGGGCATGTGACTGGGTGTGTGGTCAGGTGGTCATGTTACTCGGTGGGTGTGGCCAAGTGGTCATGTGGCTGGGGAGTGTGGTCATGTGCCTGGGTGGGCATGGCCATGTGACTGGGTGGGAGTGGCCAGGTGCCATGTGACTGGGTGGGCATGGTCATGTGACTGGGGCGTGGCAGGTGGTCATGTAACTTGGTGGGCGTGCCCAGGTGACCATGACTTGGGCATGGCCAGGAGGTCATGTGACTGGGGGGCGTGGCCAGACACCTGGTGGCCATGTGACTGGGTGGGCATGCCAGATGGTCATGTACCAGGATGGGTGTGACCATGTGACTGAGTAGGTGTGACCATGTGACTGGGGGCATGGCTGGGTGGCCATGTGACTGGTGGGCATTGCAGGGCGGTCATGTGACTGGGTGGGTGTGGCCAAGTGCCAGGTAATTATAATGTGATTAGTCTGTAGGTGTTCCAGCAGATTTGACAATAGGAAATATTTCTATTTCCATCTCTGTTCAATCTCTGTTCAATCTCTGTTTTATTCTATTAAAAAATTGATAGTAGATGAATAAGATATGGATGCCATTTTCTATTTGAACTTCAAGAAGCCTCTCATTTGATTTTTGCACTAGCACTGATACAAATAAACCCCAGCTTTGCTTCTAATATTTCACCCAGATGTTTAACCTATTCTTTAAACTCTTATTTGAACCATACTGACAAGGAATTAAGCTTAATCTGAATCCAGATTAAGGCACAGGAATTTAATTCATATCCTCTGATTTTATAGAACCCTTTGTTCCAACAAACAAATCACATTCAAACAGTTTAGAAAATTTATTTGATTGCTATACCAAAATATAAGTAGAAAGAATGACATAACACAAACTCCACCCAAAGGAACTTGCAACATCATAACTCATAGTGGGTACTCCATCACTAGATGCTTTCACTAGTACTCACTCTAGATTTTCTCCCAAGCATAACGCTGGCACCATCGGAGCAAAATCCTATTAATTTTTTTTTTCTAGGTGGTTCTTAGTAAGCCCAACATTATTTAAACTTTCCATAACTGAAGAATGTATTGTCTGTGCATCTTGTTTTTCCAATTCAACTAGCTCAGGGAAAATTGTTGGTGAGGTAACCGAATCCTCAACTTTTAAGAAAAGTAGAACAATTGGTTTGCAAGATATCGTTGAGGCTTCATCAATAATCTAACAAATTTCCAGATTATTTTCAATAATTTTACTAAATAAGTTTTGTTTATTTCTTTTGCAATGAAATCAACCATTTTCACTGCAGTTTTACATGAATGTAATCCCATTCCCATATCTAATCCATTTATCATTTGCATGCCTATGTCATCTCCTATGACTGAAAATGGTTTTACATCTTTGTGCCAGGCTCTAAACTCTAATAAATTCTCTACGACTAGTACCTACATGTTTTTCAGTCATCTTATCTAATCTTTCCTAATTAAGATTACTTTACATGAGCCAAGGTCTTAGAGAAGTGAGGGAAACACGCAGACAGCATGGAAGGAGCCCAGGGGAGAAAGGAAGGAGAGAGAGAGAAGTGGGGGAAACACGCACAGCATGGATGGATGGATAGATGGATGGAAGGAAGGGCAATAGCCATAGCCCTTAGACTTATACCCTGCTTCACAGTGCTTTCCAGCCCTCTCTAAGCAGTTTACAGAGTCAGCTTCTTGCCCCCAACAATCTGGGTCCTCATTTTACCCACCTCGGAAGGATGGAAGGCTGAGTCAACCTTGAGCTGGTCAAGATCGAACTGCTGACAGTGGACGGAGTTTGCCTGCAATACTGCATTCTAACCACTGTGCATCATGGATGGATGGATATGGATGGATGGATGGAAGGAAGGAAGGAAGGAAGGAAGGAAGGAAGGGCAATAGCCATAGCCCTTAGACTTATACCCTGCTTCACAGTGCTCTCCAGCCCTCTCTAAGCGGTTTACAGAATCAGCTTCTTGCCCACAACAATCTAGGTCCTCATTTTTACCGACCTCGGAAGGCTGGAAGGCTGAACCAACCTAACAACCATCCAAAAGATGATCACATGACCCTGGGACACTGCAACCGTTATAAAAAACATGCCAGTTGCCAAAGCATGTGACCACTGGATGCTGCCACAGTCACAAGTGGGAAAAACGATCTTGTCACTTTTTTCGGTGCCTCTGTAAGTTGGAACGGTCACTAAACGAATGGCTTTTAAATTGAGAATTACCTGTACAATCCTTGCGGAGAACCTACTGAATATGTCTGTACCCGCTTCGGCCTTCCATGCGTTACCTCTCCCCAGCATTTTCGTCTCAAGTCCTCGCCTGAAACACTCACCAAATTGCTGGTTCTGGAAAAAGAAGATATCTTCTTCAACCGAAGTCTTTGAAATCTCCGGAGGGCCAGAAGACGGAGGTGAAGAATTTAAAGAGGGGAGGGAAGAATCTGACGAGAGCTGCCATTTCAGGGATGGAGAGACGCTTTGTTGAAATGAAAGGTTCACGAGACAGGCTTCCAGCTCTGCTACAGCTTCATCTATAAGATGATCCGGCTTCAAAAAAAGAAAGACAGTGAGAGACATGGCGGGAGGGAGGGGCGAAGTTCCTGTAAATTCTTCTCTTTCTTTGCTGCATGCGTTACTTAGCATTTCTCTAATCTGAATAGCAATAGCACTTAGACTTATACACTGCTTCATAGTGCTTTTACAACCCTCTTTAAGTGGTTTACAGACTCAGCCTCTTGCCCCCAACAATCTGGGTCCTCGTTTTTTACCCACCTTGGAAGGATAGAAGGCTGAGTCAACTTTGAGCCAGTCAAGATCAAACTGCTGGCAGTGGGCAGAGTCAGCCTGCAATACTGGATGGATGGATGGATGGATGGAAGGAAGGGCAATAGCACTTAGACTTATATACCGCTTTACAGTGCTTTACAGCTCTCTCTAAGTGTTTTACAGAGTCAGCCTATTTCCCCCAACAATCTGGGTCCTCGTTTTACCCACCTCGGAAGGATGGAAGGCTGAGTCAATCTCTTGAGCCAGTGAGATTTGAACTGCTGAATTGCAGCTAGCAGCCAGATGAAGTTGCCTGCAGTACTGCACTCTAACCCCTGCGCCATCTCGGCTCTTATAGCAGAATAACAGAGTTGGAAGGGAACTCAAGAGGTCTTCTAGTCCACCAATGGATCAGAAGTTGCCTTCAGAAGTTTATTTATTATTTATTTATTTATTAATCAAATTTCTATACCGCCCTACTCCCGAAGGACTCAGGGCGGTGAACAGCCAAGATAAAATACAGATAATACAAATATTAAAAATCCCTTAAAATTATTAAATATTTTGGCCAAAACACAAATTAAAACACCCAATTTATAAAATCACGAATTAAAATTTAAAATTTAAAAAATTTAAAATTTAAAAGAGGGGAGTTAGGCCAGGCCAGCTTGCTGAAATAGAAAAGTTTTGAGAGCACGGCGAAACGTGCGCAGGTCCGGGATCCTCCGTATCTCTGGGGGGAGCCCGTTCCAGATGGTAGGTGCCCCCACAGAGAAGGCTCTCCCCCTGGGGGCCGCCAGTCGACACTGTTTGGCCGACGGCACCCTGAGGAGCCCCTCTCTATGGGAGCGTACTGGTCGGTGAGAGGCTATTGGGAGCAGAAGGTGGTCTCGTAGATACCCCGGTCCAATGCCATGGAGCGCTCTAAAGGTGGTAACCAAAACCTTGAAGCGCACCCGGAAGACCACCGGGAGCCAGTGCAGCTCGCGCAGGAGGGGGGTCACATGGGAGCGCCACGTCGCTCCCATAACCACCCGCGCGGCCGCATTCTGGACCAGCTGGAGCCTCCGGGTGCTCCTCAAGGGGAGCCCCATGTAGAGAGCATTGCAGTAGTCCAAGCGGGAAGTAACGAGAGCATGAGTGACCGTGTTTAACGAGTCCCGATCCAGAAAGGGACGCAACTGGCGAATCAGGCGGACCTGATAAAAAGTCCCCCTGGCCACGGCCATCATGTGCTCTTCTAAAGACAGCCGTGAGTCCAGGAGGACACCCAAGTTGCGAACCCTCTCCGTGGGGGCCAATGACTCGCCCCCAATAGTCAGTGATGGCACTAACTGACTATATCGGGATGTCGGAAACCACAGCCACTCGGTCTTGGATGGGTTGAGCCTGAGCCTGTTTCTCCCCATCCAGATCCGCACGGCCTCCAGGCACCGGGACATCACTTCAAGGGCATCATTGGGGTGGTCCGGGGTGGAGATGTACAGCTGAGTATCATCAGCGTACTGGTGGTACTTCACCCCGAAACCACGGATGATCTCACCCAGCGGCTTCACATAAATGTTGAACAGAAGGGGCGAGAGGACCGACCCTTGTGGCACCCCACATACAAGGGGCCTCGGGGTCGACCTCTGCCCCCCTGTCAACACAGACTGCGACCAGTCAGAGAGAAAGGAGGAGAACCACCGTAGGACGGTGCCCCCCACCCCCAACTCTTCTAGCCGGTGCAGCATGATACCATGGTCGATGGTATCAAAAGCCGCTGAGAGGTCTAATAGGACCAGGACAGAGGAGCAACCCCTGTCCCGAGCCCTCCAGAGATCATCAACCAACGCGACCAATGCCGTTTCCGTGCTGTACCCAGGCCTGAAGCCCGACTGGAACGGATCCAGATACGACGATTCATTCAGGTACTGGGGGAGCTGTCGCGCTACCACACTCTCAACAACCTTCGCAACGAAGCGAAGGTTGGAGACTGGACGATAATTTGCCAACACTGCCGGGTCCAGGGAAGGCTTCTTGAGGAGAGGCCTCACCACCGCCTCTTTCAAGGCGGCAGGGAAGACACCCTCACTCAAGGAAGCATTTATAATCCCCTGGAGCCAGCCTCGTGTCACCTCCCGAGAGGCCAGCACCAACCAGGAGGGACACGGGTCCAATAAACATGTGGCTGCGCTCAGTCTGCCCAGTATCCTGTCCACATCTTCGGGCGTCACAGAATCAAACTCTTCCCAGATAATACTCACAAGACCTGCCTCTGTCCTCCCCGCTGAATCTACCCAGTCAGAGTCCAGGTGTTCCCGAATCTGAGCGATTTTATCATACAGATACTGTACAAAATCCTCGGCTCTACCCTCCAAGGGGTCCTCCCGCGCTTCCTGGTGGAGCAGGGAGCGGGTCACCCTAAACAGGGCGGTCGGGCGATTATCTGATGACGCAATAAGAGTGGCAAAATAGTTATACTTCGCCACTTTTATCGCCACCAGGTAGGTCTTAATATGAGACCTTACCAGTGTTCGGTCAGATTCAGAATGGCTGGCCCTCCAACCACTCTCCAGGCGTCTTTTCCGGCGCTTCATCTCCCTCAGCTCCTCGGTGAACCAAAGAAGAAGTTGTGGGAGCTTCATCACTGGAGGCTCTCAAGAAGGCATTGGACCTTTGTTTATGCGGACACAGGGCCTGCATTTTAGCGGCTGCCTATTTCAGATTCTGACACTTACCTTCTCGCCAGAGATGCTTTCCAGACAACGTTGTTCTTCTTGGATGATGGAATCCAACTTTTCAGCACCAGCCCTCAGCTCCGTCTTGAGGAGCTCTAGGCTGGGCAAGGACAAGTAGATCTTGAGACACTTCTGGAGAGCTTCTTGAACTTCTCCTTGCTGGTAGCTTTGCAGGAACTTTCTGCAGTTCTCTTGCTTGTTGAATTTCAGCTGGATGATCAAATCGGGATCACTACAATGGACCTTCAGAATATCCACCCTGCTGAAGTCCCCTATGGATTCTGTGGTGGGAAGATGGAAGATGAGTCAGATGGTTTACTGCTGGTTGCTGCAGCAGAAGATCTAAGCCACTGTCTTTCAAACTCGGCAATGTTAAGATGTGTGGACTTCAACTTCCAGAAGACCAGCTGGGGAATTCTGGGATTTGAAGCCCATATCTTTTAAAGTTGCCAGGTTTCAAAAATGCTGCTACAGGCAATGGTTATATCCTTGAATAAGTCCTCTCTGGAGGAGTAGCTTGTGGGGAGGTCAGCTGGGACCGTGTCTAAGGAGGAAGAAGAAGAAGAAAAGCAGAAGTCTCTTCTGCAAGAGAAATCTCTCTGACTTCCTGTAATGTCGGGACTGTGAAACTGTGGACAGCGGCAGGTCAAAAATGAGATAAAACTCATTTTGATTGTTTGGAAGAGTTCCTTGGGAGTAGCGATCTATTCTGGAACAAGTGCTCTACTTAGGTGTAGATTGTTATTCTTTTTTTTTTAATTTTAATTTTAATTTTTAAACTAACGTACATAAAAACCATCTTACATTGCAAACAGTGTGTCGGTTGGTTACAAGTCTTTTGTGCCTCTACACCAAATTCATAGTTTACAATTTACAGTTTACCTAAATTCTCATATCATCGACCTAATATATATCTATATATTATTATCTTCATTAATCAATCATTTAATTATGACTTCTTCCCTCGTTATTATTCAAAATATTCTTAAATTTGAGTTAATTTTTATTATAACATTCATTTCATCCTTCTAAATCTGTCTACTAATACATCTTTATATTTTATTTCACATAATTCTACAATTCTTGTATTGTGAAGATCTCTACCATATTTCATTTCATTATTTTTTTGTCTAACCATTGATAAAATAAGTCCCATATCTTATAATATTGTTTATCTTCTTGTTCTCTAATTTCATATGTCAATTTACTCATTTCAGCACATTCCATCATCATCATTATTATTATTATTATTATTATTATTATTATTATTATTATTATTATTATTATTAAAATTTGATTTATATGCCGCCCTTCTCCGGAGACTCAGGGTGGCTTACAATGCGTTAAGCAATAGCCTTCATACTTTTGTATATTTATACAAAGTCAGCTTATTGCCCCCACAAACTGGGTCCTCAATTTACCTACCTTAGAAAGGATGGAAGGCTGAGTCAACCTTGAGTCTGGTGAGATTCGAACTTACTAACTGCAGACAGCTGGAGTTAAATTACAATGCATTAGTCTGCTGAGCTATCCAGGCTTTTATTATTTTCTTAATAACTTCATCCTGCATTGGTATTTTTTCATTTTTCCAATTTTTAGCAAACACAATTCTAGCCATCTCTGTCCTCTTTGTTCCTTTGTGTATAGCCTTCTTTTAACAATTTGTACACTACCCAGAGTTGCTTGGAGTCAGGTGGCACAACATTATTATTTGAGGTTGGTCAATTATTATTATGGTTGGTCACAGCCAACCAGATGTTATTATATATTGCTGCTATTCTTCTTCCTCTTCTTCTTTTAACGACCCCATAATCCTGTTGTGACCCAGGCCCGTGTAGTTAATATTAAATGCAAAACAGTTCCAAAAAGCGAACAGATTTTATTAAAACAGCTGAGAATGAACTCATTCTCAGCGTAGTCCAAACTAAGTGAAAGCGAATTCTTCAAAACACCATTCCTCAGTTTATCTCTGACCTTGGGATAATTAGGCAAACTGCCAAAGGCTTTTCATGGCAACAGTTCAGGAACAGAAGACGCTGACAAGAAAGAAATACATCTAAACACGAAGCAAATCTCTCAACGGTTGTTTTCCGGCAAAGAGGCCAAGAGCTGTTGCTGGTTTTTTAAGCCTTATGGGAGGGGCCAATCACCTCTTGGCCCTACTCACAAGTTGTCCTCTTTGTTTGAGCTGTTCTTGCCTTCTGGCAACTCTTCTCATACGTTCACTAGGAACAGGCTCCTCCTGTTCCTCTGCCTCTCTACTGTAAGCCTCTGGAGGCTCCGAATTCCGTGCATCACTCCCCGATGGCCCTGGCCCCATCTCTCCCTCCGACGCAGAGCCCTCATCCGGGCCTTCCCCAGCCTCCAGGACTGGCCCCTGTTCTTCCTCAGCCTCATCGCTGTCCGACTCCGCTGCCAGCTCCGCAGGCTGCTGGCGGACCACAACAAATCCCTTGCAGGGTGGAGTCTGGGCAACTGAATGGAGCTGAGTATTTACTGGCCAGATGTCTTTCCTGTCGCCAATGTGGAGTTATATTCAGCAGATATATTCTCATCGAGCCCAGAGAGAGAAATATCTGCCTCTACCTAGGATCGAACTCACAGCCTCCTCATTGTGAGGCGAGAGCTCCACCTCTAGGCCACCGCACCACTTATATATTGTTTTTGTATTATTATGAATTCAGATGTCTACCTTTTCTTGTTCTCTTCTTCTGAAGGAAATAGATACCTAAATCTAAGCGTTGTTCCTTCCAATGCCATTATGTACATAATGCATTTGTACAAGATTGTCCTCGGTTTTCCAAACATTATTTCCACTCCAGTAGCAAAAAGTAGCTCCCACTCTTAAAATAATTCCCCATTCCTGCCCCAGATTTTTCCTTCCAGGAGTTAAAAGCTCAAAGGTAAGTAGATGGTGACTCATCTACTTTTAACTTTATGGCTACGGTGAACCTATCACCCTAGAAATTATTCAGAAAACAAAAGCACTTTGGGTGTGAACTTTTTCTGCAAACATGACTCAGAAGATCGAAGGCACGAAAGGATGATGATGATGATTTACACAGGGTAGTGGTGGAAAGGGGTAGAGGGATGCGGTGGCTCAGTGGCTAAGACTCTGAGCTTGTCAATCAAAAGGTTGGCAGTTCAGCGGTTCGAATCCCTAGTACCGCATATAACGGGGTGAGCTCCCGTGACTTGTCCCAGCTTCTGCCAACCTAACAGTTCGAAAGCTCGTAAAAAATGCAAGTAGGAAAATAGGGACCACCTTTGGTGGGAAGGTAACAGCGTTCCGTGCGCCTTTGGTGTTGAGACATGCCGGCCACATGACCACGGAGACGTCTTCGGACAGCGCTGGCTCTTCGGCTTTGAAACGGAGATGAGCACCGCCCCCTAGAGTCGGGAACGACTAACACATATGTGCAATAGGAACCTTTACCTTTAGTGGTGGAAAGCATTTTGAACTCAGAAGAAAAAAAAATCTGAGCTGTTTACCCAAGAACTGGGTAAACAGATTCCTTCTGATCATAAACGTGTGGGGTAGCTGGGTCAGGGCGAACGCTATCGACGTACCTGCAAATGCCACCTTCAACGCTTTGTACACGGAGGGCCTCTGCTCTGGGCTTTTGTAGAAGGTAGGTAGAAAGATCTTTTCCGCCGTTGCTTGGAGAAAGAGGTAAGCACAGCCCACCCACTCATCTATGCTGGCCGCCATCTTGGAAGCCCCTCCTGAAATGGAACACAAATCAGCCGTCACTCGAGACCCCTTAAAACATCCTCATCGTCAACTACAGGCAGTCCTCGACTTACAACAATTCATTTAGTGACCAAAGTGACTCACAATCGTTTTCACCCTTACGGCCATTGCAGCATCCCCATGGTCACGCGATGAAAATTTGGACGCTTGGCGGCTGAGACTGTTGCAGCGTTGAATGAGTAACACCTGCAAGTGGGATGTGGGAACGACCTTGGGAGATTCAGAAGAGACACTCCCTAGTTTCTTGGGTTGTAAAAGAGATAGGGTGGGGAAAAATTGTACTTTGGATGCTTGCAAGATTGATGTCAACCTTGAGGGCTGAGGCAGATAACAATAGCAAGTAGCAATCGCACTTAGACTCAGGGGTGGGTTCTACTTACCTTTACTACCGGTTTGCAACGGGGCCGCGCCCATACCAAGTGCCCAAATTTTGATCACCTGACCATGGGGATGCTGCAACGGTTGTAAGTGTGAAAAAGGGTCATAAATCACTTTTTTTCAGTGCCGTTGTAACTTTGATCCCTAAATGAACTGTTGTAAGTTGAGGACTACCTATACCCATGATGGTGAACCTATGGCACGCGTAGCCATATCAGTGGGCACGCCAGCTCAGTTCTGGCACGCATGTGTGTGCCGGCCACCTGATTTTCAGGCCTTTTGGGCCCACCAGAAGTAGGGAAACAGGCTGTTTTCTGCCTCGGAAGGGCCTGGGGGTAGGTGGGGAAGGCTGTTTTCGCCCTCCCCAGATGCATAGAGAGGATCTGGAGCCAGGTGACAAAGAAAAACGGGCCAGGAGCAAGGAGGGGTTGGGTGCGCATGCGCAGGGCGGGACACATAGAATTATGGGTGTGGGCACGCACGTGTGCAAACCTCCCCCGCCCCCCCTTACTGGCACGCGATGGCAAAAAGGTTAGCCATTACTGACCTATACACTAACCAAAACCAGATTACAATTTAGCACATTTAGCAATCCAAGTCCAGATAGATATGTGTGAATTCTAGCCATCCCCAGTTAGGCGCCGTCTGAATGTGACAGGACTCACAACCTTTAGATTTCCACCTGCATTTCTGGGGGGGGGGGCTCTTTGGCTCACTTAGAATGACCCAATCCAGCTCTTAGTCAAAGTCTGATCATTTATTAGTTTCCCCATATTTTCCAGTTGCAAACAACTCAGCACTTTAGAAGATGTTTCTGCAGGTAGTTCTCAACTTATGACCATTCGTTTAGTGGCCACCTGAAGTGACACGGGCACTGGAAACAGTAACTTGTAACCAGTCCTTGGACGTACAACCATCACAGTGTCCTTGTGGGTCACATGATTTGATTTAGGAGCTTGGCAACAGAGATGTAACACATAATCCTCAAATTAGACTAGACTAGAGCTGGAAGGGACCATGGAGGTCTTCTAGTCCAGCCCCCTGCTCAGGCAAGAGAACCTATACCCGTGATGGCAAACCTATGGCCCGGGTGCCACAGGTAGAGCCATATTGGTGGGCACGCAAGCTCAGCTCCGGCACGCATGTGTGCGCCGGCCAGTTGATTTTTCGGCCCACCAGAAGTCAGGAAATGGGCTGTTTCCGGCCTCCGGAAGGCCTCTAGGGGAGGTGAGGAAGGCTGTTTTTGCCCTCCCCAGGCTCCTAGAAAGGCTCTGGAGCCTGGGGAGAGGGAAAAAAGGCCCACTGGGCCCACCGTGCCATCACGTGACAAAAGCAGGGGGAGCATGAGGGGGGGGGGCAGGACGCATAGAATTATATATGTTGGCACATGTGAGTGTGTCCCCCTCCCCGCTTTTGGCATGCAATGGCAAAAAGGTTAGCCGTCACTGGTCTAGTCAGTCACTTATCTGAAATAGTATAGATCAGTGATGGTTAATCTTTTTGCTGTAGCATGCCAAAAGCGGGCAGAGGGGGGGGGTCATGCGCATGCATGCCCACACTCATAATGCAATGCCCCCCATGCCCTGCTCCCTGCACATGTGCGTGTGAATCCCCCATGTTCCGCGTGCGCACGCAACCCCCCGAGATCCCCCCCCACATATGCGCACGTGACCCCCCCCCCCAGCCCATTTTTTTTTTAATTTGATTTATATGCCGCCCTTCTCCGGAGACTCAGGGCAGCTTACACTGCGTTAAGCAATAGCCTTCATTCTTTTGTATATTTATACAAAGTCAGCTTATTGCCCCCACAAACTGGGTCCTCATTTCACCTACCTTAGAAAGGATGGAAGGCTGAGTCAACCTTGAGCCTGGTGAGATTCGAACTTACTAATTGCAGACAGCTGGAGTTAAATTACAATGCATTAGTCTGCTGAGCTATCCAGGATTCCTGGATTTTGGGCCTGGCAAGCCTCCCTGAAGCTTCTTGGGGCCAAAAACAGGCTGTGGGGGGAGGGCACCACACCCCCTCCGTGGCCCATTATGGCATGGGAGCGCACACCGCCCTCCCCGCGATCCCACCTCCCGTGCATGAGCGCGAGACCTCCTCCTGCCCCCGTGCATGGACACAAACTCCCGGCACATGTCTGCACATCTCCTGCATGCGCCATGCCAGAGACCCAAAAATCAGCTTGCCGGTGGGAGGCGCACACACATGTGCGGTGGAGCTGAGCTGGGCGACAACTCGCGTGCCCTCAGACACACCAGCGTCTGAGCAAGTGCCATAGATTCACCATCACGGTTATAGGTAGTCCCTGACTTACTACAGTTCAGTGAGTGGCCACTCAAAGTTACGACGGCACTGAAGAAAGTGTGTTATGACCGTTTTTCACAGTTTATTTATTTATTTATTTATTTATTTATTTGTTAGTTCGATTTATATGCCGCCCTTCTCCGGAGACTCAGGGCGGCTTACAATGCGTTAAGCAATAGCCTTCATCCTTTTTTTGTATATACCTGCTTAGTAGGGCTTTTTACGACCTTTTTGCATCATCCCCACGATCCTGCGATCAAAATTTTGCCAACCAGTTCACACTTACGACGGTCGCAATGGTCCCAAGGTCACTTGATCCCCTTTTGCGACCTTTCCCAGAGTCGACGGGGAAGCCAGATTCGCTTAACCACTGCAATGATTCGCTTAACAACTGCGGCAAGGAAAGTCATCAAACGGGGGCGAAACTCCACTTAAGGACAGTTTTGCTTAGCAAGAGAAATGTGGGGGGGGGGCTCACTTGTGACCCCTAAGTCGAGGACTACCTGTCTTAGGGGACAGAGCTGTTAGGGGGATAGAAACCACATTACCACCAAAAAGCACAATTTGGATTTAAAAGGTTTTATTCCAGAATAACCACCTCGCCCAGAAAGGCGGGAATCCCTGCAGCCCTCCCTCTCCTCGCCCTTACGGCGGACCAAGGACCCCCACCCCACCCCTTCCCTTCCCCAGGGCCGAATCGGAGCGCTGCGTGGAAAGGAATCGCCGCCGCCGCCGCCTCTTCCAGGAAAAGCCGAGATCTCCGCTTCCATTCTCACCATCGTGCTAGGAATCGGGGCTCTTCCCGTTAACCCTCCCCCGCTCCAAAAAAAAGCGAAAGTCAGCAGCCCCTCCCTTTTTTTGGCCCCCTGCAGGTTAGAACCGCGGCCCACTTTCACTTTCCTCTGCATCCCTAACTCAAGTCTCAGGGACTGTAACTGGCTAAAGCGAAAGTGCTTTTTCCCCCCCACCACCAGCCCGACACGTGGGGGAACCCGGGGATCGGCGGCAGCTCCAGCGAGCCCCTTCCTTCCCCCTCGCTTCTGTCCGCGCCCCCCACCCCCACCAGGAGGCGACATCTGGAAACAGCTGCGGGGGTGGGGGAAATCAAAGGGAATCCCCGCATCCCACCCACCCCTTCTCCGCGGGGAGAGGGCAGCGCTTCGCGGGGAAAGCCCACGGGGCTGGGTTCGCGAACCCGCGTGGTGGTGGTGGTGGGTTTAGGGTTAGCGAAGGGAGGAATCGCGGAGAGGGAACGAGCCAACTTCGCGCGATCCTGGACAGATCGCGGGGATCCCCCCCCCCAACTCCGGATCTCTCTTCTCCCCTCCCCCTATTTTTTTTTTCTCACAAAGGTCAGGCAAGGGCGCTCCGGCCGCATTCCCACGACACGCGAGACCCGATCCGTGTCCGTCACCTGGGTTTGTTTTGTTTTTTTTACCCCGCATGGAACTAGCCCCGGAGGAGGTCGACGGAGAGGCCGGGATAGGGAGTTCGAATCCCCCCAGCCAGGGATTTGCCCCCGACCCCGCGATCGGCCACCCGGGTTAATCCCAGCCGACCCCCTGCGCCCCACGGAGCGCCGAGACGGCCCCCCCTTCCCCTCCCCGATGCCTACCCGCGTCCACCGGCGCTCCCCTACTAGCCGAGCCCCGCCGGCTGCCTTCCGCCTTCCGCCTTTGCGCGTCAGCAGCTCCCGGGCGGAGAAGCCAGCCGGGCACGTGCGCGCTTCGCCTCCCCGGGATTAGGATCGGGCGCAGATTCCTGATCGGCTACGGAGCCGGGAAGTCCCGCGCCGGGAGACGGTGGGGAGGGGTGTTCTTTTTTTTCCCGCCACTGGCTGGTGAATGGAAGCGGCCCATTCAGAAAAAAAAAAAGTTCGGAAGTTCGGAAGCGCCGCGCCAGTTACTTTGTAGCGAGCGAGCGAATTCCCGAGTCTCCCTTGGGAGCCCATTGGCCGGAGGGAACTGTCAATCCGAACCGCGCGGCTCGGTTTCATTGGCCGAGCCATGACAGGAGGCAGAGAGGGAGAGAGAGAGAGAGAGAGAGAGAGAGAGAGACAAATTCCTTCGAGTGACTCCTCGGCCAATCAGAGGAGAGCCAGTGACGTCATTCTCCCATACCTTATTAGGAAGCGGTGGCCTTGCAGAAAGGAAGTGCTTTTGCCTGCGGGAGTATTGCAAGAAATTCTCCCTTGGCTTTTTTTTTCCTGCTGTTAGGTAGGTAAACAGTTAACAGTAACTGAGTTGGAAGGGACCTTGGAGGTCATCTAGTCCAACACCCTGCTCACGCAGGAGACCTGTACTAGGGATTTGAACTGCAGAACTGCGGTCCTTTCTGATCGACAAGCTCTAGGTGTGTGTGGGGGGGGGGGTTTGATTTGGGAAGGAAAGAAAAATACAGGGGGCAAAGAAAAGGGTGCCTCTGAGCATGCCCAGTGTGCCCGACCCTTGTCTCTGCAAAAGCCTTGCTCATTATCATAATCCAGGCACAGGGGTTTCCAACCTCGGCAGCTTTAAACCTGGAGGACTTCAACTCCCAGAATTCCCCAGCTTTAAGCCTGGAGGACTTCAACTCCCAGAATTTCCCAGTTTTAAGCCTGGAGGACTTCAACTCCCAGAATTCCCCAGCTTTAAGCCTGGAGGACTTCAACTCCCAGCATTTCCCAGCTTTAAACCTGGAGGACTTCAACTCCCAGAATTCCCCAGCTTTAAACCAGGAGGACTTCAACTCCCAGCATTCCCCAGCTTTAAGCCTGCAGGACTTCAGCTCCCAGAATTCCCCAGCTGTAAGCCTGGAGGACTTCAACTCCCAGAATTCCCCAGCTTTAAGCCTGGAGGACTTCAACTCCCAGCATTCCCCAGCTTTAAACCTGGAGGACTTCAGCTCCCAGAATTCCCCAGCTTTAAACCTGGAGGACTTCAACTCCCAGAATTCCCCAGCTTTAAGCCTGGAGAACTTCAACTTCCAGAATTCCCCAGCTTTAAACCTGGAGGACTTCAACTCCCAGCTTTGCTGGCTGGGGAATTCTGGGAGTTGAAGTCCTCCAGGTTTAAAGCTGCCAAGGTTGGAGACCCCTAACCAGGGGACTGTGTCGTACAGAGGCCAACCAGGTGGGGCACGGATCTCTCCCTTTCCTGCTGGCATTCAGGAGGCAGCATCCAGCCCTGAGGAGGAAGCAACCTGACACTGATCTTGACAAGCCCCGCCCCCACTGAGTTTCCTAACCTTTTAGATATGTGGACTTAGAATCATAGAACGATAAGGTTGGGTTGGGAGGGACCTTTCTAGCCCAACCCCATGCTCATTGCACAAGCAGAAGACCTTATATACCAGTGAAGGCTAACCTTTTTGCCATCGTGTGCCAGGAGCGGGGGGGGGCATCATGCGTGTGCATGCCCACACCCATAATTCTTTGCACTCTGCTCCCGCGCATGTGTGCATGGTCCCCCCCTACTTCCCCTAGCTCCTAGCACATGATGGCACAGTAGACTCATTTTTTGCTGTCCCCAGCCTCCAGAGCCTTTCTAGGAGTCTGGGGAGGGCAGAAACAGCCTTCCTCACCCCCCGGAGGCCCTCCAGAGGCCACAAACGGGCTGTTTCTGGCCTCCGGAGGGTCTGCGGGGGGGCCGGTGAGGAAGGCTGTTTTCACCCTCCCCAGACTCCTAGAAAGGCTCTGGAGGCTGGAGTGAGAGAAAAATGGGCCTTCCCCACCACCTCCGGAAGTCCTCCGGAGGCAGGTAACAGCCTGTTTCCCTACTTCTGGTGGGCCCAGAAGGCCCAAAAATCTGCTGGCAGGTGTGTGCATGTGCACCGGAGCTGAGCTTGCGTGCCCACTGATATGGCTACGCATCACGGCTGTATACCATCCTGGACAAATGGGTACTGGGTTCTAACCTAGAGCAATATATTGATTCTATAACCCGGATAGCGAACCTATGGCACGGGTGCCACTGGTGGCACACGAAGCCATATCTGTGGGCACACGAGCATTGCCCTATCTCAGTCCAGCACGCATGTGCGCGCTGGCCAACTGATTTTTGGGCCTTCCGGGCCCACCGGAAGTCGGGAAACGGGCTGTTTCCGGGCCTCCGGGGGAGTGGGGAAGACTGTTTTCACCGTCCCCAGGCTCCTAGAAAGGCTCTGGAGCCTGGGGAGGGCAAACAAATGAGCCTACCGGCCCACCGTGCCATCGCGTGCCAAAAGCGGGGGGAGAATGGGGGGGTCATGCATGCATGCATGGGGGGGACGGGGTGCATTGAATTATGGGTGTGGGCACGCGCGCGCGCAATCCCCCCCATTATCCCCACTTTTGGCACACAATGGCAAAAAGGTTAGCCATCCCTGTTCTATAAGATTCGCTGCCCTGGTGGCTGACTTGGGTATTGCTGGCTCAGTGTGAAAAATAAGGAAGTGGGGTTTAATGTATTGTAGAGGGTATAGATCAGGGGTGTTAAACTCGATTTCATTGAGGGCCGCGTCAGGGTTGTGTTAGACCTGGGGGGGGGGAACGTGGCTGGGGGGAGGGCATGATCAGCTCGATATCACTCGTGTTGGGGTGCCTGTGGTGGCGCGAGCACTCTTGTCAGTGAAAACGGGCTCCCAAGCTCCATTTTTGGCTGCAATGGCATCCTGCAACTCTCTGCCAATAAAAACGGAGCTCAGGAGGGCCGCCCGTGGTCCTTCCGAACTCCGTTTTCTCTGGCAGAGGCACCATGGCTGGTCCTTCATTGTTTCCAGAACAGCCCCGCGGGCCAGATCTAAGGACCCTACGGCCGGATCCGGGCCCCAGGCCTTTTTTTTGTTTTTTTTTTAAATTGATTTATATGCCGCCTTTCTCCAGAGACTCAGGGCAGCTTACAATGCGTTAAGCAATAGCCTTCATACTTTTGTATATTTATACAAAGTCAGCTTATTGCCCCCACAAACCGGGTGGCTGTGCACTGCCCTGAGTCCCTCGGGAGAAGGGCGGTATAAAAATTTAAATAATAAATAAATAAATAAAATAAATAAAAGGTTGGCAGTTCAGCGGCTCGAATCCCTAGCGCTGCGTAACGGAGTGAGCTCCCTTTACTTCTCCCAGCTTCTACCAACCTAGCAGTTCGAAAGCACATTAAAAAAAATGCAAGTAGAAAAAGAGGGGCCACCTTTGGTGGGAAGGGAACAGCGTTCCGTGCACCTTCGGCGTTGAGTCATGCCGGCCACATGACCACGGAGACGTCTTCGGACAGCGCTGGCTCTTCGGCTTTGAAACGGAGATGAGCACCACTCAGAAGAGGGCAGTTATGGTCATTATGATGATATAATAATTAATAACCTATCAGCCCCGCCAGCAGGAACCCAAAATTCTGAGTACAAACACTACCTTGATTGTAAGGTTCCGGTGACACAATTTTGCAAGTCTGCAAAGCACTTCTCCTCTCCTTGCCTGTTATGGAGTGGAATTGGGGAGGGGGGATCCCCAGGAGTGGGAGGTGTATTCCGGTAGAGTAAGCTCAGATTTCACATGTGGGAGAAAGACAGTGAGGGCAGCCTCTCCCTAATAGTTCCCAGAGTATACTGTAGATGCAGATAATTGAGGGTTCAGTTTAGCAACGGCCGTAAGTATGAAAAACGGTCATAAACCTTTTTTCCCGTGTGGCATTGTAACTTTAAACAGTTAATTCAGTGAATGGTTTGTATTTTCCCTTCGGAGCCTTCAGTACCCAGATCAGCCACCGGGGGCAGTAAATCATACAGTATTACATGTTGCATGGCTGTTTTAGAACATCCTCCCATCCTCTGATAATGGGTTTTATTGAGCTGGTTTTTCTGACATTTGAGTCAGGATTTTAGACGTTGCTCTTAGCGCCCAAGGCTAACTGGCTTATATAAAAACTTTTTAAATTCAGTTATTCAAAATTGTGCAGTTGTACTAGGCCGGGTGTCAGCAACCCGCAGCTCTGGAGCCGCATGTGGCTCTTTCATCCCCCTGCTGTGGCTCCCTATCAGCTGAAACAGGGGTGGATTCTAAATTATTTTACTACCGGTTCTGTGGGTGTGGCTTATTTTGTGGGTGTGGCTTGGAGATCATGTGACTAGGTGGGCGTGGCTAGCTGGTCAGAGTCATTTCTGGAAGGACCTCGCACTTACGACCAGTCCTCCTACTTACGACCCGACTCATTTGTTTGCTTTTAACACTGATCAGCTGTAGGGCGGCCCTTTGAAGCCCCGCGGCAAGAGTTTAAACAGTTTTTTTCCCTCTAATCATCAGCTGGGACTCAGGAGGGAGCAATAGATTGGGGGTGGGGTCAAATAAAAGGTAAGAATAACGTGGGGGGGTGGGAGGGCGGGGGGAGAACCGGTTCGGTGACGTCATATCGTCACCGCTACCGGCTTGGCCAAACCGGACCGAACCGGGAGGAACCCACCACTGAGCTGAACCCACCACTGGCTGGCGCCACTCCTCGCTCTCCCCTTCCAGTCATTCCTTGCCTGGCTTGAGAGAGATGAGAGAGAGACAGAGACAGACAGAGAGAGAGACTTGTTTCCCACAGAAAACACTGGGAGCCACAAAATCTGGGTAGGCGTGGCTGCGGTGTATATCATGTGACCGGGTGGGAGTGAGTGACGTCGAGTTGGCCGCACCCACGCAGGTTTTGTGGCTCCCGGTGTTTTCTTTTCTGTGGGAAACGCATCCAAATGGCTCTTTTTGAGCATTTTAAGGTTGCAGATCCCTGTTCTAGGCAGAAACCTTTTGACTGTCTGAAGTCTACTTTTTTTTCCCCGTCCCAGAAAATTGTCAAAAATATCTTTTGGTTTTATGAGGGCTGCTGCGCCGGCAATCATTTTATATCTGTTATAATTTATCTTTGCCTCCTTTCGTAAACTTTGGAGCGTAACAGGAACTGACATATTATAATTGCAGAGGACCATAAAATGACTTATAAAGCCCTCTATGGAATAGGAGTGGATTATTTGGAGAGCCAAGCTCACCCCACATCTCGTATAATAGGGTGGGCAACCTTTTGTTCCTTCCTAGTGTTAGTATAATATACCGTATTTTAGGAGGTATGTATTTTTCGGTTATATGGTGTGGTGTGGTGGCTTAGAGCTGGAGCTCTCGCCTCAAAATCAGGAGTTCGATCCTAGGTATAGAGGCAGATATTTCTCTCTCTGGGCACACTGAGGATATATCTGCTGAACAAAACTCCTCATTGGTGACAGGAAGGGCATCCGGCCATTAAAACATTCTGCTCCATTCAGTTGCCCAGATGCCACCTTACAAGGGATTATGAGGTCGTTAAATGAAGCTGATATTTTTCAGTTGCACCCTTGCTGCCTGCTTCCAACCCACCCCCCAATTTATAGGTATCCCTCAATTTACAATTATTCATTTAGCAATCATTTGGAGTTTTGAAAAACAAAGTGACACGGCCAGTCCTCACACTTATGACCATTGTAGCATCCGGGGGTGAAATCTAAATATTTTCGCTACCGGTTCTGTGGGCGTGGCTTAATTAGTGGGCATGGCTTGGTGGTCAGGTGACTGGGTGGGTGTGGCTTGGTGGTCAGGTGGGCGTGGCCAAGTCAACGTCTCTTCTTTGCCCTTTTTCAACCTACAAAACACAACACAACACAACTGGCTCACCCACAATGTAAAAGCAGCTATGCTAGACCCAAAATGGCCCCTGCAACAAGCAGGAACCTCACACAGCCACAAAAAGCCCAAAAAACCAACTTTCACACTTTACACATACACACACACACAACACAACACAACGCAACTGGCTCACCCACAATGTAAAAGTTGTGGGATCAGAATTCAGGTGCTTGGCAAATGGCAGGGATCGAAGGTCACGTGATCTCCATTTGTGAACTTCCCATCCAGCTTCTAACAAGCAAAGTCATTGGGGGAAGCTGGATTCACTTAACAGCAGCATGATTCACTTAACAACTGCAGCAATCCGCTTAATGATGGTGGCAAAAAAATAGGTTGTAAAATCAGGCTCAACTGACTTAACAACCTCCTTGCTTAAAAAGAAGGCTGTGGAAATATTTACACACTCCTCACATCCTGGACATCAACTGTTTCCACTCCTACCCTCAAAATGACGCTATAGAGCACTGCACACCAGAACAACTAGACATAAGGACAGCTTTTTCCCCGCATGCATCACTCTGCTAAACAACTAATTCCCACAAACTATTTAGTAAGACTGTATTACTGGGTTTTTTTTGAAAAAAGTTTTTTATTTTTAAACAAAACATAAAACAACCATCATCCATTACAATTACAAAAAGTGTATCGATCGGCTACATATCTTTCGTGCTTAATCCCATATCCAAAATTCTCTTATTTGACAATTTATTAGATCCCTTTGCATTATTATTCTCGTTTACCAATTATTTAACAATGGCTTATCTCCCATAAGAAACCGCTTCATATATTCTATTATTACATTTATTTCATGTTTCATATTTCATTTCCATGCTTTATTATCTAGCCATTGATAGAATAAATCCCATATCAAGTAATATTGTTTATCTTCCTCTTCTCAAATTTCAAATGTCAATTTACTCATTTCAGCACAGTCCATAATTTTTTTTAATAACTTCATCATCAGTAGGTATCTTCTCTCCTATTTAGTGTCCTATGATTATTACTAAGTATTGCATATTATGATTCTTGATGAATGTATTTTTTACGTACACTGAGAGTTTATGCACTGAAGGATCCTTGTGGGTCCAATCACACTTGGCCAATAAATAATTCTATTCTATTCTATTCTATCCTATCCTATTCCATTCCATTCCATTCCATATTTGCTATTCTATTCTATTCTATTCTCTTCTCTTCTATTCTATTCTCCCTTTCTATCTATCTATCTATCTATCTATCTATCTATCTATCTATCTATCTATCTTATCTATCTTTTCTTTTATGTACACTGAGAGCATATGCACCAAGACAAATTCCTTGTGTGTCCAATCACACTTGGCCAATAAAGAATTCTATTCTATTCTATCCTATTCTATTCTATTCTATTCTATTCTATTCTATTCTATTCTATTCTATTCTATTCTATTCTATCCTATTCTATTCTATCCTATTCCATTCCATTCCATTCCATTCCATATTTGCTATTCTATTCTATTCTATTCTATTCTATTCTATTCTATTCTATTCTCCCTTTCTATCTATCTATCTATCTATCTATCTATCTATCTATCTATCTATCTATCTATCTTATCTATCTTTTCTTTTATGTACACTGAGAGCATATGCACCAAAGACAAATTCCTTGTGTGTCCAATCACACTTGGCCAATAAAGAATTCTATTCTATTCTATCCTATTCTATTCTATTCTATTCTATTCTATTCTATTCTATTCTATCCTATCCTATCCTATTCTATTCTATCCTATTCCATTCCATTCCATTCCATTCCATATTTGCTATTCTATTCTATTCTCTTCTCTTCTATTCTATTCTCCCTTTCTATCTATCTATCTATCTATCTATCTATCTATCTATCTATCTTATCTATCTTTTCTTTTATGTACACTGAGAGCATATGCACCAAAGACAAATTCCTTGTGTGTCCAATCCCACTTGGCCAATAAAGAATTCTATTCTATTCTATTCTATTCTATTCTATTCTATTCTATTCTATTCTATTCTATTCTATTCTATTCTATTCTATCCTATTCTATTCTATCCTATTCCATTCCATTCCATTCCATTCCATATTTGCTATTCTATTCTATTCTATTCTATTCTATTCTATTCTATTCTCCCTTTCTATCTATCTATCTATCTATCTATCTATCTATCTATCTATCTATCTTATCTATCTTTTCTTTTATGTACACTGAGAGCATATGCACCAAGACAAATTCCTTGTGTGTCCAATCACACTTGGCCAATAAAGAATTCTATTCTATTCTATCCTATTCTATTCTATTCTATTCTATTCTATTCTATTCTATTCTATTCTATTCTATTCTATCCTATTCTATTCTATCCTATTCCATTCCATTCCATTCCATTCCATATTTGCTATTCTATTCTATTCTATTCTATTCTATTCTATTCTATTCTCCCTTTCTATCTATCTATCTATCTATCTATCTATCTATCTATCTATCTTATCTATCTTTTCTTTTATGTACACTGAGAGCATATGCACCAAAGACAAATTCCTTGTGTGTCCAATCACACTTGGCCAATAAAGAATTCTATTCTATTCTATCCTATTCTATTCTATTCTATTCTATTCTATTCTATTCTATTCTATTCTATCCTATCCTATCCTATTCTATTCTATCCTATTCCATTCCATTCCATTCCATTCCATATTTGCTATTCTATTCTATTCTCTTCTCTTCTATTCTATTCTCCCTTTCTATCTATCTATCTATCTATCTATCTATCTATCTATCTATCTATCTATCTTATCTATCTTTTCTTTTATGTACACTGAGAGCATATGCACCAAGACAAATTCCTTGTGTGTCCAATCCCACTTGGCCAATAAAGAATTCTATTCTATTCTATTCTATTCTATTCTATTCTATTCTATTCTATTCTATTCTATTCTATTCTATTCTATTCTATCCTATTCTATTCTATCCTATTCCATTCCATTCCATTCCATTCCATATTTGCTATTCTATTCTATTCTATTCTATTCTATTCTATTCTATTCTCCCTTTCTATCTATCTATCTATCTATCTATCTATCTATCTATCTATCTATCTATCTTATCTATCTTTTCTTTTATGTACACTGAGAGCATATGCACCAAGACAAATTCCTTGTGTGTCCAATCACACTTGGCCAATAAAGAATTCTATTCTATTCTATCCTATTCTATTCTATTCTATTCTATTCTATTCTATTCTATTCTATTCTATTCTATTCTATTCTATCCTATTCTATTCTATCCTATTCCATTCCATTCCATTCCATTCCATATTTGCTATTCTATTCTATTCTATTCTATTCTATTCTATTCTATTCTATTCTATTCTCCCTTTCTATCTATCTATCTATCTATCTATCTATCTATCTATCTATCTATCTTATCTATCTTTTCTTTTATGTACACTGAGAGCATATGCACCAAAGACAAATTCCTTGTGTGTCCAATCACACTTGGCCAATAAAGAATTCTATTCTATTCTATCCTATTCTATTCTATTCTATTCTATTCTATTCTATTCTATTCTATTCTATTCTATTCTATCCTATCCTATCCTATTCTATTCTATCCTATTCCATTCCATTCCATTCCATTCCATTCCATATTTGCTATTCTATTCTATTCTCTTCTCTTCTATTCTATTCTCCCTTTCTATCTATCTATCTATCTATCTATCTATCTATCTATCTATCTATCTTATCTATCTTTTCTTTTATGTACACTGAGAGCATATGCACCAAGACAAATTCCTTGTGTGTCCAATCACACTTGGCCAATAAAGAATTCTATTCTATTCTATCCTATTCTATTCTATTCTATTCTATTCTATTCTATTCTATTCTATTCTATTCTATTCTATTCTATTCTATTCTATTCTATTCTATCCTATTCTATTCTATCCTATTCCATTCCATTCCATTCCATTCCATATTTGCTATTCTATTCTATTCTATTCTATTCTATTCTATTCTATTCTCCCTTTCTATCTATCTATCTATCTATCTATCTATCTATCTATCTTATCTATCTTTTCTTTTATGTACACTGAGAGCATATTCACCAAGACAAATTCCTTGTGTGTCCAATCCCACTTGGCCAATAAAGAATTCTATTCTATTCTATTCTATTCTATTCTATTCTATTCTATTCTATTCTATTCTATTCTATCCTATTCTATTCTATCCTATTCCATTCCATTCCATTCCATTCCATATTTGCTATTCTATTCTATTCTATTCTATTCTATTCTATTCTATTCTCCCTTTCTATCTATCTATCTATCTATCTATCTATCTATCTATCTATCTATCTATCTTATCTATCTTTTCTTTTATGTACACTGAGAGCATATGCACCAAGACAAATTCCTTGTGTGTCCAATCACACTTGGCCAATAAAGAATTCTATTCTATTCTATCCTATTCTATTCTATTCTATTCTATTCTATTCTATTCTATTCTATTCTATTCTATTCTATTCTATTCTATTCTATCCTATTCTATTCTATCCTATTCCATTCCATTCCATTCCATTCCATATTTGCTATTCTATTCTATTCTATTCTATTCTATTCTATTCTATTCTATTCTCCCTTTCTATCTATCTATCTATCTATCTATCTATCTATCTATCTATCTTATCTATCTTTTCTTTTATGTACACTGAGAGCATATGCACCAAAGACAAATTCCTTGTGTGTCCAATCACACTTGGCCAATAAAGAATTCTATTCTATTCTATCCTATTCTATTCTATTCTATTCTATTCTATTCTATTCTATTCTATCCTATCCTATCCTATTCTATTCTATCCTATTCCATTCCATTCCATTCCATTCCATATTTGCTATTCTATTCTATTCTATTCTATTCTATTCTATTCTCCCTTTCTATCTATCTATCTATCTATCTATCTATCTATCTATCTATCTATCTTATCTATCTTTTCTTTTATGTACACTGAGAGCATATGCACCAAGACAAATTCCTTGTGTGTCCAATCACACTTGGCCAATAAAGAATTCTATTCTATTCTATCCTATTCTATTCTATTCTATTCTATTCTATTCTATTCTATTCTATTCTATTCTATCCTATTCTATTCTATCCTATTCCATTCCATTCCATTCCATTCCATATTTGCTATTCTATTCTATTCTATTCTATTCTATTCTATTCTATTCTCCCTTTCTATCTATCTATCTATCTATCTATCTATCTATCTATCTATCTATCTTATCTATCTTTTCTTTTATGTACACTGAGAGCATATGCACCAAGACAAATTCCTTGTGTGTCCAATCCCACTTGGCCAATAAAGAATTCTATTCTATTCTATTCTATTCTATTCTATTCTATTCTATTCTATTCTATTCTATTCTATTCTATTCTATCCTATCCTATCCTATCCTATCCTATCCTATCCTATTCTATCCTATTCCATTCCATTCCATTCCATTCCATATTTGCTATTCTATTCTATTCTATTCTATTCTATTCTATTCTATTCTATTCTATTCTATTCTATTCTATTCTATTCTATTCTATTCTATTCTATTCTATTCTCCCTTTCTATCTATCTATCTATCTATCTATCTATCTATCTATCTATCTATCTTATCTATCTTTTCTTTTATGTACACTGAGAGCATATGCACCAAGACAAATTCCTTGTGTGTCCAATCCCACTTGGCCAATAAAGAATTCTATTCTATTCTATTCTATTCTATTCTATTCTATTCTATTCTATCCTATTCTATTCTATCCTATTCCATTCCATTCCATTCCATTCCATATTTGCTATTCTATTCTATTCTATTCTATTCTATTCTATTCTATTCTCCCTTTCTATCTATCTATCTATCTATCTATCTATCTATCTATCTATCTATCTTATCTATCTTTTCTTTTATGTACACTGAGAGCATATGCACCAAGACAAATTCCTTGTGTGTCCAATCACACTTGGCCAATAAAGAATTCTATTCTATTCTATTCTATTCTATTCTATTCTATTCTATTCTATTCTATTCTATTCTATTCTATTCTATTCTATTCTATCCTATCCTATCCTATCCTATCCTATCCTATTCCATTCCATTCCATTCCATATTTGCTATTCTATTCTATTCTATTCTATTCTATTCTATTCTATTCTATTCTATTCTATTCTATTCTATTCTCCCTTTCTATCTATCTATCTATCTATCTATCTATCTATCTATCTATCTTATCTATCTTTTCTTTTATGTACACTGAGAGCATATGCACCAAGACAAATTCCTTGTGTGTCCAATCACACTTGGCCAATAAAGAATTCTATTCTATTCTATTCTATTCTATTCTATTCTATTCTATTCTATTCTATTCTATTCTATCCTATTCTATTCTATTCTATCCTATCCTATCCTATCCTATCCTATCCTATCCTATCCTATTCTATCCTATTCCATTCCATTCCATTCCATTCCATATTTGCTATTCTATTCTATTCTATTCTATTCTATTCTATTCTATTCTATTCTATTCTCCCTTTCTATCTATCTATCTATCTATCTATCTATCTATCTATCTATCTATCTTATCTATCTTTTCTTTTATGTACACTGAGAGCATATGCACCAAGACAAATTCCTTGTGTGTCCAATCATACTGGGCCAATAAAGAGTTCTACTTGTGGACGTAAGTTGGGAACTACCTGGATGGTTGGCCCTGGCCCTGTTGGCTTTCGGAGAAAGATTAAAATCCTGTTTTTGTCCTTGAGATCCAGAGAAAGAAAGGCGTGGGTAGCCCCCGATCACTTGTCAAGGGCTTTGGATTGAATTTTTAAATTGGATTTTCTTTCTTTTCCTCATTCATCTTTTGGCTAGGCTGAGCTGCCCAGGAGAACAGCACTTCTCCCTACAATGATGCCTTTGGATTTTGGTTTTTAATTCTGTTGTAATTCATTTTAGATTGGGAATGACTGCCTCCCTGCGGCCTGGTTTCTACAGGGAGTCCTCAACTTATGACCACAATTGAGCCCAAAAATTTATGTTGTTAAGTGAGAAATTTTTATAAGTGTGTTTTGCCTTTTCTTGTCACATTTGTTATGTGAATCCCTGCAGTTGTTAAGTGAGTAACACAGGGTCGTTAAGGGAATCTGGCTTCCCCATTGGCTTGGCTTGTCAGAAGGTCGCAAAAAGGGATCACGTGACTCGGGGACACTTCAACCGTCATAAATGTGAGTCAGTTATCAAGCATCCAAATTTAAATCATGTGACTATGGAGATGCTGCAATGGTCATAAGCATGAAAAATGGTCATAAGTCACTTTTGAAAGTGCGGTTGTAACTTTGGTCACTAAACGAACTGTTGTAAGTCAAGAACTACGTGTACAATGTTTTTATTTTTCATGGTATGGTAATAGTATCTAGACTTATATACCACTTCTCAGTGTTTTCCAGCCCTCTCTAAGCGGTTTAAAGAGTCAGCCTCTTGCCCCCAACAATCTGGGTCCTCATTTTACCCACCTCAGAAGGATGGAAGGCTGAGTCAACCTTGAGCTGGTCAAGATCGAACTGCTGACAGTGGATAGAGTTTGACTGCAATGCTGCATTCTAACCCAGAGGTCTCCAAACTTGGCAATTTTAAGAGTTGTGGACTTCAACTCTCAGAATTCCCATGGCTGGCTGAGGAATTCTGAGACTTGAAGCCCGTAAGTCTTAAAGTTGTGAAGTTTGCAGGCCCCTGTTCTAACCACTGAGCCAGTTCTCTCCTCTCTATTATAATTGTTTGCATCCAAATTGTATTATATTAGAATTAGAATAGAATAGAGTTGGAAGGGACCTTGGAGGTCTTCTAGTCCAGCCCCCTGCTCAAGCAGGAGAACCTATACTATTTCAGACAAGTGGCTGTCTGTCCAATCTCTTCTTAAAAACCTCCAGTGATGGAGCATCCATGATTTCTGGTGGCCAGCTGTTCCACTGGTCAATTGTCCTCACTGTTAGGAAGTTTCTCCTTCATTCCAGGTTGCTTCTCTCCTTGATTAGTTTCCAACCATTGTTTCTTTCCTGCCTTCGGGTGCTTTGGAGAATAATTTGACCCCCTCTTCTTCGCGGCAGCCCCTCAAATATTGGAATACTGCTAATTGGTGTGTTGCCTTGTAAATTACCCAGAGAGTAATTTGTTGACTGGACCAACTTTAAATTATATTAGAACCCAAGGAATAAATCTGAACTGTGACCTTCACGCAGTGTGAAGGAAGGGTGTGAGAAGGCCTGCTGCTGTTCAGGATCCATGCGAGGGACGGAATCGTTCATTCGTGGATGGAAAATCAGGGTGTTTCTCTAAGTCACTCCTCCTCCCTACAGTGACGTGTTTCGGGTTAAAATGCAAAACCAGGGGCTCCGTTGCTTGATGGTTTTTAAAGGAAGTGCAGGAGGCAGAGGAAACACACTTTTTACGAACCAAGTTAATGAGCCAGACGATCAAAGGTGAGTTTCTGTTCCATTTGTTTTTTTGTTTTTTTTTTGAATTACAAATGCAAAGAAAACGGTGCGTTAAACGATCTGAGGAAGTGACTTCATCCATTCAGTCTTTCCGGAAAGTAAAAAATAGCTGATGATCCTTTCTACTCTTTCTTTTTTTCCAGGGCTGCAGTGAGAAAGCAGAAAGGCAAGAGAGAATCCCTGCTCCGAAGTGAAAGGATTCTTGGTAGGTGACCGTGCAGATTCCTCTTGCGGAGATACAGAATCTTTCTATCTCTGGTTCAGCTTCTCTCTCTCTATCTCTCTCTCTCTCTCTCTCTCTCTCTCTCTCTCTCTCTCTCTCTCTCTCTCCTCTCTCTCTCTTTCTCTCTCTCCCTCCCTCCCTCTCCCTCCCTCCCTCTCTCCTTCTTCTTCTTCCTCCTCCTCCTCCTCTCCTTCTTATCATCTTTTCCTCTTCTTTTTCTTCCTCCTCCTCTCCTTCTCCTTGTTCTTCTTTTCTCCTTCCTCCTCCTCCTCTCCTTCTTATCATCTTTTCCTCTTCTTTTTCTTCCTCCTCCTCTCCTTCTCCTTGTTCTTCTTCCTCCTCCTCCTCTCCTTCTTATCATCTTCTCCTCCTCCTCTTCTTCCTCCTCCTCTCCTTCTCCTTCTCCTTGTTCTTTTCTTCTTCCTCCTCCTCTCCTTCTTATCATCTTCTCCTCCTCCTCTTCTTCCTCCTCCTCTCCTTCTCCTTGTTCTTCTTCCTCCTCCTCCTCTCCTTCTTATCATCTTCTCCTCCTCCTCTTCTTCCTCCTCCTCTCCTTCTCCTTGTTCTTCTTTTCTTCTTCCTCCTCCTCCTCTCCTTCTTATCATCTTCTCCTCCTCCTCTTCTTCCTCCTCCTCTCCTTCTCCTTGTTCTTCTTTTCTCCTTCCTCCTCCTCCTCTCCTTCTTATCATCTTCTCCTCCTCCTCTTCTCCCTCCTCCTCTCCTTCTCCTTGTTCTTCTTTTCTCCTTCCTCCTCCTCCTCTCCTTCTTATCATCTTCTCCTCCTCCTCTTCTCCCTCCTCCTCTCCTTCTCCTTGTTCTTCTTTTCTCCTTCCTCCTCCTCCTCTCCTTCTTATCATCTTCTCCTCCTCCTCTTCTCCCTCCTCCTCTCCTCCTTGTTCTTTTCTCCTTCCTCCTCCTCCTCTCCTTCTTATCATCTTCTCCTCCTCCTCTTCTCCCTCCTCCTCTCCTCCTTGTTCTTTTCTCCTTCCTCCTCCTCCTCTCCTTCTTATCATCTTCTCCTCCTCCTCTTCTTCCTCCTCCTCTCCTTCTCCTTGTTCTTCTTCCTCCTCCTCCTCTCCTTCTTATCATCTTCTCCTCCTCCTCTTCTTCCTCCTCCTCTCCTTCTCCTTGTTCTTCTTTTCTTCTTCCTCCTCCTCCTCTCCTTCTTATCATCTTCTCCTCCTCCTCTTCTTCCTCCTCCTCTCCTTCTCCTTGTTCTTCTTTTCTCCTTCCTCCTCCTCCTCTCCTTCTTATCATCTTCTCCTCCTCCTCTTCTCCCTCCTCCTCTCCTTCTCCTTGTTCTTCTTTTCTCCTTCCTCCTCCTCCTCTCCTTCTTATCATCTTCTCCTCCTCCTCTTCTCCCTCCTCCTCTCCTTCTCCTTGTTCTTCTTTTCTCCTTCCTCCTCCTCCTCTCCTTCTTATCATCTTCTCCTCCTCCTCTTCTCCCTCCTCCTCTCCTCCTTGTTCTTTTCTCCTTCCTCCTCCTCCTCTCCTTCTTATCATCTTCTCCTCCTCCTCTTCTCCCTCCTCCTCTCCTCCTTGTTCTTTTCTCCTTCCTCCTCCTCCTCTCCTTCTTATCATCTTCTCCTCCTCCTCTTCTCCCTCCTCCTCTCCTCCTTGTTCTTTTCTCCTTCCTCCTCCTCCTCTCCTTCTTATCATCTTCTCCTCCTCCTCTTCTCCCTCCTCCTCTCCTTCTCCTTGTTCTTCTTTTCTCCTTCCTCCTCCTCCTCTCCTTCTTATCATCTTCTCCTCCTCCTCTTCTCCCTCCTCCTCTCCTTCTCCTTGTTCTTCTTTTCTTCTTCCTCCTCCTCCTCTTCTTCCTCTTCCTCTCTTCTTCTTCTTCCTTTTTCTTCTCCATCTCCTTCTTCTTTTCTTCTTTTTCCTGGTCCTCCCCTCTTCCTTCTTATCATCTTCTCCTCCTCCTCCGAATTCCCAGGTGCTAATAAGCACCTTCTGTGTTTTGAGTTCACCCTGATCTGTCTCACCTTCCTTTTATTCCTGGATTCTTCCCCAGATGTGCTGGGCACTCAACTCCCACCAGAAAATGTTTTTTAGGAGGTGGGGACTGGGAATTGTGGTCCCTTTTTATCACATCCCTTGGTCTGGTGAAGTTTACTTTTAAAATTATTTATTATACTTTATTTATTATACTATACTTTAGGTGCCACGATGCCTTAGTGGTTAGAGTGCAGTACTGCAGGCTACTTCTGCTGCCTGCCAGCAGCCTGTAATTTGGCAGTTTGAATCTCACTGGCTCAAAGTTGACTCAGCCTTCTGAGTTTGGAGACCTCTGGCTTAGAATGAAGTATTGCAGGCAAACTCTGCCCACAGTCTGGAGTTTGATCTTGACCAGCTCAAGATTGATTCAGCCTTTTTTTTTTTTGGATTTAACCTTATATCTTGGACTTTGGGAATTAAAATTTAAAGATTTTAAAGATTTTCTGATTTTTCCTCGCTGGCTATAAGAACTTTAAGAACTATTTCTGAGACTGTGTGATTTTAAAATGGCTTCAAAGCAGACAAAATTGGTGCTGCCTAAAGCAGAGAGTGCGGGAAGTTCCCCAGCTCAAACTAGTAGGTTGCAAACTTTATTGCCTCCAGCAGATACACAAGCTCAATTACAACCACAATCACAACCACAAGCACAAATAGCTAACACTTGAGATGTTTCAAGAAGCCATGAAAGAAATTAAAGAAGGTTTTAAAGAGGACATTGCATTTGCATTTAAAGGAGTCTCAGAACAAATGGAAGAAATGAAGGACATAATTAAGACAAGAAATCAACATATAAGGGAAGATATAGTTCTTGCACTCCAGGGACTGGCAAAACATGTTAGTCATGTAGAAGATAGAATTGATGAGGTTGTTCAAGCCAATGAGATTTTAGATGGTAAAGCTGAGGAATCACAAATTAAGATTGACAAAACAGAAGCTGAAATGTTGTTGACACAATATAAGATGATGGAATTTGCTGTGAGAATAAGAGGCTTGAAAGAAAATCCTAAGGAAAATTTGAAAGAGATTTTTGAAGATGCTCTGGCACAGTTTATAGGAGAGCCCAGAGGTGAACTTGAATGGCAAATTGACCGGATCTATCGTGTTAATTCATGGGTAGCTAGACAAAGGAAATTACCAAGAGATGTTGTGATTTACTTTGTCACCAGAAGGATTAGAAATGAGATTTTACAAGCTGCTTATAAAAATAAGTTGCAAGTGGCAGGACAAGAAGTTGCAGTATTTAAAGAAATACCACCCAAAATGCTGAAATCCAAGAAAGAGTATGCTTTTCTGGCAAATGAGCTGAGGAATCGACAGATACAATACAGATGGGAAGTTCCAGTTGGATTATCGGTGGACTATGCAGGAGAGCGATATCGTCTCAATACAATATGCAAAGCAAGAGATTTTTATAGTAACATACTAAAGGCTGGACAACCACCAGTGCCGGGAGTTAAAAAAGCAAGAGAGGTGATAGAGGGAAGGAAAGAGGACCTGCAGAAGCAATTGGAAGGCGGAGCTATGAGTATGCAGGAGGAGGTACTGCAACTCTCAAGTGCTGTCCAAGCATGGGATATAGTTGAAAAACAAGAAGAAGGCAAAGATCAAAGACAAACCAGAGCAACTACTAAACGTAAAGTTGAAGAGTTAAAAAAGTTACAAGAGCAGGCTTTATCACAAGAAGTGAATACTGGCGCAGAAAGAAAATTCCAAGAGGATTATCAAGCGGTTCTCGCCAAGCTTCGAGAGTCTGAGGATGGCTTCTAGGTTTTTAACCTGGAATGTTAATGGTTTAAACTCACCACAAAAAAGGAAGAAAATATTTCACCACTTGAGACAATTTAAAAATGAAATAATATGCCTGCAGGAAACACATATAAGGACAACTGATCAAAAATATTTAATAAATACAAAATTGGGAACACATTTTGTTGCATCAGCCCCAGAAAAAAAGAATGGAATAGTGATCTACTTGAAAAGAGATTTGATGGCTAAATTAGTTGAGGCAGATCAACAAGGAAGATTTCTGGCAATTGAGATAATGATAGAAGGAAAGAAAACACTCTTATTAGGGATATATGCTCCTAACCAACAACAAGAGAAGTTTTATAAATTGATACATACAAAATTACTACATTGGGATTATAATTCATGTATATTGATGGGAGATTGGAACGGAGTGATAGACACTAGTATTGATAAGAAAAGAATAGTACAATCTACTAAATTGCGATCCAAACTGCCTAAGACTTTTTTTGATATGATAGAGGATATGGATTTAAGAGACATTTGGCATGAACGGAACTATAGAGAACAAGATTTTACATTTTTTTCAGATAGACATCAATCCTTTTCAAGAATTGATTTTATATTAATTACAAATGATTTTTTTTCCAAGGTAAAGAAGATAAAGATTTGTCCCAGAATTTTAACTAATCATAGTCCAGTTTGTATGGAACTGGAGTGTGGGGGAAAGATCTAGGAGATCTTGGCGGTTAAATGAAAACCTTTTCAGATATGAGAAAAACGTAATAGAATGTAAAAAACTAATGAAGGAATTTTATGTTTTTAATATGAACAAGGGAACATCTATGGATATGGTATGGGATGCTAGTAAAGCATACATGAGAGGAGTTTTGATAAATATGAATAATGCATATAGGCGTAGACAGGTGGAAAAAAGGAGGGAATTAGAAGAAGAGATCAAGAAAAAAGAAAGGGTGTTAATTGATAACCCAGGGGATAAGAAAATCAAAGAAGAGATCAGTCTATTACGTGGGCAATTTAATATGACGCTTTCAGACCAAGTGGCAACCATTCTACAATATGCTAAACATAATACTTTTTGTAATGCAAATAAACCAGGTAGATGGTTGGCATACATGCTGAGGAAAAAACAAAAATCTCGTACCATAGAGAAAATAGAGTACAAAGGTAAAGAGGTGTATCACCAAAATATGATTAAAAAGGCATTTTTAGAATTTTATGCAAGACTATATACTGCAGATAAAATACAAAGAGCAGAGATAGAGACATATCTGGATAGACAGAATATTCCTATAGTTACAGAGGAACAAAGAGAATGGTTAAACCAATTAATAACAGAGGAGGAGATCCTCTCAGGATTAAACAGTTAAAAACTGGTAAGGCTCCTGGCACGGATGGATTAACAGCTGTGTATTATAAATATTTACAACTGGAGATGGTTGTACCTCTTAAAGAATTATTTAATAGAATTCAGTTGGGTGAAGGGGTACCACCTTCATGGAAAACAGCTTTTATTTCGTTAATTCCAAAAGAAGATTAAGATTTGACACATCCCAAAAACTATAGACCCATATCATTATTGAATACAGATTATAAAATATTTGCTAAGATATTGGCAAATAGGTTAATGCTAGTAATGCAAAAAATGATTCATGCTGACCAAACTGATTTCATACAAGGTAGACAAATGAAAAATAATGTAAGACAAATTGTTGACATATTGGAATATTTGGAAAGGAATAACCAAATCCCTGCGGTGCTTATATTTTTGGATGTGGAAAAAGCTTTTGATCGATTAGATTGGCAATTTTTATTGAGAGTGGTTAATAGGATGCAATTTGGGAATTGCTTTATGCAGTCCATAAAAGCAATATATCAGGAACAGACAGCTCAGATAATTATTAATGGCAGTTTGACAGAAACTTTTAAAATTGAAAAAGGTACGAGGCAGGGATGTCCCTTATCGCCATTATTATTTATATTAACTTTGGAATTGCTGCTAAACAAAATACGTAATATAGATGAGATAGAGGGAATCAAACTTAGAGACTATGAATATAAGGTACGGGCATTTGCAGATGATTTGGTTATGACCTTAACTTATCCAGTGGAATCAGCAAAGGTTTTGATGGATATAATAAAACAGTATGGTCAAGTATCTGGGTTTAAGATAAACATTGGAAAAACAAAGATGATAGTTAAAAATATGACAACAAATCAAAAAGAGGAGTTACAAAGGGTAACGGGATGTGAAATAGTTAAAAAAGTTAAATACTTAGGAGTTTATATTGCATCTTCTAATGGTAAATTGTATAAGCATAATTATGAACTGATATGGCATAAAATACAAGCTGAAATGGATAAATGGAAAAAATTACAACTGTCCTTGTTGGGTAGAATAGCAGTTATAAAAATGAATGTTTTACCTAGGTTTTTATTCCTCTTTCAAATGATACCAATACTAAAAAAGGATGCCAACCTGGAAGAATGGCAGAAAGGTATTAATAAGTTCGTATGGCAAGGTAAGAAACTAAGGATAAAACTGAAAATAATGCAGGACATACGAGAAAGAGGAGGATTGAAAATGCCAAATTTAAAATTGTACTATGAAGCAGCTGTTTTATCAGCAATTAGTGATTGGATTAATCTAACAAATGGAAGGATATTGAATATTGAAGGGCATGACCTGGTCTATGGTTGGCATGCTTATTTAGTGTATGAAAAAAGGGTGGATAGAGCATTTAAGAGTCATATATTGAGAAATGCTTTATTGGGTGTCTGGAAGAAATATCAATACAAGTTAAATGAAAAGATACCTATATGGACAGCACCCAGGCACGCAATAGAGAATATGAGTATAGAAAGTAGACAGGATGTAATTACATATAAAGATATTCTCATTATGGAGGGAGGTATATTAAAATTAAAACCTGTGAATGTATTGAAAGAGGAGAAAATAACTCAAACTTGGTTTCAATATGTACAATTACAAGCCAGATGGAGAAAAGACCAGAAAACTGGTGTTATACAAAGTAATGAAAATTTAATTAAACAAATTAGAGACAAAAGCCCAATGCACATAAAAAGATTGTATAATATATTGATAGAGATGGACTCGGAAACAGAGTTAGTTAAGGACTGTATGATAAAATGGGCGCAGAATTTTGAACAGCCTGTAATGATGGAAACTTGGGAAAAAATACGGGTGACAAATGTGAAATTTACCAAAGCACAAAATTTAAGGGAGAACTTTTATAAAATGTTTTATAGATGGCATCTAGACCCAAAAAAGTTATCTCGTATGTATCCGAATGTACAACCAAAATGTTGGAGATGTAATTGTGAGGATGCCACTTATTTTCACATTTGGTGGACATGTAAAAAGGTTAAAGCGTTTTGGATAAAAATTTGGTGGATTTTACAAAATATTCTTAAGAAGAGGTTGAAATTTACACCACAGCTGTTTCTGCTGGGTATAGTTACGGCTTGTACAGTTATAGAGACTAAATTGATTTTGAATTTAATAACTGCAGCAAGACTGTTGGTGGCACAATATTGGAAGAAGCAAGATTTACCTACAATCCAAGAGTGGACAATGAAAGTTACAAACCTAGCGGAAATGGCAAAAATCTCGGCGTACTTGAAGGATCATTCAAATGAAAGATAAATTTAAGAGACTGGAGAAGATGGATAGATTATATTCAAAATAAATACCGGAATAAGAAATTGCAGATAGGTTATGAATGACTATATAGATATTTGGTGTGTCTTCAAGTAATTAAGCTAGGCGGGTAATTAGGGAATTGAAGGAACAAGAGATGTGGAATGTTATAATTATTTAGACTAGGATTGATTATGATTGTTGAAGGTTATACCCTGTAATTTGTTCTGGGAAGGGGAGGGGGAGAGAGGGGAGGTTGGGGTAGGGAAGAGGGGGGGGAAATATGTAAATTTTTGTAAAACTTTTCAATAAAAAAAAAAAAAGATTGATTCAGCCTTCCGTCCTTCCGAGGCGGGTAAAATGAGGACCCAGATTGTTGGGGGCAAGAGGCTGACTCTGTAAACCGCTTAGAGAGGGCTAGGAAGCAATGTAAGGCGGTATATCACTCTAAGTGCTACTGCTATTGCTATTTATTAACATTTTATGCTGCCTAGCATCCCTGCAAGGGGATTCTGGGTGGCTTACAATTCAGATTCAGGATTCTGCTTCTGGAACAATCACAAGCATCTGAGGGACTTTTCTTTCATCTGGCTGAAATCTCCACAACAGGAGATTAATTACCATTAATGTTACGTAACGTTCAATATGTTATGTTTTGACATGTTTTGTTTTTATATATGTGTGATTGTTTTTTGTGTTGTTTTTAAAGACAAAGCTGTTTAATACAAATTATTTCTATTAAAAAAAAAAAAAAAGGCTCTGACGATCCCAGCTGAGTTGCCTGATCGGCAGAGTCTTTTAAAAGCATTTTTTAACAACCTCTTCGGCTCAAATATTGGAAGATGCTATCCTGTCTCCCCTGGTCCTTCTCTTCACTAGACTAGCCATGCCCAGTTCCTGCAACCGTTCTTCGTATGTTTTAGTCTCCAATCCCCTAATCATCCTGGTTGCTCTTCTCTGCACTTTTTCTAGATTCTCAACTCTAGAAAAAGAGCCGGCTAGTGGGCCCGCCGGGGGGGTGGGAGGGGGCTTCTCTGTGGCTGCCCCGGCTCTCTGGAACCGGTTACCTCCTGAGGTCCAGACCATCCCCACCCTATTGGCCTTCCGAAAAGCGGTGAAGACCTGGCTTTTCTGGCAGGCCTGGGGCCGTTGATCTCCCTTTGCGATCTGACGAGATCCACCCATGAATGGTGTGAATGGGTTTTAATGTCTTTAATGTTTTTAATTTTTAAGTGTTTTTATAGTGATTTTTTTAGTGTATTGTGAGCCGCCCTGGGTCTTCGGAGAGGGGCGGCATAATCATTTGAATAAATACATAAATAAAATAAATAAACATCTTTTTTATAGTGTGGTGACCAAAACTGGATGCAGTACTCTAGGTGTGGCCTTAACTTTAGTGCGTGTTTTCTTTCAGTGAAGAAGGAAACCCTCTTGAGTGGAGTCCCTGAAGGATGCCGGAGACAGTTGGAGATGCCTGGAACTACATCCCGGAGGAAATTCTCTCACACATCTTTGGCTACTTGTCCCTGCAAGACAGACATGTGGTTTTTCAGGTCTGTAAGAAGTGGGCTGCAGCGGTTTCGGCCAGCTGTGTCTGGAGTTACACGGAAGTCAGGTAAGAATGGGAGTAAGATAGGTCATGGAGTTGAAGTGGCTTAATAGGCAGAGAAGGAGGAGGGGATGTGGTGCAGAAGGACGTAATACTCAGAAAAGCAGTTTGCACTAGGCTGCATGCACCGTGCTAAAGTGTGCTATGGATGACTTTGCTATTGGCTTGGTACAGGGGTATGGACATGGCTTATTTTGTGGGTGTGGCTTGGTGGCAGGGTAATGTGTCTGGGTGGGCGTGGCCAACTTTTTTTTTTAACTTTTAAAAGCATTTTTTCTATAACCTTAAGAGGTTGCAGAAAAAAATGCTTTTAGGAGCCTCTGACGATCAGGCAACTCAGCTGGGATCGCCAGAGGCTTTTAAAGGCATTTTTTTTCCTACAAGCTCTTTGGCCGAAGAGGTTGCAGAAAAAAATGCTTTCAGAAGCTTCTGACGATCCCAGCTGAGCCGCGTGATCATCAGAGGCTTTTTTTTTTACTTTTAAAAGCATTTTTTCGGCCGAAGAGGTTGTAGAAAAAATGCTTTTAAAAGGAAAAAAAATGGCTCTAATGAGGTGGGCGGGGTAAGCGAGCGGTGACCGGGCCGGGGACCAGTTTAGGGGCATGGCCAGTTATTACTGGTTCTCTGAACTACTATAAATTTTTACTACCGGTTCTTGCGAACCGGTGCGAACCAGGAGCAACCCACCACTGGATTGGTATATATAATGTAGCTCTTAGGGCAGGGGCCTGAACCTTAAACACTCAAAGAGCCATTTGGACCCGTTTCCCACAGAAAAGAAAACACCGGGAGCCACAAAACCCTTCCCATGCCTGACTATTTCTTGAGCGGCCACAAAACTAGCATATGTAGTTGAATTAAACGTTCTGTTTTCTTCTGAAACTTTTCTTTTCTTGGATTTATCCATGATTGGCCTATCAGGGGTTGAAAAGCTCAATATATCGCCTGCTGGCAGGTGTCACTCATTGGTGGTTGTGACACATATTTTGAGTGACAGGGAGCCACAGCAGAGGGGTGAAAGAGCCACACTGACTCCCTGTCTTAGGGAGTCCAAGTTGTGGTTTATGGTTTAGTGCACAGTATGAACCTGGCCAGTTCGGATTTATCCCATAAACTCATGATTAAGGAGACCATGGATTTCAGTGAGGCATGAAGCTCTTCTGCCTAGTCACTAGCTGTAATGAGGTCTCTCAGGCACCCCCGTTCAGACCACAGGTCTGCATTTGTACAGCGCACCAACTCCAAACCTACCAGACCAGTTTCTGATGAACTTTGAGGCACGAAGCAACCTGGTAAGGATGATGATTGATGAGTGTTGGCCAGCTTGTGGGTCTGGTTCCTAGCCATAAAGGGCTGACATCGATACATATTTTTCTAGAACATGTACTAAGTAAATGGATTAATTGATGATAGATAGATAGATAGATAGATAGAGATGGAGGGATGGACAGATGGAGATGATAGAGATTTTTTGAGGATTCCCATGATAGATAGATAGATATGGATAGTTGATAGAGATAGAGAGAGATATATAGATAGATGGATGAACAGACAGACAGGCACAATAGAGATGTTTTGAGGAGAAAGAGAGAGAGAGAAATGTTTTGAGGATTCCATAGATAGATAGATAGATAGATAGATAGATAGATAGATAGATATAGATATAGATAGATAGATAGATAGATAGATAGATAGATAGATAGATAGATAGATAGATATCGATAGATGATAGATGCTAGGTAGGTAGGTAGATAGATATAGATTGATGATAGATGATGAGATAGATTAGATAGATAGATATATTAAATAGATAGATAGATAGATAGATAGATAGATAGATAGATAGATAGATAGATAGATATAGATCAATGATAGATGATAGGTAGGTAGGTAGGTAGATAGATATAGATTGATGATAGATAGATGATGATAGATTAGATAGATTAGATGGATGAATAGATAGATTAGATAGATATAGATAGATAGATAAATATAGATTGATGATAGATGATAGGTAGGTAGGTAGATAGATATATAGATTGATGATAGATGATGATGATGATGATAGATAGATAGATAGATAGATAGATAGATAGATAGATAGATAGATGAGATGGATGGGTGGGTGGATGGATGGATGGAAGGAAGGAAGGACAGACGGAGAGGATAGAGATTCTCTCTATATGAATAGAGAGAGGTGGGGAGTGGTTGGATGAATTATTACGTTTTCATTTGCTGTAATTCCAACACTGCCCCCATGCTGTATTTATTTATTTTTTCATTCCCACCATCCCAACGGTTCCCCAGGTGTGTTACCGAAGACGAAGAAGCCGCCCTGAAGAACCTGCACCAGTTCCTGCGCCACATCAGACACCTCAAGGTGGCCTTCGACCAGTCGGAGGAAGGGATCCGTCAGAACGTCTGCCAGATCCTGGACCTTCTAGCTAAGCAGAACCACAAGCTGCAGGCCTTGTGCATCGAATGCACGGGAGAAAACCCTTATTTCTATTCTGGCCAAGACATCCTGCAGAGCATCCGGGGAATTTGCCAGAGCCAGAACCGAATCGACTTGCAGCGTATCGATTTTCGCTCCATGCCTTTCACCTTGGACGATGGGCTCGTCCAGCTCGTGGCCTCCAGTAGCCCGAATCTGCACACCTTGTACCTGAACAACCGCACCTTAGTTTGCAACGTCACCCCGGAGACCATCATTGAGCTTCTGAAGGCTTGCCCCCAATTGTCCACCTTGGGGGTCTATTATGCCAGCCTCTCGGAGGAGGTCTTTAAGGAACTGGTGACCCTCAACCGGCCAACCTTCAAGTGCCTGGATATTTTCTGCGAGCGGCTGGACAAGTACATTCCCGTGATCTCGGAAGAGCTGTGGGCTTTGGTGTGTGAGAAATATCCCCAGCTCTACGTCCAAATGGAACTGGACCACACGGTCCCACAATGGAAGATCCCTCGCATCTTGAAGCCCAACATCCCCGTGACGGAGTTGCAGCTGAACACTTTCGCCTACATGGTGTATCAAATCCGCTTCGCCACCGTCAACTACAGCGGCACTTTGGAGAAGCTCGTCCTTCGCACCACCTCGTCGGACGAACTCAACGCCTCGCTCGTCGATTTGGCCCATAAATGCGCCCGCTTGAGAGAAGTCCACTGTTTCTGCGTGGTCAGCCACGAGGTGGTGGAGGCTTTCCTATCAAGCTGCCCCAGGTTGGAAAGTTACACCTTGAAGACCTCCAAAGAACGCAGCCCTTGGCAACCCACCAACATCTTGTGATTGTGCTTAAGGGTTGTTGTTGTTGTTTTTTTAACCTTTGCGTCACAAGAAGAGGGAACATCAGTAACTCGACTTCTTCTTCTACTAGGTTCGCCCGTGGTTTCTTTGTGACACGGCCCAAGGTTATAATGCCAGCTTGTTCCTCCCAAAATTAAATCAGTGAACGGAAGTCAAGAATTCCTTGAGAGTTCTAAACCAGGGATCCCCAAACTTGGCAGCTCCCAGAATTCTGGGAGTTGAAGTCCACAAGTCTTAAAGCTGCCAAGTTTGAAGACTTCTGCTCTAAGCTCTAGTATGAGTGTGTTTGTGTGTGTATGTGTGTTTTATGGTATCATGGAAATCCAACCCATTTAGATCAGGACGCCTTGGCAAAGCAACCCATGGTTTAGTGCAATGCATGAACTCCCACTTATTGTCTGGTAGGAATGCAATCCTGTTTAGAAGCCTATTTTAACTGATCTCGGAAAGGACATGATGTCCACAGGATAGGGCAGTGATGGGGAACCTTTTCGGCACTGAGTGCCCAAACTGGAACGTGTGCACATGCGTGAGCACACCTGAACGCTGGAAACCCAAAAACCAGCTGGCTGGCACATGCATGGACACCAGCCAGCTGGTCATTGGGTTTCTGGTGCTATGGTGCAGGCAAAGTCCAGCTGGCTGGCGCACATGAGTGCACTGGAAACCAGAAGAGCAGTTGGTGACGGTGTGTGTGGCACGCATATCATAGGTTTACCATCATGGGGATAGGGCAAGTCCTTCGTGACCAACGAACATCCTGTCGGCTTTACCTTCACATCACAAGAAGACGGACATCGGTAACTCAGTTGAGTTTCTCAGTTGGTCCAAGGTGTGACCCCAACTTGTTTCTCCAAAACGAAACCAATGATCAGAAGTCAAGAATGGGACGTGTTGCTTCTTGGGAGCTCCGAGTTCTTGTGTGTGTGTATGTGTACATGTGTGTGTCTGTTTTACGGGTTAGGGCATTATATAAGCTCAGCCCATTCGGATCAGGAAAGCTTGGAAATAACAATCCATGGTTTAGTGCAGGGGTCAGCAACCTGCAGCTCTGGAGCCGTATGTGGCTCTTTCATCCCTCTGCTGCGGCTCCCTGGTGCTGGTCGCTCCACAATTGATAGGGCTTTTGGTTAGGATAGGTAGAGGAAAAGGGACACCATGCTAGGAGGAGATGATGATGGGGGAACCAGACTTCTGGTTGGCTCCAGAATTGAACAGAGGCTTCTGGTTAGGACCTTTGTGGCTCTTTGAGTGTTTAAGGTTGCCGACTCCTGGTTTAGTGCAATATACGATCTCAGACTTTTGTCTGGGAGGAATGCAATCATGGACAGGCGGCCATTTTAGAACACGATGTCTACAACAGCGGCACCAACCTTTGCGGCTTGGTGGCCTGGCTTGGGGGGGCGGGCGAAGAAAAGGGAACTGGGCCTTGAGCGTGCGTGCACACAAGCAGCCCTTGTGTGAGTGATGGGCCAGCGTACTTGCATGCAGCTCAACTTGCAGGAGCGATGGGCCGGTGCACGCAAGATGAGCTGTGCGCATGTGTGCTCCAGCACAATCACTTGGGTGGCCCAATTCTGAATAGGCCATGGCCTGGTAGTGGGCTGCACCCCGGGGGTTGGGGACCCCTGATATACAGGATAGGGCAGGGGTCTGCAACCTTAAACACTCAACAAAGAGCCCTTTGGACCCGTTTCCCACAGAAAAGAAAACACCGGGAGTCACAAAAACCCTTCCTGTGCCTGACTATTTCTTGAGCGGCCACAAAACTAGCATATGTCGTTGAATTAAACGTTCTGTTTTTCTTCTTAAACTTTTCTTTTCTTGGATTGATCCATGGTTGGCCTACCCGGGGTTGAAAAACTCAATAAACCGTGTGCCAGCGGGTGTCGCACATTGGCGGTTGTGACGCATGTTTTGAGTGACAGGGAGCCGCAGCAGAGAGGTTAAAGAGCCACATGCGGCTCCAGAGCCGCAGGTTGCTGACTCCTGGGATAGGGCAAGGGGGGAACAACGAGTGTCATGCCTGTCATGACCTCATGGTGGCAGTGACGTCATCTATGCAATTTGCATGGCTTGTGCAATGATGTCGATACCCCTGTGATGCCATCATGGCTTCTCCTAGATACGTATAGCTCCCATTCACTTTTTTTTCCCTCTACTAGCAGGAACAGGGATGCTAAACTGATGGAACTTATCAGGATTGGGCGCTAGCAAATTGGGACAATTGTCATGTGCAAATTCTCCTCTCTTTCCGATTAAACCGGAAGGGACGCTTGTAGTTGTGCAAACTGCTGAGTGTATATTTAAAAATCTGATGCACTTTCTTAACACGTAGGGAGGTTCCAAGTCGAATTAACTGCTGATCAAGTTGTCGGCATAGGTAGTAGTACACATAAAAAGTACAGTGCTTTTGAACTAAATTCACTTCTGGAGCAGTGGTGGGCTTCAAAATTTTTTACTACCGGTTCTGTGGGTGTGGCTTGGTGGGCGTGGCATGGCTTGGTGGGCGTAGCTTGATGGGTGTGGCAGGGGAAGGATACTGTAAAATCTCCATTCCCACCCCACTCCAGGGGAAGGATACTGTAAAATCCCCATTCCCTCCCCAATCCAGGGGAAGGATACTGCAAAATCCCCATTTCCTCCCGATCAGCTGGGACTCGGGAGGCAGAAAATAGATGGGAGCGGGGACAGTCAGAATTTTTACTACCGGTTCTCCAAACTACTCAAACTTTCCGCTACCGGTTCTCCAGAACTGGTCAGAACCTGCTGAAACCCACCTCTGTTCTGGAGTAAACATAAACCAGGGTGGAAATAAATTCACAAACCTAATTCAAGCCAAATTAAAACCCATAAACAGTTGGGAGCACATAATTTGAAGTTTTTTATATATATATTTATGTTCACATCTTCCAAAGCATATATACACCATCTCTTTCTGTTCCTTGGCACTGGACCTAGATTAATAAGAATATTTTGAGTTGCTGAATTGTTTATTTTCTTTACTCTTGTCGAATTCTAGTACAATGCATATTATATTTTATTATCCTAGTTCACAATAAAACTCTCGGCCTTTTGTCATTGGACTGACCAGATTCATCTGCTCTGCATTGCACTATTTTTAATGCATTACAACGTGGTTTATTTGGACTGAACATGGAGTCATTTGTGAATTACTCAATAAACATGACTTAAAAAAGAAATGCCACAGGTTACAAACCACAATGACTTGATTCACACATTCATGCTAAGGCCAAGACAAACAGATAACTATGATTTAGTTGACGAGGTGACTATGATTTAGTGCGTGAATATAGCAAATTCTGAATTTGTCAACCTGTAATTCAGATCAATGGGATTTAGTATAAGATGTGAACCAGCCAGTGTGATCATTGTTGAGAATTTGGGACAGTGATATACAGGTTCACACAAGACATATCATTGTTCAAGAAGGCAGTTTTAAATACAGATATTAAATCATGAGCCTGGAGCCAAAGCTTCAAAAGAAATCCAGTAATTTATTAGAAGCTCCATGTTCAGCACATATCCAAATGAAGCCAACTCGAACCCCACATAATTTACGGCCCCAATCATGATCCTGTTTCCCCCCCCCACCCTCTACCCAGGGTGTGTCATCAATCACATCCAGAGCAATTTTGTGGGTTGTAGAGATCACTCTCCTCCGGATGCTGTGGGTAACCCTGAGAGACAGCCTTGAGAAAGATATGTCTGGAATGTGCTCCTGTCTTTGGCTGCCATGCTGCTTGGTCGGTTTCCCATCCCCCTTGCCTATAGTAACTCGAGAGCAGGCCAGGGATGCTTTGCGAGTTGAAACTTTGCTTGTCAAATGGTCACAAAAGGGGATCGCATGACCCCGGGACTCTGCAACCGTCATAAATATGAGTCAGTGGCCAAGCGGTTGAATTTTTGATCACATGATCATGGCAAAGCTTGTAACGGTCATAAGCATGAAAAATGGTCATAAGTTATTTTTGGGGTGCCATTGTAGCTTTGAATGACCACTAAATGAATTGTTGTAAGTTGAGGACTATCTGTAATAAGGTAGAGACCAATTTCTGGATTTTTTTCCCAACACATGAATAACAATTCTGTGCCAGCTCACATGATGGGGGAGAAAAGTGTTTAGTTTTTCCTTCCTGTATCTTCCTATATTATTTTTAAAGCATTCATTTAATGAATGGAATTTGAAGCCAGGGTGTTCAGCCATAACAACCACCTGCTTGGCTGTAGAGAAATAATTAGAAAAGTCACGGACAACAGACTCATCAAGATTTATTACTCAATGGAGCATCCAGAGTCCATGGAAGTCTACCTTTCAGAATCATTTCCAGGGGAGCAAGGAAGAGAGAAAGCCGTTATCCTGTTTGATTCTCACACAATCATCATTTTGGTGGGACACAATTGTGCTTCCTTAAGCGTTTGTATCCTGCCTTTCTATCAATTCAAACCCAAAGAAGTCATAGAAAGATTATAATGTTACCCAAAACTAAAACAACCCCCCCAACCGATGCAATATGTTTAAAACATAACAAAATAATCCACTGAGTGTTTTACTGCAGCGTTCAGCGTGGAAAAATTTGCAGAAAAATAATTCTGCATGACAGCAACGTTTGCCAAAGGCAATGGAAGCTTTGCAACATTTTAAAGAGGGTCAGTGAGATTGATTTATGCACCACTTCAGAATGTGTCCGCAAAGTTTCTCTCTCCAAATGTGAGTGGGACTTCAGTTCTGGCTGGGCCTTATGGAACCGAGGCCCAACAAACCTGCGAAATACCTTGTTGGGAAAATTGGTGTACAGGTTTAGAGAGTGATTAATAAAATTGCAGATTGACATGGTTTTTTTTGGTGAAAAAAATTAAATACCCCAATAAAGTTTTCCAACTTTTCATTGTATTTTACTCTTGATATAACACAAGGGTGCTCCTTCATTGGAAGTTTTTAAGACGAGATTGCCATTTGTCCCGAATGGTATAGATGGAGTTGGATTACAAGACCTCTAAGGTCTCACAATTCTCTTTGATAAATTGCCAGTTGTACTTTCATTCGGAAACTGTCCTGAGGAGCTTCACGACTTACTCACTTAAGCATCTCCCCTTCAAGCCATAATGCAACCACGATTCAACAGTGGTTGCTCTATCAGCCTTCTATTGAGAACATCCATTCAGTAAACAAGCCTCAATCTGCTTAATCATGGCTTATTAAGCAACCCCCAGCTAGCATAACCCAAAACACTAAGCTGTAAGTAATGGATTATGAGCCACACCAGCTGGGCTCATTCAATACACCAAGCCAACATGTGGCAACATAAAATAGAACAGAGCTGCAAGGGACCTTAGAGGTCATCTAGTCCAGCCCCCTGCTCAAGTAGGAAATCCCATACCATTCCAGACAAATGGTTGTCCAGTCTCTTCTTAAAAACCTCCAATGATGGAGCACCCACAACTTCTGGTGGCAAGCTGTTCCACTGGTTAATTGTCCTCACTGTTAGGAAGTTTTTCCTCAATTCCAGGTTGCTTTTCTCCTTGATTCGTTTCCATCTGTTGCTTCTTCTCTTGCCTTCTGGTGCTTTGGAGAATAATTTGATCCTCTCTTCTTTGTGGCAGCCCCACAAATATTGGAACACTGCTATCATGTCACCCCTAATTCTTTTCTTTAGACTAGCCAGACCCAAATCCTGCAACCCTTCTTGGTATGTTTTAGTCTCCAGGGGCCTTTCGTCATTTTAGTTGCTCTTCTCTGAACTTTTTCCAACGTCTCAACATCTTTTTTAGTATGGTGACCCAAATTGGTTGCAGTATTCCAGGTGTGGTCTTACCAGGCTTAGCATGCTGGGTAAACCATGGTTTACTCCTGTGAAGCTAGGAATAGAAGTTTCTCCTTAATTCCAGGTTGCTTCTCTCCTTGGTTAGTTTCCAACCATTGTTTCTTGTCCTGCCTCTTGATACTTTGGAGAATAATTTGACCCCCTCTTCTTCGAGGCAGCCCCTCAAATAATGGAGTACTGCTATCATGTCACCAGGGGTGAAATCCAGCAGCTTTTGACAGGTTCTGGAGAACCCCTAACGGAAATTTTGAGTAGTTTGGAGAACTAGCAAATACCACCTCTGGCTGGCCCCAGGAGTGGAGTGGGAGTGGAGATTTGCAATATGGAGTGGGGAGGGAATGGGGATTTTGCAGTATCCTTCCCCTGGAGTGGGATGGGAATGGAGATTTTGCAGTATCCTTCCCCTGGAGTGGGATGGGAATGGAGATTTTGCAGTATCCTTCCCCTGGAGTGGGGTGGGAATGGAGATTTTGCAGTATCCTTCCTCTGGAGTGGGATGGGAATGGGGATTTTGCAATATCCTTCTCCCAGGAGTGGGGTGGAAATGGAGATTTTGCAGTATCTTTCCCCTGGAGTGGGGAGGGAATGGGGAATTTGCAATATCCTTCCCCTGGAGTGGGGAGGGAATGGGGATTTTGTAGTATCCTTCCCCTGGAGTGGGGTGGGAATGGAGATTTTGCAGTGTCCTTCCCCTGGAGTGGGGTGGAAATGGGGATTTTGCAGTATCCTTCCCCTGGAGTGGAGTGGAAATGGAGATTTTGCAATATCCTTCCACAGGAGTGGGATGGGAATGGAGATTTTGCAGTATCCTTCCCCTGCCACGCCCACAGAACCGGTAGTAAAAAAAAGTGGATTTCACCACTACATGTCACCTCTAATTCTTCTTTTCCTTAGACTAGCTAGCCAGACCCAAATCCTGCAGATGCCCTTCATCATAATGTTTTAGCCTCCAGGCCTTCGATCATCTGAGTCGCTCTTCTCTGAACTTTTTCCAAAGTCCCAACATCTGTTTTGTAGTAAACTGGGGTCGCAGCATTCCAGGTGTGGTCTTACCAGGCTTATAGCAGGCTGGGTAAACCATGGTTTACCTCTTCTTGTGAAGCTGGGAATAGGAGGGAATCTTTCTGGCTGGACAGAACTGCTGATCTCCAACAGCGCAAAATGGCAAGGAAAGAGTTAAAGCAGCAGGTGAGGAAGGTGGGGGGGCGGCTTCCCCGAGCATGCGCACTCCCCCCCCTACCTGCCGCCGTCGAAGGTGGCGCTAATTGCGCGCAGGTGCCGCTCCAGAGCCACGTGGAGCTGCTGCGGCAGAAAAAGAAGGCGCGATGCGTGTCGCGCGAGGCTGGCGGTCGCAGGGCAGGTGGGTGTGTTGGTGAGCCTGCAGGGTTGTTGTTTTTTTTCCCCCTCCCCCTTCCGAGTGGGGTGTTGAGCCGCTGAGACCCCCTCCCCCACCCCCCCACCCCGTTCTGGCAATATTGGCAAATCGTGGCTAACTTTACTGAGGTGAACTTTAGTTTCTTGGGTTTGCCCAAGGCATAAAACTGTGAGGGATCCTTGGTGCGCTCTGAGCTGGATAGTTTTCTTGCAGACGTCTCCTTACCCAACTAGGTAACATCATCAGGGCTAGAAGGGAGTGAGGTTTGGGAGGAGGTGGGGAGGGGAGAGGAGGACTGTGAGGGATCCTTGGTGCTCTCTGAGCTTGCTAGTTTTTTTGCAGACGTTTCCTCACCCAACTAGGTAACATCATCAGGACTAGAAGGGAGTGAGGTTTGGGAGGAGGGGGGGAGGGGAGAGAAGGACTGTGGGGTCCTTGGTGCTCTCTGAGCTGGATAGTTTTCTTGTAGATGTTTCATTGTCCAACTAAGTAACATCATCAGGGCTAGTGAATGTGGCTTATTTTCTTGTTTATATGCAGTAGTTCTGAGCTGGGTAGTTTTTTTGCAGACGTCTCCTTACCCAACTAGGTAACATCATCAGGGCTAGAAGGGAGTGAGGTTTGGGAGAAGGCAGGGGAGGGGGGAAGAGGACTGTGGGCTCTTTGGTGCTCTCTGAGCTGGATAGTTTTCTTGTAGATGTTTCATTGCCCAACTAGGTAACATCATCAGGGCTAGAGGGGAGTGAGATTTGTGTAGTGAAGGAGTAGGAGAAGGGCAGGAGGACTGAGGTCCTTGGTGCTCTCTGAGCTGGGTAGTTTTCTTGTAGATGTTTCCTTACCCAACTAAGTAACATCATCAGGGCTAGTGAGTGTGGCTTATTCCCCTGTTTATATGCAGTAGTTCTGAGCTGGGTAGTTTTCTTGCAGAGGTTTCATTACTCAACTAGGTAATATTATTATGGTTAGAAGGGAGTGAGGTTCCTGTAGTGAAGGAGGAGGAGTGGGGGTGGTCCTTGGTGCTCTCTGAGCTGGGTACTTGCAGACGTTTCCTTACCCAACTAGGTAATATAATCAGGGCTAGAGGGGAGTGAGATTTGTGTAGTGAAGGAGTAGGAGAAGGGCAGGAGGACTGTGAGGTCCTTGGTGCTCTCTGAGCTTGGTGGTTTTCTTGCAGACATTTCATTACCCAACTAGGTAACCTTATCAGAGCCAGAAGGGAGTGGGGTTTGGGAGGAGGAAGATGGAGGAGGACTGTGAAATCCTTGGTCTTTTCTGAGGGATAACTTTAAAGGGTGGTCTCTGAGTTTGGTGGTTTTCTTGCAGACATTTCATTACCAAACTAGGTAACATTATCAGGGCCAGAAGGGAGTGGGGTTTGGGAGGGGGAGGGGGAGAGGGGAGGAGGACTGTGGGGTCCTTGGCGCTGTCTGAACTGGATAGTTTTCCTGCAGACATTTCCTTACCCAACTAGGTAACATCATCAGGGCTAGAGGGGAGTGGGGTTCCTATAGTGAAAGAGGAGGCAGAGGAGGGCTGTGGGGCCCTTGGTGCTCTCTGAGCTTGCTAGTTTTTTTTCAGACGTCTCCTTATCCAACTAGGTAACATCATCAGGGCTAGAAGGGAATGAGGTTTGGGAGGAGGAGAGGGAGGTGGGGAGGAGGACTGTGGGCTCTTTGGTGCTCTCTGAGCTGGATAGTTTTCTTGTAGATGTTTCCTTGCCCAACTAGGTATCATCATCAAGGCTAGTGAGTGTGGCTTATTCCCCTGTTTATATGCAGTAGTTCTGAGCTGGCTAGTTTTCTTGCAGAGGTTTCATTACTTAACTAGGTAATATTATTATGGTTAAAAGGGAGTGAGGTTCCTGTAGTGAAGGAGGAGGAGGAGGACTGGGGGGGTCCTTGGTGCTCTCTGAGCTGGGTACTTGCAGACGTTTCTTTACCTAACTAGGTAATATAATCAGGGCTAGAGGGGAGTGAGGTTTGTGTAGTGGAGGAGGACGACGACTGTGGGGTCCTTGGTGCTCTCTGAGCTTGGTGGTTTTCTTGCAGACATTTCATTACCAAACTAGGTAACATTATCAGGGCCAGAAGGGAGTGGGGTTTGGGAGGGGGAGGGGGAGGGGGGAGGAGGACTGTGGGGTCCTTGGCGCTGTCTGAACTGGATAGTTTTCCTGCAGACATTTCCTTACCCAACTAGGTAACATCATCAGGGCTAGAGGGGAGTGGGGTTCCTGTAGTGAAAGAGGAGGCAGAGGAGGGCTGTGGGGTCCTTGGTGCTCTCTGAGCTGGGTAGTTTTCTTCCAGATGTTTCATTGCCCAACTAGGTAACATCATCAGGGCTAGTGAGTGTGGGTTATTCCCTTGTTCATATGCAGTAGCTCTGAGCTTGGTTGTTTTCTTGCAGACGTCTTTTTACCCAACTAGGTAACATCATCAGTGCTAGAAGGGAGTGAGGTTTGTGTAGTGAAGGCGTAGGGGAAGGGGAGGAGGACTGTTCACAGATTAGAGGGTGACTTGGGGTCTAAAGGGTTGGCTGAAGGTTCTCTAGGTGGCCTCTGGGACAGGGAGAGGGGCTTTTTCATTCCGAATCTTCCAAGGTTTCAGGTGGGAGCACCCAAAGGTCATGAGGTTTAAGAGTTCTTGCAGAACTTGGGCAGGAAATATTTTGAGCGCAAAGTAATATTTAATGGTTGGGAATTAAGAATGCTCTTGGGATGATGACACTCGGCTATCCTAATAAGAGGTACCCCTTTGGTGGTCTTCGGTTGCGATTCAGTCTATTTATTTTATTTATTAAATTTATTTGCTGCTCTGTTTTGTCACTCCGGGCAGCTTCTTCTGCTGGTTTCCTTGGGATGGGTGGTAACCCCTGGAGCAGAGGTGTCAAACTCAAGGCCTGGGGCCCGGATTCGGCTTGTGGGGTGCTTAGATCTGGCCCACAGGGCTGCCCTGGAGACTTTGAAGGACTGGCCCACAGTGCCAGTGAAAATGGAGTTCAGGAAGGCCGCGTGCAGCCTAGCCAAGCTCCGTTTTGGCTGGCAGTGGATTGCAGGCGGCCGTCGTAGCCGAAAATGGAGCTCGGGAGCCCGTTTCCACTAGTAGAGTGCTTGGGTCTCCACAAGCGCCCCCGACATGAGTGACGTCGCGTTGGCCACATCCATCCTGGCCACACACACCCCCGTCCCCCCCCCAAGGACAAACACAACCCTGATGCGGTCCTCAATGAAATCGAGTTTTGACACTCCCGCCCTAGAGTGAAATGCTTAGAAATGAAACTTTACTCTATTCTTGTGATGGCGAACCTATGGCATGTGTGCCAGAGGTGGCACCCAGAGCCTTCTCTGTGGGCACATGCACCATCATTAGCTGCTTTTCTGGTGTCTGGCACGCCTGCTAGCTGGTCTTCGCTGGTGCCGGAGCACTGGAAAACGGCTTGAAAACGGCCCCAAAACAGGCCATTTTCCAGCCGTTTTCCGGGCTGTTTTCTGGCCGTTTTGAGGGGCGTTCTCAGGCCAAAAACAGGCCTTAAAACGGCCCAAAAACAGCTGGAAAACAGCCCGGAAAACAGTCTGGAAAATGGCCTGTTTTGGGGCCGTTTTCAGGCTGTTTTGGAGGGTGTTTTCAAGCTAAAAACAGGCCTGAAAACAGCCCAAAAAACAGCTGGAAAACAGCCTGGAAAACAGCCTGAAAATGGCCCCCAAAATGGCCCCAAAACAGGCTCTTTTCCAGGCCGTTTTCCGGGCTGTTTTCCAGCTGTTTTTGGGCCGTTTTAAGGCCTGTTTTTGGCCTGAGAACGCCCCTCAAAACGGCCAGAAAATGGCCCCAAAACAGGCATGTGTGCGCCGGCCAGCTGATCTTCATGTTTCCGGGGCTCTGGCACATGCACACACATGCACGCGTGTTCCGGTTTGGGCACTCGGTGCTGAAAAGGTTCGCCATCACTGCTCTATCCTATTTTTTAAATTTTTGCTGATGGACTTTTCCTTTCTTGTTTTGGGGATTGGGCTTAATTTTGCAGGGAGTCGTCCTCGAGGCTCGGAGGATGTCTAACGAGATTGACGATCTTTGGAACTACATGCCCGAAGAAATTATGGCCGGTGTCTTTTCCTTCCTCTCGGTTAAAGACAGATACACGGTTTTACACGTGTGCAAGAGATGGGCTGCGGCTGTGGCTTCCTCTGCGGCTTGGAGTTTTACAGAACTTAGGTAAGAAGAAGGAGGCCGCTGTTGTTGCATATACCATTGGCTGGAGCTCAGGCTTCACGTTAAGCCCTCAATTTGGCTTGGTCATGTGGCATGGATCAGTCTTTAGGGATCATGAGCCTACTGCCCAGCACAATGTGCGAAATCACTATTTATTTAGCGTGTGGCATGTCATACACAGACTAGCAATATAGATTAACATTTCACCCGGATTAGTAAAACACAATAACATATAAGTCAAATACCAACGTCTAGAGATCATCTCCTGCTTGAGCAGGGAGCTGGACTAGAAGATAGACTCCTATGTTATGCCATGCTATTGTTCTGTTCTGTTCTGTTCTGTTCTATTCTATTCTATTCTATTCTATTCTATTCTATTCTATTCTATTCTATTCTATTCTATTCTATTCTATTCCTTAACTTAACTTAACTTAACTTAACTTAACTTACTTAACTTAACTTAACTTTCCTCTAGTCCTTTCCTCTAGTCCTCTATTCTATTCCTCTACTCTACTCTACTCTACTCCATTCTTATTCTATTCTATATTCTCTTCTCTTCTCTTCTATATTCCATTCCATTTCACTCTACTCTACTCCATTCCTTCTTTATTCTATTCTGTTCTATTCTATTCTATTCTATTCTATTCTATTCTATTCTATTCTATTTCTTAATGTAACTTAACTTTCCTCTATTCTACTCTACTCTACTCCATTCTTATTCCATTCTTCTCTTCTCTTCTCTTCTCTTCTCTTCTCCATTCCATTCCATTCCATTCCATTCCATTCCATTCCATTCCATTCCATTCCATTCCATTCCATTCCCATTCCCATTCCCATTCCCATTCCCATTCCCATTTCCATTTCCATTTCCATTCCATTGAAGCACAATATTATTTTTATTGAACATAATAAAGTTGTTAAGTGAATCTGGCTTTCCTACTGACTTTGCTTGTCAGAAGGCCACAAAAGGGGAATCACGTAACCTTGGGACACTGCAACTGTCATAAATGTGAGTCAGTTGGCAAACATCTGAATTTTGATCACATGATCATTGGGATGCTGCAAAGGTCCTAACTCTGAAAAACGGTCATAAGTCACATTTTTCAGTGCCGTTGTAACTTTGAAAAGTCACTAAATGAACTGTTGAAAGTTGAGGACTACCTGTACAAATAGACTTGCAACCACAATTGGGACCAGTATTTACTAAGCAATGCGGTCAAGTGACTTAAGTCCAATTTAACAAAAAAATTTTGTCATTGTTGTTAAACGTATCACTTATATAGTAGTGGCCAAACTTGTGGAAACCTTTTGGGAAAAGTGTATTTTCTAAAACTGCCTAATAACATCACTTCTTTTTTTTTGGAGTAGTACCATAAAATTATATATCAATGGAAAGATAATTTAATCAAGAATGTCATGCAATCACTTTTATGGAGGATTTGCTATTAGAATAGCAGTTACTGTATAGAGAAGAAAAGTGAAACAGGTAGAAAAAAGGAGATACACAAAAATTATCACCATAGAAAAAAAATGAGATATACAGAAATTATCACCATGTCAATACTTAGTTGGGTAACCTTTAGCATGAATGACGGCCTTACAACATCTTCCCATGAAGTGAACCAAGTCTTTGAGTTCTGCAGCTGTTATCATGTGAAACCAAGATTGAATGATGGCTTCTATTAACTGGGTTTTATTGCTGGGTCACTTCTAAGAAGTTTATTTAGTTGGCTCCATAGATTTTCAATGGGGTGAAGGTCTGGGCTCTTCCCAGGCCATTCCAGCAGTGGAATAGGATTATCTTGAAACTCCCACCCAAAAAATGGTGTTATTAGCCATCAAACCTCAAAAAGACACTTTTCCCAAAAGGTTTCCACAATTTTGGCCATTACTGTAGCAATTAGGTGAATCACATGGTGGTTAAACAAAGTTGGCTAATGGTGTGCTTGGTGGAAGCCAGCTGGGAAGGTTGCAAATGATGATCATTTAACTGAGATGCTACAACCATTGTAATTACATGCTGGTTGCCAAGTGCCTGAATTTTGATCGTCTGATCTTGGGGATGTTTCAATAGTTGTAAGTGGAAGGAGCGGCCCAAAATCACTTTTTCCATTGTTGTTGTTGTTGTAATTTTGAATTTAAATTTTCCTTGCTTAGTGATGGAAATTCTGGTCCCAGAAGTAGTCATAAATCAAGGACTACCAGTATCTGCCCAATGTCAACTCGCAAAGCATCCCTGGCCTGCTCTCGAGTTGCCATAGGCAAGGGGGATGGGAAAACGGCGAAGCAGCACAGCAGCCAAAAACAAAAGCACATTCCAGACATATCTCTCTCAAGGCTGTCTCCCAGGGTTATCCACAGTGGCTGGAGGGGAGTGATCTCTACAACCCGCAAAATTGCTCCATTGGAGAATGTGACTGATGACACACCCTGTGGGAGGGGGGGTAACAGGGTCAAGTCTGGGCCGTAAATTACGTGGGGTCAGAGTTGGCTTCACTTGGAACGTGGGGACATGAAGCTCCTAATAAATAACTGGTTTTCTTTTGAAGCTTTGCTCAAGGCTCATGATTTAATTAGGGCCTCCGTCGGAACCGCGACACCCAACCTGGGGGGGCTGAGCATCCAAATGTGCTAAAGTAAAGGCCCCCTGTGAGGTGGGGCTAAAAAAATTGGAGAATTGTGAAAGTGTGTAAGATGTTAGGGGCAGAGGTGAGAAACGTCAAATTCTCTCAATAAATCAAGATCTAAAATTTTCTGTGTGAGCTTCCTTCAGTCTTCTTCTAAGCCTAGCATGGATAAGATCATCCATGATTGGTTTCTTCCAAGAAGATTGTCATTTGTCTCAGGACCGAACGGACATTGTCGTCCAGATGTAGGGCAATTATTTATATTGTGTAATTCAGACCTTGTTCAGCTGCTATTTCTTTTGTCTGTCTTAGGTTTCTCAAACAGACCACAAAGATCTTGCAAAAGATTTTGAGCCATAAATGAAGGCTTACAGACCACAGAAACGGGGGTTCACACAACAGGCTAACTTCCAGCAAGTAACATACATGATGGCTTAGTGACACCCAGTGCCGTAGGAAAAAATGGTCCTGGGAATGAATCTAGTGTTAGAAAAGGCTGTGTTTGGTTTCATTGGTCTATTGCTGCCTTTACGGAATGTATTATAACAGAAAAAAAAACAGAGTTGGAAGGGACCTTGGAGGTCTTCTAGTCCAACCCCCTGCTCTGGCAGGAAACTCTATAGCATTTCAGACAAATGGCTGTCCAATCTCTTCTTAAAAACCTCCAGTGTCTTATGGTTAGATTGGAGGCATATTTGTAATAGTAATGAGTGCATGGGTGTAATTGTAGAAATTGGAATAGAATAGAGCTGGAAGCAGTGATGGAATTCAGCTGGTTCGCACCACTTCGGGAGAACCGGTTGTTAACTTTCTGAGCAGTTTGGCAAACTGGTTGTTGGAAGAAATCATGAGGGCAGAGAACCGGTTGTTAAATTACTTCAATCCCACCACTGCCTGGAAGGGACCTTGGAGGTCTTCTAATCCAACCCGTTATTCAAGCAAGAGACCCTAGACCATTTCAGACAAGTGGCTTTCCAGTCTCTTCTTAAAGGCTCCAGTGATGGAGCACCCACAACTTCTGGAGGCCAGCTGTTCCACTGGTTAATTGTCCTTACTGTTGGGAAGTTTCTCCTTAATTCCAGGTTGCTTCTCTCTTATATTAGTTTCCATCCATTGTTTCTTGTCCTGCCTGCAGGTGCTTTGGAGAAAAAAATTGAACCCCTCTGCTTTGTGACAGCTCCTCAAATACTGGAATACTGCTTTCATGTCGCTCCTAATTCTTCTTTTCTTTAGACTAGACCAGGGATCAGCAACCTGTGGCTCTGGAGCCGTATGTGGCTCTTTTACCCCTCTGCTGCGGCTCCCTGTCACTCAAAATATGCGTCACAACCGCCAATGTGCGACACCCGCTGGCATGCAATTTATTGAGCTTTTCAAACCCTGGTAGGCCAACCATGGATAAATCCAAGAAAAGAAAAGGTTCAGAAGAAAACAGAACGTTTAATTCAACTTCATAGGCTAGTTTTGTGGCTGCTCAAGAGATAGTCAGGCACAGGAAGGATTTTGTGGCTCCCGGTGTTTTCTTTTCTGTGGGAAACGGGTCCAAAGGGCTCTTTGAGTGTTTAAGGTTGCAGACCCCTGGACTAGCCAAACCCAAATCCTGCAACCATTCGTGGTATGTTTCAGTCTTCAGGCCTCCAATCATCTTAGTTGCTCTTCTCTGAACTTTTTCCAAATTCTCAACATCTTTTTTTTTTTAGTATGGTGACCAAAATTGGTTGCAATATTCCAGGTGTTGTCTTACAAGGCTTAGCATGCTCAGTAAACCATGGTTTACTTCTGTGAAGCTAGGAATAGAAGTTTCCCCTTCATTCTAGGTTGCTTCTCTCCTTGGTTAGTTTCCATCCATTGTTTCTTGTCTTGCCTTCTGGTGTTTTGGAGAATAATTTGACCCCCTCTTCTAGAACTGCCCGTTTATAGAATAGCTGTCATCTGGGGCAGGCCCAATTACCAAACCAATAAAAATGTGTATTCCAATCCATCAGGATGGTCTCTAATATTTTGGGGCTAAAGTCGCTGCTATAAGTAGTACGAGAGAGGAGAAAGTTTGCACTACAGATAATTCTCGACTTGCAACCACAACGGGGCCAGAATTTCCATTTCTAAGCAAGGCGATTGGTTCAGTGGGCCATGCTGATCTTGCAACCTTTTTATTGCCATGGTGGTTAAGGGACTTACTGTAGTTGTTAAGTGAGCGGCCCAGTTGTTAAGCGAATACAGGTTGTCCCTGACTTACAACAGTTTTAATGACCGTTCAGAGTTACTAGCGGCACTGAAAAACGTAACTTAGGACCGTTTTCCCCAGTTGCCACCAAGATCACATGATCAAAATTCAGATGCTGGGCAACTGGTTCATACTTACGACGGGTTGCCATGTCCTGGGGTCACATGATCACTTTGTGCTCTCTTGTGACAAGCAAAAGATCAATGTGGAAGCCAGATTCACTTCACAACCAGGTTGCTAACTTATCAACTGCAACAATTCACTTGACGGTGGCAAGAAAAATCGGTGCAAAACTCACTTAATAAATGTCTCACTTAACAACAAAAAGTTTGGTCTCAATCATGGTCGCAAGTCGAGGACTATACCTGTATGGCTTTCCCCATCCTCTCTGCTTGTGGGAAGCCATCTGAGAAGGTACAAATGGTGATTAAAAGGACCCCGAAACTCTAACAGTTCTCATCAATCCATGCTGCTTTTCCAAGTGCCCGAATTTGCGTCAAAGGACGGTGGGAATGCTGTGACATAGCTATAAGTGTGAGGATTGATCTGAAGTCTCTTTTTTCAGGGCTGTTATAATTCGATAGCTAAACAAATGGCCGCAAGTCAAGGAGCACCTGTATGCCAGGGCCAGTGGGCATGGCTTGATGGTCATGTGACTGGGTAGGCATGGTCAACTCAATGTCACATCAAGGGGAGTCATAGTTTTTTGACCATGCCCCTTGTTCCTTCCTCTCAGGCCCAGTTTTGACTCAGTCAGCCTGAGAGAAACATCTCTAGCAAATCTGGCTTTAAGCCATTGTCCGATTATCTCAGAGTCACTGTGACTTTTTGACCAAACAATTCTTTAGGATTTAGCAGAGGTACTGGTCTACCAGGCTTTTAACCGCTTGCAGAGCTGTTCTGGTTTACCCATTTGTTTTTGGAGCGTATTGGTCTACCACCACACTGCCTTTTACCGCTGATCAGCCCTTTGAAGTGCTGCGGCAAGAGTTTAAACAGTTTTTTGCTGCTCTGCCACCACCGAGAGCACCGGAAACCGCTTTCAGGCAGCTTGGCCTCAGTTGCCAATCTACCACCACCGAGCGGTTTACAAGGAGCGGATCGGTTCTAGCCGATCAGTTGGGAGACTTCTTGGCTTCTCAATTTAAAGCGACGGTGTCTTGTTTTTTCTCTCTCTCTTCTTTGTCAAGTGAGCCTTGATTTTTTTTCCTTCTAGCTGATCAGCTGGGACTCGGGAGACAGCGAATAGATTGGGGGCGTGGCCAGGCAGAGGTGGTATTTATCGGTTCTCCGAACTACTCAAAATTTCCACTACCGGTTTGCAAGAACTGGGGAGAACCGGTAGCAACCCACCACTGGCCCAGGTCCTTTTAAATGTACAGGTAGCTCTCAAGGTACGACCACAATTTTGAGCCCAGAATTAATGTTGCTAAGTGAAACATTTGTTAAGTGAGTTTGTCCGACTTCATGATTTTTCTTGCCACATGTGTTAAGTGAATCCCTGCCGTTGTTAAATTAGTCACACGGTTGTTAAGTGAATCTGGCTATCCCCATTGTCTTTGCTTGCCAGAAAGTCACAAAAGGGGATCACGTGACCCCGGGACATTGCCACCGTTGTAAATGTGAATCCGTTGTCAAGCATCCAACTGTAAATCATGTGACCCTGAGGATGCTGCAATGGTCATAAGTATGAAAAATGGTCACAAGTCACTTTTTTCAGTGCTGTTGTAACTTTGAACGGTCACTAAACGAGCTGTTGTTAAGTCGAAGACCACCTGTACAGATAGTCCTTGATTTATGACCACAACTGAGCCCAACATTTCTGTTGCTAAGCAAGACACTTAAGTGAGTTTTGGCCCATTTTGCAAGCTTTCTTGCCACAGTTGTTCCCAATCCTTTTTTTTAATTATAATATAAAATATATAAAAATACTTCATAATAAACTATAATTTATAATATAAAAATGTACAAAATAAAATATAAAATAATACAAATTTTTTTTAAAAATAGTAGGAAATAAAGGAGGGAAAAGGGAAGGGAAAAACGTAGGGAAAAATGGAAAAGAGAACGGAAAGGCATTGACTTCCAACTGGTTTTATTTTTACATAGTAGTATAAACTAGCCTAAGAGGGGCGCGGTGGCTCAGTGGCTAAGATGCTGAGGTTGTTGATCGAAAGATCGGCAGTTCAGCGGTTTGAATCCCAAGTGCCGCGTAACGGGGTGAGCTCCCGTGACTTGTCCCAGCTTCTGCCAACCTAGCAGTTCGAAAGCAGGTAAAAAATGCAAGTAAAAAAATAGGGACTACCACCGTGCACCTTTGGCGTTGAGCTATGCCGGCCACATGACCACGGAGACGTCTTCGGACAGTGCTGGCTCTTTGGCTTTGAAATGGAGATGAGCATCGCCCCCTAGATTCGGGAACGACTAGCACAGTGATGGCTAACCTTTTTGCCGTTGTGTGCCAAAAGCGGGGGGAGTGCGGGAGGGTCGCATGTGCGCATGCCCACACCCATAATTCAATGCCCCCGCCTTCCCGCACATGCGCACATGACACCCCCCCACACAGTCCCCGTGCTTTTGACACGCAATGGCAAAGAGGGCCCAGTAGGCCCATTTTTCGCCCTTCCCAGGCTCCAGAGGCTTTCTAGGTGGGTGAAAATGGCCTTCCCTACCCCACAGGAGGCCCTCTGGAAGCTGGAAATGGCCTGTTTCCCAAATTCACTGGAAGGCCTGTTTTTTGCTCTCTCCAGGCTCCAGAGGCTTTCTAGGAGCCTGGGGAGGGCAAAAATAGCCTTTCTCACCTCCCCGGAGGCCCTCCGGAGGTCGGAAACTGGCCATTTCCCGACTTCTGGTCGGCCCGGAACGCCCAAAAATCAGCTGGCCGGTGCACACATGTGCGCTGGAGATGAGCTAGGACAACGCTCGTGTGCCCACAGATATGGCTCTGCGTGGCACACGTGCCATAGGTTCGCCATCATGGCACTAGCACATATGTGCGAGGGGATCCTTTTTACCTTTATAAACTAGCCATTTCTATAACAACAAACCTCTCCACAATTAGCCCCAGCCGTTAAGTGAATCTGGGTTTCCCCTTTCACTTTGCTTGCCATAAGGTTGCAAAAGAGGATCACGTGACCCCAGGACGTTGCAACCGTCATTAGTACACGCCAGTTGCCAAGCGTCCAAATTTTTGATCGTGTGACCACGGGGGATACTGCGACGGTTGCAAGCTTGAACAACAGCCGTACGTCAGTGCTTTTGTCGCTTTGAACGGTCACCAAACCAAATGGTTGTAAATCGAGGATAATCTGTAAACGAGGTTGCAAGGACCTCCACTGTTCTGTTTTGGGGAGCTTGCTAGGTGGCCTCATTAAGGTTTCTTTGTCCCTCCCACACCCCATCCTTTCAGTTTTGACTTCGAAGAGGAAGAGGAAGCCTGCATATTTAGGACGTTACACCCGTACCTGGTCCATATCAGACACCTGAAGATTGTACTGAACCAGTACTTGGAGTTAAACCGAAGACTTGCCACCCAAATCATGGACATGCTGGCCCATAAGAGAGTCAAGCTTCGGGCGCTGCACATTATCTGCCAGGGGTTGAGTCCTTACTTCTACTCTGGCCAAGACCTCCTGCAAAGCGTCCGCCTGCTTTGCCAATGCAACCATAAGATCGATCTGCAACACGTCGACTTTCGGCAAATGCCCTTCATCCTGGACAACGGCACGGTGCTTCTCCTGGCTTCCAAGAACCCAAACCTTCGCACCTTCCTGATCAACAACCGAGCTCCTGGAGTCATCATCCTGAAACCGGAGACCATCGTGGAGGTGGCACGGATTTGCCCGAAACTGACGGTTTTAGGTGTCTATTACACCAGCCTGTCGGAGGGCCTGTTCCAAGAACTGGTGAAACCCGACAGGGGACCGTTCCAATGTCTAGATGTTTTGTACGGAGGTCTGGAGAAGCACATTCCGGAAGAATGTTGGGCCGCGATGAGCAAGAGACACCCCCACTTCCGGGTGAAGTTTGAATTCGCCGCCATGGTGGACCCCACCAAGATCTCCAGCGTCCTGAAGGCCAGCATTCCCATTAAGTCCCTGCAGTTCAATTACCTTCATTACGTGACGGATCAGCTGAGGCTGATCACCAACTGCTACAGCCAGACGGTGGAGAGGCTCATCCTTTACACGACCGCTTCAGATGCTGTCAACTCCTCCCTGATCGAGTTGGCCAAGAAGTGTGGGCGCCTGAAGGAGGTGCATTGCTACTGCGTGGTTAGCCAAGCCGTGGTGGACGCGTTTCTCTTGTACTGCCCTCACTTGAGGAACTACACCCTGTCCACCACACTCTTGTCTTCTATGTTACCAATATTGTGCCCTTAACTTTGGCACAAGGTACCAGGTGAATATCCCCCCTGGTTCTGAAGCATAAATGCAACCACGATTTGGGACGTAAAAGGGGGTACGGATGCACATTCTTCCCTCAGAGTGAACAATTTATATAAAATTGTTTTTTTATGGCTTTTTAATATATATATATATATACCGGTAAATTGCTTTCTTTTATTTTGATATTGCTGCACAGATCCATTTTATAAATCGCCTGATCCAGGAACGTTCATAAAGGATCTTTGCTTTTTTTTAAAAAATAATAATAATAATCTCTCTCTATGCACAGTCACATCACAGAAGGAAGAGCACAGAATTCTTGGGGACAATGCCTGATTAGGTTTACTCTGCATTCTGGATTCTAATTCAGTTGCAGATTTTAATACTTTCTTGTTATTTGGTAAACACCATGGTCACTTGTGTTTCACAATAAAGATTTGAATATAACGAACAGTTTATAATGGTCTTGCTGTTCCCTTAAATCTTTGCCTGGACAATTAAAAAAAAATCACTTTTAAAAATCACATGTAGGTCCATGTAGTTAGAGATGCCGAAGCCTGTTGTCTCAAGGTTTTAAGAAACTTCTGAGCATCTCTAGATTTTGCTGCTGACTTGTGGTTTCTCTCAGGATGTAAAAAACTACTGTTTCCAAAATGGAAAATTCTTTTTGGCATTCTGTTTTTAATGGCATTGAAAGTAAAGTTCTTTCTGGAGATGCGCGGGTAGTCCTTGCTTAATGATCAGTTGCTTAGCAACCATTCAAGGTAGGATAAACACCCCACTCCCCCCCCCCCAAAAAAAAGGTACTTATGACCTGATTCCACTCGCTGCACCGTCTCTGCAGTTTTTCAGGCACTTGGCAACTGACTCACCTTTATACCCAGTTGAAGCATTCTTGTGGTCACGTGAGCACAATTTTACGTCTTCGGTTTTCCTCCTCCCCCTCCCGCTCCCACCGCCTCCTTTCTAGCACTGATGATATTAACTAGTTGGGTAATGAAACATCTGCAAGAACCCGAGCAGGGGTGGGTTCTAAATTTTTTTACTACCGGTTCTTTGGGCATGGCTTATTTTGTGGGTGTGGCTTGGAGGTCATGTGACTAGGTGGGCGTAGCTAGCTGGTCAGAGTCATTTCTGGAAGGTCCACGCACTTACGACCAGTCCTCGCACTTACGACCCGAATCATTTGTTTGCTTTTAACACTGATCAGCTGTAGGGCGGCCCTTTGAAGGCCCGCGGCAAGAGTTTAAACAGTTTTTTTCCCTCTAGTCATCAGCTGGGACTCAGGAGGCAGCAATAGATTGGGGGTGGGGCCAAGTAAAAGGTAAGAATAACGTGGGGGTGGGTGGGAGGGAGGGGAGAACTGGTTCAGTGACGTCATATTGTCACCGCTACCCGGCTCGGCTGAACTGGACCGAACCGGGAGGAACCCACCACTGAACCCGAGAGCACCAAGGGCCCCACGGTCCTCCTCTTCTCCCTCCCACAAACTCCACTCTTTCTAGCACTGATGATGTTAGCTAGTTGGGTAATGAAATGTCTGCAAGAAAACAACCAAGCTCAGAGCACCAAACCTCACAGTCTTCCTCCTCCTCCTCCTCCTCCTCCAGCTCCTCCACGTAAACCCCACTCCCTTCTAGCCCAGATCATGTTACATAGTTGGATAATGAGATTTCTGCAAGCAAGCTCAGAAACACCAAGGACCCCACATTCCTCCTCCTCCTCTCTGCAAACCCCACTTGCTTCTAGCACTGATGATGTTACCTAATTGGGTAATGAAACGTCTGCAAGGAAGCACCTCAGGCTCAGAGAGGACCCCTCATTTCAACCCTGAGCTACAAATCTTCTCTTCAACAGCTGCCCTTCGTTTATTCTGACAGGTAGCAGGTTTCTCTCCTGATGATGCCATTGTTCCTTGGCTTAGCTGCCCTAAGTCACCAACACCTTCAGGGTTTTATCAGATGAAAAGGTGGTCCAGAAACCGCCCGGAACAAATTAATGCAGCCCACCTGAAGGGGCTAGTTAGGCGCAGAGACTGATTTTCACTTCTCTCCTGCCAGCTGTGTAAGCACAAAAGTGTCTTAAAAAGAGTGTCTTAAAAAGAGCCTTGGTAGTACAGTGGTCCAAAGCACCCTGTTATTAAGACCAGCTGCCTGTAATTACTGCAGGTTCGAATCTCCCCAGGCTCAAGGTTGACTCAGCCTTCCATCCTTTCTAAGGTAGGTAAAATGAGGACCCAGATTGTGGGGGCAATAAGATGACTTTGTATAAAAATATACAAAAGGATGAAGGCTATTGCTTAACGCTTTGTAAGCTGCCCTGAGTCTCCGGAGAAGGGCGGCATATAAATCAAATTAAAAAAAACAAAAGAGTGAGTGAGTGAGTAGGTATTCCCATTTCCTCTTCTCTCTCTCTCTCTCTCTCTCTCTCTCCCGCCCCCCCCCCCCCCCCCCGTGATTTGCTGACCACCTGTGTTTGTGCAATCCCCGTGTATTCTCTTTGCATGATGTTGCATCTTTTTTCATGGCATTGTGCAGTTGAAAGCAGGGAGCTTTCGCTCAGAGTATTGTCGCCGTGTCGTTTCCCCCCCCACCCCCCCCAACCCCCATTAGCTATGTCTGCATATTGTGATGTGTTTTGGGAGCTGAGCCAATGCCTCTGCTGATAGGACCCCTATGGGGAAAAGGGGTGTTTTCTCAGCTCTGCCTGGGACACTAAATGGCTCTTTTTTCCCTTCTGATCTATGCAAAAGAGAAGGGGGGGGCATTGTTGCAAAAAAAAAACAAAAAAACCCCCACGATGGTGTGAGAGTTAGTTTTTGTGAGTTGCGGCAGCATGCAGGACTCATCCACAGCCCTTGCTATGGACGGTTACACCAGCAATGTGCCAGCGTTTCTTACTAAGTTGTGGACTCTGGTTGAAGATCCCGAAACCAATCACCTTATCTGCTGGAATACGGTGAGTTGAGCTTTTGTTTGGCGGGGTGGGTGGGGAGATTTCAACGGGTGACCGAATGCACTCCAAAGTGCTTGGAATACTGCATGGGGTTTTGCTCAACGCAATTATTTAAAAAAAAAAAGAAAAAAAGATGTTGAGATTCTGGAAAGAGTTCAGAAAAGAGCCACAAAGAGGATTAGGAGGCTAAAACTGATGAAGAGCTTTGGTAGTACAGTGGTTTAATGCACCCTGTTATTAACACCAGCTGTCTGCAATTACTGTAAGCACGAATCTCCCCAGGCTCAAGGTCAGCCTTCCATCCTTTCTAAGGTAGGTGAAATGAGGACCCAGTTTGTGGGGGCAATAAGCTGACTTTGTATAAATATACAAAAGGATGAAGGCTATTGCTTAACGCACTGTAAGCCGCCCTGAGTCTCCGGAGAAAGGCGGCATATAAATCAAATTAAAAAAAAAAACCGATTGCGGGAATTGGGTATGTCTAGTAGTTTAATGGGAAGAAGGACTAGGGAGTGACAGGATAGCAGTGTTCCAGTATTGGAGGGGCTGCCACAAAGAAGAGGGGGTCAATTTATTTTCCAAAGCACCAGAAGGCAGGACAAAGAAACAATGGATGGAAACTAATCAAGGAGAGAAACAACCTAGAACTAAGGAGAAACTTCCTAACAGAACAATTAATCAGTGAGACGACTTGCCTTGAAAAGTTATGCGCGGTCCATCACTGGAGGCTTTTAAGAAGAGACTGGACAACAATTTGTCTGAAACTGTATAGGGTCTTCTGCTTGAGCAGGAGGCTGGACTAGAAGACCTCCAAGGTCCCTTCCAACTCTATGGTCTGATAGTCCATTCCTGTCAAAGCAGTTGGCAGGAATTCAACATGAAGTGTTTTTAGGACTGCCTATGCATCTCGGTTTGTGTGTTTCTTCACTCTGTCTGAATGATCATAGCTATCTTGTTTTACTCGGAACAATTCCAGTCTACTTGACCTGTTGAGTTCCAAGGAAGGTCTGGTCCTTAAGAGGTTGACAAACCTTTTGGGCTGGGGCTGAAGTCTAAATTATTTTGTAGTCCCCCCCACCCCCAACTCAAGATCTTTGATTCTGAGTGGATGACTGTAACAGGGGTGGTTATATCAGCCATGGCAATAATGACAAAGGTGATAAGCATACTAATTTTGAAAGAAGGTCTCGAGGTCTCAAAGTAGCTCTTGTGATGGACTCACCAGATCACAAAAAGCCTCATTTAGTGGAAGGCAAATAGATTAAATTTATGTTCCTCTTATTCCGTCCACCAATTGATCTCTACTTCAGGAAATTATTGTGCTCCATGAAAACATGATTGCAAACAGATACGCTAAAGGATTGTACTGCATGCCATGTTTCAGAGATAGATAGATAGATAGATAGATAGATAGATAGATAGATAGATAGATAGATAGATAGATGATAGATAGATGATAGATAGATGATAGGTGGATGGATGGATGGATAGATAGATACTGTGTTTCCTTGAAAATAAGACCCTGACTTATATTTTTTTGAACCCTGAAATAAGTGCTTGGCCGTATTGCCATGTGCTCAAAAGCCCGATTGGACTTATTATCAGGGGATGCCTTATTTTGGGGGAAACAGGATAGATAGATAGATAGATAGATAGATAGATAGATAGATAGATAGATAGAAAGATGATAGATAGATAGATAGATAGATAGATAGATAGATAGATACTGGTAGATAGATAGATACCGGTAGGTAGATACTGGTAGGTAGGTAGGTAGGTAGGTAGGTAGGTAGGTAGGTAGATAGGTAGATAGGTATTAGGTAGGTAAATAGATATTAGGTAGGTAGGTAGGTAGATACAGAGATACAGAGATAGATGCAGAGATAGATATAGAGATAGATATACTGCAGATGGATAAGTATAGATAGATAGAGATAGGGAGAGAGACAGAGTATATAGAGATGATAGATAATATAGATGATAGGTAATGGATAGATTGATCATAGATAATAGATGCTGATAGATGATAGCTATAGAGATAAATAATGATAGATGGATAGATGATAGCTAGCCTAGATGATTGATAGATGATAAATATAGACAGAGGATGATAGATGGATAGATGATGGCTGAGAGAAAGAGGGAGAGAGAGAGAGAAATTAGGAGAGACTTTGATGGGACAATTGGTACATGTGGTTAGGTTGCTTTTTCTGTTCAGGTCCATCGTCTTTGTCATTGCAAAATAAATCCATTCCTTGTAGCCAACTCTCTTAACGTCTGTTTTAAAATAGCTCATGTAAAGTCTAATTCTTTTCACTGCTGAACAGTTGATACCTTAAGATTTTCTCCTTGTATTTCATTGAAAATGTCCTTCCTAATTTGATTCCTTTGTCCTGGGTCCTCCTTTTCAGAGGAACATCCCAGCGCATTAGTCAGACATGTGCCTATATAAACCCACTGGTAAGAACAGCGTAAAAGAGAATAGCTTACCCAGAAGCCACAAATCAATTATTCTGTATTGGTTTCACAGTTTATATAACTTGCCCCAGTTTGTAGACTCTAGATGACATCCAGGAGAGGAAAAAAAATGCAAATAAAAATAATAAAGGTTCCCTTTGCACGTACATGCTAGTCGTTCCCGACTCTAGGGGGCGGTGCTCATCTCCGTTTCAAAGCCAAAGAGCCAGCGCTGTCTGAAGACATCTCCATGGTCATGTGACTGGTATGACAACGCCAAAAGCACACGGAACGCCGTTACCTTCCCACCAAAGGTGGTCCCTATTTTTCTACTTGCATTTTTTGACCTGCTTTCGAACTGCTAGGTTGGCAGAAGCTGGGACAAGTCACGGGAGCTCACCCCGTTACGCGGCACTAGGGATTCGAACCGCTGAACTGCCGACCTTTCGATTGACAAGCTCAGTGTCTTAGCCACTGAGCCACTGCATCCCTTTAAAATAATAAGAGATGCAATTAATTGAAGAGCTCCAGGTGTAATCAGAGGCATTTCAATCCCGGTTTACAAATACAGTGGATTTTTGCAGCCTTACAAAATGCTAGATGGGAAGGGTATGCCATAAATCTATGGAAAACACCTCTGGATGATTTGCATGTATAAGGAAGTTGTTTTTTTAAAAAACAAAAACAAAAACTTATATACTGTTCAGCTGCCAGTCCAGATGGCAGGCTTCCCTAAGCATCTTTTAGGATGAATAATGGATTTTGCTGCCCATAAACTAGAACTATAACTTTCGAACCATATCACACCTTGAATGTTATGTACTCATATCACACTCTGTATATTATGTAAATCCAAATATTTATTTATTTATTTATTTATTTATTTATTTATTTATTTATTGGTTCGATTTATATGCCGCCCTTCTCCGGAGACTCAGGGCGGCTTCCAATGCGTTAAGCAATAGCCTTCATACTTTTGTATATACCTGCTTAGTGGGGCTTTGCCCCCCCCCCCAGTGGTGTTCTTTTTTATACAAAGTCAGCTTATTGCCCCCACAAACTGGGTTCTCATTTTACCTACCTCGGAAGGATGGAAGGCTGAGTCAACTTTGAGCCTGGTGAGATTTGAACTCGCAGTAAATTGCAGGCAGCTGTTGCTACTTTAACAGCACTTTAGTCCGCTGCTTCACCAAGGCTCCTCAGTCCTCCAGGTCATGGTTGTCCCAAAGGTGCTTTTTCAAGAGGCCACTGGACTTTCTTGGTTTTTTTCTTGAAGACGTTTTGCTTCTCATCCAAGAAGCTTCTTCAGGTCTGAAGAAGAAGAAGAAGCTTCTGGGATGAGAAGCGAAACATCTTCACAAAAAACCCCAGAAAGTCCAGTTGCCTCTTGAAATGGGACAAATATACTGCTCTTTGTGTGTTTGCAGACATTTTATTTCTGCTTATCTAATAAAGGAAGGATCTTTAAGCTATTAGTGTGTAAACACAAAATTAAAATGGGAAAATCAAATAGCTAGAAAAGCATGAAGAAAATGGAATGTGGTACGATTGGCCTAGAGGTGGAGGTCTTGCCTCACAATAAGGAGGTTGTGAGTTTGATCCTAGGTAGAGGCTGATATTTCTCTCTCTGGGCACAATGAAGAATATATCTGCTGAATAAAACTCCGCATCGGCGACAGGAAGGGCATCTGGCCATTAAAACATTCTGCTAGCTCCATTCAGACTCCACCCCGCAAGGGATTATGGGGTTGTTAAATGGAGATGATGATGAAGAAAATGGAACGGAAAACTTGCTGGTCAGTGGAGAAAAATCTGGTTTACCAAATCTACATACCTGGCCTGCTGTGTTTCAGAGACCAGGTGTCTGCTTACTCAATCAAGGAATCCCATGACATTTTTAGCCAGCCTTCCTTAACAAGCTGTCTTCCTCATGCGTAGGTTTTAATGCCCAGAATTCCCCAACCAGCATGATAAAGTTCAAAATTTCTGGGAACCCAAAGTCAGGGGTGGGATTGAAAAATTTTAGCAACCAGTTCTCTGCCCGGTTGCTGGGGGGGTGTGGCCATGGGGGTGTGGCCTAGTCGGCTTCCTGCACCATGGCGGTGTTTGCCCTCCCCAGGCTCCGGAGGCTTTCCTCGAGCCACTGGGAAGGCGAAAATGGGCTCCCACGGGCTCCAGAGGCCCTCCGAAGGCCGGAAATGGGCCCATTTCCAGACTTCCAGTAGGCCCGTTTTTCACCCTCCCAGAGCCTCCACGTGGGCCCTGCACTTACCTGGCATCCAAAACGGGCCATGTGGAGACTACTGGGAGGGGAGGGGCGGGGTGAGCCAGTCCTTGCAACTACCGGTTCAGCGAACCAGATTAAAATTAACATCCGTTTCCCCCTAACTGGTCCGAAACGGCTGAATCCCATCCCTGCCCGAAGTCCACATATCTAACAGTACCTGTAGCCTTTGACCTACAACCATTCATTTAGCAATCATTTGAAGTTAGAATGGCACTGAAAAAAGTTCAGTGGAACCTCACTGAGGTTACGACGGAACCTCATACTTACAACCATTGTGGCGTTCCTGCAATCAGGTGATCAAAATTCGGGTGCTTTGCAGTGTCCCAGGCTCACCTAATCTGCAACCTTCCCAACCAGTTTCTAACAAGCAATCTCTATTGGCAGAAGCCAAATTTGCTCATCAGGGCATAATTCGCTTAACAACTGGAATAATTCGCTTAACAACCGTGGGAAAAAAGAACATAAAATCAGGCATGGCTCATTTAACATTCACTTTGCTTGCCAGTGGAAATTCTAGTTACAACTGTGGTCCTAAGGCCAGAGCTCACTATAACAACATTGCCAAAAAGGCATTAAGAGTTGTTAACCTAATCTTGCGAAGCTTCTTCTCCGGTAATACTATGCCACCTTCGGTCTGATCTAAACGTAGTACACAAAATTATCTGCTACAATGTCCTACCTGTCAGTGACTACTTCAGCTTCAGCCACAACAATAACACAAGCACACAAGAGATACAAGCTCAAGGTAAACTGCTCCAAACTTGATTGCAGAAAATATGACTTCAGCAGCAGAGTGGTCAATGCCTGGAAAACACTACCTGACCCTGTGGTTTCACAGGTTCTTCCATTTGGGCAAGAGCTCCTGGTGTCCACTCAAGTGGAGGAAAGGCCATCTGTCCCAAGTGTCTATGGAGATTCTCAATCATCCAGGTCGTGGTTGGTCCAAAGGTGTCTTTCCAAAAGGCAACTGGACTTTCTTGGGTTTTTTTTTTTTTTTGAAAACATTTTGCTTCTCATCCAAGAAGATTTTTCAGTTCTAGCTGAAGCACCTATGAGACTACCCCTCCAAGAGGAAAAAGGCCACCTGGAGTCCCAGTTATTATCTACAGCGTTTCTGAGGTCAATTCCCTGTTGTCAAAACATCTGACCTGGGAGGCAAGATGCTTCTTTACAATCACTTACCACACAGGTATGTGGAGGGCAGAGGTCCATGAAGTTCAAAAATTGAATTGGGGAACTGCACCTGGCACTCCCCAAAAGCTTCCCCACCCCCTGCTCAAATAAAGGGCCTCGAGATTGGAACAAAGAGTTGTGGGTGCCTCCAACATTGGAAGTTTTTGAGAAGAGATTGGACAAACCTTTTTTTCTGAAATGGTACAGGGCAGTGATGGCTAAACTTTTTGCAGTCGCGTGCCAAAAGCAGGGGTCGCATGTATGCATGCCCACACCCATAATTCAATGCACCCCGTGTATGCGCATGTGACCCCCGTGTGACCCCTGCTTTTGGCACACAATGGCATGGTGTGCCCAGTAGACAGGCTTTTCACCCTCCCCAGGCTCCAAAGGCTTTCTTGGAGCCTGGGGAGAGCGAAAACGGCCTCCCCACCCCCAAGGCCCTCCAGAGGCCAGAAACGGCCCATTTCCCGACTTCCGGTGGGACTGGAAGGTCTGTTTTTTGTCCTCCCCAGGCTCCAGAGGCTTTCTAGGAGCCTGGGGAGAGAGAAAACGGCCTTCCCCACCCCCCTGGAGGCTCTCCGGATGCTGGAAACAGCCCATTTCCCGACTTTTGGTGGGCCCGGAAGGCCCAAAAATCAGCTGGCCGGTTCAGGCATGTGCGCTGGAGCTGAGCTAGGGCAACGCTCGTGTGCCCAAAAATACGTCTCTGCGTGCCACCTGTGGCACACATGCCATGGGTTTGCCATCATGTGTATAGGGTTTCCTGCTATGTGTTAGTTGTTCCCGCCTCTAGGGGGCGGTGCTCATTTCCGTTTCTAAGCCAGCGCTGTCCGAAGACGTCTCTGTGGTCATGTGGCTGGCATGGCTCAAAGCCAAAGACGCACAGAACGCTGTTACCTTCCCACCAAAGGTGGTCCCTGTTTTTCTACTTGCATTTTTTACGTGCTTTTGAACTGTTAGGTTGGCGGAAGCTGGGACAAGTCATGGGAGCTCACCCCGTTACGCGGCACTAGGGATTTGAACCGCTGAACTGCCGACCTTTCGATCGACAAGCTCAGCATCTTAACCACTGAGCCACCGTGTCCCTCTTAGGCTAGTTTATACTACTATGTAAAAGTAAAACCAGTTGGAAGTCAATGCCTTTCCGTTCTCTTTTCCATTTTTCCCTACGTTTTTCCCTTTCCTTTTCCCTCCTTTATTTCCTACTATTTTTTTGTATTTTTGTATTATTTTATATTTTATTTTGTACACTTTTATATTATAAATTATAATTAGTTTATTATGAAGTATTTTATATTATAAATTATAATATATATTTTATATTATAATAATAATAAAAAAAGGAATGGGAATAACTGTGGCCAAGAAAGCTTGCAAAATGGGTCAAAACTCACTTAAGTGTCTTGCTTAGCAACAGAAATGTTGGGCTCAGTTGTGGTTGTAAATCAAGGACTATCTGTACAGGCGAACTGCCGACCTTTCGATCGACAAGCTCAGCCTTTTAGCCACCGAGCCACCGCATCCCTACTAGAGTGCAGTACTGCAGGATAATTCTGCCCACTGTCAGCAGTTCGATCCTGACCAAAGACTCAAGGTTGACTCAACCTTCCATCCTTCCGAGGTTGGTAAAATGTGGACCCAGATTGTTGGGGGCAAATATGCTGACTCTGTAAACCACTTAAAGGGGGCTGTAAAGAACTGTAAAGTGGTATATAAATCTAAATTTTATTATATACCTCTTTACCTATATACCTGATTTTATGATGGGTTTTTAAAATTTGAAATTGGTTTTAAATTGTAATGTTTTAAATTATGGGCCAAATTATTTAATTATTTTAAATCTATTTTAACTTTTGTATATAAAGTGTTTTACTTGGCTGTTCAGCGCCCTGAGTCCGAAAGGAGAAGGGCGGTATAGAAATTTGAAAAAAATAAAATAAAATAAAAATAAATAAAATAAGTGCTATTTCTATTGCTATCATTCTACCGTTTAGATCAGTGTTTGTCAACCTTGGAAGCTGGAAGATGGATTCTGGGAGTTGAAGTCCACCCATCTTCAAGCTTCCAAGGTTGACAAACACTGATTTAGATGGATTGTAGAAGGGCCAAGGTTATCAATGAATGCAACTATGATGGCGGTCGTCTCCAATAAAAGATGATCAATGGCCGGGAGCCACAGTTGGCGTGGCTTCCTGGCTGTGCTTGTGAGCTTCGCAAATGTGCTGGCTACTCTTGACACACAATGACGGACTGACTCAGCCCTTGGGTTGATCGAGCAGGGCAATCTGATAACCGCCATGCCTGGGGAAACCTTTGTCATCCCGCTTGAATTTATCAGCTTTCAGAGTTGCTGAACTGTCATCCTGTATGCCAGCTCTGGTGAAAACATGGCTTTTCCAGAAAACTTTGAATCAGAAAAATTCCTGGAAATTTTTTTTTTTCCTGGGCATACAAAGATGATTTGAATGATCATAGTTTCTACATCACCTGCATAAATATTTTAAGCTATATTATTTGATGTGAAAGAAAAAGATCAGTTAAATCTACCCTATTTTATGAGGTCTGAACAGTGTATTCCAAGAAGTTAAAAGCTTGGGAAGCTGGAGAAAAGTGGTTTACAGATTAACAGAGTTGGAAAGGACCTTATAGGCCATCTAATCCAACCCCCCACCCAAGCAGGAGACCCTCCACCATTTCTGACAGATGGCAGTTCAGTCTCTTCTTGAAAGCCTCCAGTGATGAAGCTCCCACAACTTCCGAAGGCAACTTCTGTTCCATGGGTTGATTGCTCTCACTGTCAGAAAATTTCTCCTCATTTCCAGGTTGAATCTCTCCTTTTTCAGTTTCCATCCATTATTCCTTGTCTGACCTTTGGGTGCTTTGGAAAATAGCTTGACCCCCTCCTCTCTGTGGTAGCCCCTCAAATATTGGAATGCTACTATCCTGTCTCCCCTGCTCCTTCTCTTCACTAGACTAGCCATGCTCAACCGTTTCCTGCAACCATTCATCGTATGTTTTAGCCTCCAGCCCCCTAATCATCCTGGTTGCTCTTCTCTGCACTTTTTCTAGAGTCTCAACATCTTTTTTATAGTGTGGGGACCAAAACTGGATGCAGGATTCTAGGGGTGGCCTTACTAAGGCTTTGTAGAGTGGTTTCAGTAGCTCCCTTGATCTTGATTGTATCCCTCTGTTAATGTAGTTTAGGATTGAATTGGCTTTTTTGGCTGCTGCCTCACACTGCTGGCTCATATTTAGCTGGTTGTCCACTAACACTCCAAGATCCCTCTCACAGTTTCTGCTATTAAGCCTCGTTTCACCCAGTCTATATCTGTACTTTTGGTTTTTCTTGTCTAAGTGTAAGACTTTCTCTGGACTGTTGGAAATAATTTTTGGGCGTGACATAGTGAGATAATGCATGATCTCATCTTAAAGTTGCCAAGGATGAGAAATGGCCTTACAGAGATCTTTTAAGGCAAGGCTAGCATCCGACCAACCTTGACTAAGTCCTCTAAAAATTAAGTAGGGTTAGATTTGGGGTTTTTTTTTTCTTCCAGGGTCGTAGGGAAGTAAAATCAGTACCCTGAAGAAATCAACGTTAATCATTTCTATATTATTGCCAAAAAAAATTGACATTTTTTCCCCATCGATGGAGACAGAGGGTTTTTGAAGGAGCGTCTAATGCTGTCTTGCTTTATTTTATTTATTTCTCCTTTCAGAATGGCACCAGCTTCCATGTTTTCGATCAGAGTCAGTTTGCCAAGGAAGTCCTGCCCAAATATTTCAAGCACAACAACATGGCGAGTTTCGTCCGCCAGCTGAATATGTGTAAGTGACACTGGAAACTCAAGTGGGGATTTGGGGCTCCTCTGAATGCTACCGTACTACACCTCCCCTCATCCCTAGCTACTAAACGAATGTTAAGTTGTAAGTTGAGGAATACCTGTGTCCCTGACAAGCTGCTGGCTTGCTTTGAGCTGAAGTCTGCAGTTTGATGATGCAAGAAAAAAGACCAAAGTAGAAGGCAGGAATGCCCGATTTTATTACATTTTTCCCACGGTTGTTAAGCAAATCACTGCAGTTGTTCAACAAACCACATGGTTGTTAAACAAACCTGGTTTTGCTTACTAGAATTGCAAGGAATAATTGCACCTGAATGGCAATCACATCACTGCAGGAGGTGCTGCGATGGTCATAAGTCTGAGGAGTGGTAATAATTCCTTTTTCCTTCCCAATGTATTCCAATATAAATTCGCATAGTCATTAAAAGGATGGTTGTAAGTTGAGGATTCCCTGTCTTGCATAATTCAAATCAATATTTTTCAAACTTGGGAACTTTAAGAGGTGTGGACTTAAACTCCCAGAATCCCCCGATATTTCATCCAGTATTTGGGTTAACTTGAAAGGATAAACTGCTCAATTGTTAAACGGAGGGCATACAAATTTAATAAATAAATAAGAATAAAATAAAACTATACAGAATAGAAAATACAGTGTCTTTTGTATGGATAATCCATAGGGCTATTATTATTGTTATTTATCTTATGGTAATTTATATTATAAACTTATTGGCAGTTTAGAAGCAAAAAGAAAATTGTCTTCCAAAACGTATCTAAAATTATACATAAAAATTTATTAAAAATTTATAAAATTATAAATAAAGTTCCTATAATTGCATGTGCTTAGTCACAGAAGGTTCTCTTTATTTTTTCAATACAGATAGTCCTCGACTTATGACCACAATTGAGCCCAAAATTTCCATAGCTAAGCCAGACAGTTGTTAAGTGAATTTTGCCCCATTTTAACGACATTTCTTGCCAGAGTTGTCAAACAATTCCCTGCAGTTGTTAAGTGAGTCACATGGTTGTTAAGTGAACCTGGCTTCCCCATGGACTTGGCTTGTCTGAAGGTCACAAACGAGGATCACATGACCCCAGGACACTGCAACTGTCATAAGTACAAGTCAGTTGCCAAGCATTTGAATTTTGATAATGTCACTGCAAGGATGCTGCAAGCATCCGAATTTTGATCATGTGACCATGGGGATGCTACAGTGGTCACTGATGTAAAAGCCAGCCATGAGTTCATGTTGACAGCTCTCGAAAATTTGATAGAATTAGATTTGGCTAGTACTGTAATAAGAGACTACCAGGGAATCCTAGAAGCAGAAACTGCAGAAGTGGGATTCAGCCGGTTCGTACCAGTTCTGGTGAACCGGTAGTTGTGACCTGGCTCTATGCTGTCCTATTTAGCTGTGTTTTTAAAGCCATGTACATGCGTGCAAGCGCGTGTGCTAACAAAGCCCATGCGCAGAAGGCTACACGCATGCATGGAAGGCACGCGCACGAGTGAAGTAAGTGCCCGCACACATCTTTAGTGCTGGGGCGAACCGGTTGTTAAATTATGTGAAGCCCTCCTCTCAGAAACTGGATTAAGAAGTTGGAAAAAAAAATAACTTGGTTGGCGGCAGTGCCATTCGATGTTCGTGTTACAGACAAGAAAACAATAATTTCACCTTCCCCGACTTGGTCTCTGCTCTCCACCCATCCATCCTTTTGGTGATCAGATTGATGCGTTATTCTCGTTGTGTTTCTTTGTCATTGTTTATTGTTTATTTTATCATTCTAGTGTGTCACTTCGGTTTATTTTTTATATTTCTTCCTTTTTTTTATTGCGAGCTGCTGTTGTGACCTAGGCCCAAGTAGTTATGACCAGACACAATCAGTCCTAAACAAACATATTTTATTAGAACAGTTGAGAATTACTTCATTCTCAGTTTAGTCCAAAACAAATCCTTCATAAACAGTCCTTCGGCCTTATCACCAACCTTTGTCTTATTTGGCACCCTGCCAAAGCCTTTTCTTGGCAAAAATTCAGAAGCAAGAGATTCCAACAAGAAACAAAATGTAGCAATTTTGCTTTCCTACAAAGGTCCCAAGAGCGGTTGCTGCTCTTTTAAGCCTTCTTAAAGGGAGGGGCCAATCATCTCCTGGCCTTACTCCCAAGTCGTCCTTTTTGCTTTAGCTGCTCTTGCCTTCTGGCAGCTTTTCGCATGCATGCACTAGGAACAGGCTCCTCCTGTTCTTCTGCCTCTCTGCTATCCGCCTCTGGAGGCTCCGGAGTCCGTGCATTGCTCCCAGATGGCCCTGGCCCCATCTCTGCCTCCAACGCAGAGCCCTCGTCTGGGCCTTCCCCAGCCTCCAGGACTGGCCCATGGTCCTCCCCAGCCTCCTCACTGTCCGACTCCGCTGCCAGCTCCACAGGCTGCCAGCGGACCACAACAGCTGCCGAGAGTAGCCCCCGGGGCGAAATAGTTGGCAAATAAATTTAACAAATAATAATAATGACACAAATTGAGTCTAAGTCTACCACGTCCCTTGAGGTCAGTCTGGATTTGAGGGATGCTTGTTTTCTTTAAGTAGACCAATTACAGATGGTCCTTGCCTTACAACAGTGCATTTAGTGACCGTTCACAGTTACAACAGCCCTGAAAAAAGTGACTCATGACCGTTTTTCACACATCCGTTGCATTATCCCCTTGGTCACATGATCAAAATTCAGATGCTTGGCAACTGGTTCATACTTATGACGGTCACAGTGTCCCGGGGTCACGTGATCCCCTTTTGCAACTTTCTGACAAGTAAAGTCAATGGGGGAAGCCAGATTCACTTAACAACCGTGTTACTAGTTTAACAACTGCAGTGATTCGCTTAACAAATGCGGCAAGAAAAGTCGTAAATTGGGGCAAAACTCACAATGTCTTATTTAGCACCGTGAGTTTTGGCTCAACCGTGGTCGTACGTTGAGGACTACCTGTACAACGCTTGGATTTTGACAAATGTTGGATTTTCCTGTCCCTTGAAAATACTGGATTGTGGGCCTTTATCCTATTGTGGTTTTTGGAATCATGCTGCAATGAAAATTGACATCTTCAAATCTTAGAATCAGAATCCTAAGGCAGGAGTCCTTATATGGACTTCGTTTTTCCTTGAAGATGTTTCACTTCTCATCCAAGAAGCCTCTTCAGTTCTGATTGGTGGTGGAAAATCCGATATGACCCCACCTATCTCTTGTTTACAACCAAGATGATTAGGGGACTGGAGGCTAAAACATATAAAGAACGGTTGCAGGAACTGGGTATGTCTAGTTTAATGAAAAGAAGGACTTAGGGGTGGCATGACAGCAGTCTTCCAATATTTGAGTTGCCACAAAGAAGAGGGAAACAACCTATTCTCCAAAGCACCTGAAGGCAGGACAAGTAGTCATAGATGGAAATTAAGGAGAGACGCAACCTAGAACTAAGGAGAAATTTCCTGACAGTTAGAATAATTAACCAGTGGAACAACTTACCTCCAGAAGTTGTAGGTACTCCAACACTGGAAGTTTATAAGAAGAGATTGGACAACCATTTTTCTGAAATGCTATAGGGTTTCCTGCCTAAGCAGGGGGTTGGACTATAAACCTCCAAGGTCCCTAACTGTCAGGTTTTGATGCTATCTCAAAATACATGAATTTCCAAACTGCCGATCTTTGAGGAAATTTTCTCTTTATTGAACATAGTGATCTGTCCCTGGCTCTTTCGCGATCAGCACTGACCTTTGCCCCCCAAGCCCTCCCTTTCCGATCCCCAATTCTCTGCGTCTCATTGGCTATCTTCCAAGCCACTCTCCTCATCCCATCTCCGTCAGATCACAGGAATGTCCCCCCTCCTCCCATCTCCAAGGAAACAGAATCTTCAAAGGAATTAAGTAGGCAAAAGTTCAAGCTTCTCCTCTCCTTCATATGTCAGCGCTGGAACGCTGACACCTAACTCTGTTATTCTATCTTAGTTGCTGTTCTGTTCTGTTCTGTTCTGTTCTGTTCTGTTCTGTTCTGTTCTGTCCTGTCCTGTCCTGTCCTGTCCTGTCCTGTTCCGTTCTGTTCCGTTCCGTTCCACTCCACTCTGGTTCCATAGCTATTTGCACTATTCAAGTGACCCTGAAGGCACAGATAAACCTCCAAATGGCCTCAACAACTCTCAGAAAGATTACTAATGACCAGATGACTGCAAGGACTATACATAAATCTTCCCATTCTCCACCAGTCAATCAGAACTGAAGAAGCTTCTTGGATGAGAAGCGAAACTTCTTCAAGAGAAAAAGCAAAGTCCAGTTGCCTTTTGAAAAAGCACCTTTGGGACATCCTGTCGTGGTCCTCCAGCAGTCTGCGGAGCTGGCAGCGGAGTCGGACAGTAAGAAGGCTGGGGAGGAACATGGGCCAGTCCTGGAATCTGGGGAAGGCTCGGACGAGGGTTCTGCTTCGGAGGCAGAGATGGGGCCAGGGCCATCTGGGAGTTATGTGCGGACTCCGGAGTCTCCAGAGGGGACTCTGGACATCAGAGAGGCAGAGCACCAGGGGGAGCCTGTTCTCAGTGCACGCATGCACAGAGCTGCCAGAAGGCAAGAACAGTTAAAACAAAAGGGACGACTCGGGAGTAAGGCTTGGAGGTGATTGGCCCCTCCCATAAGACATAAAGGAAGAGCAAAGGCATGTGGGCCTTTACAGGAAGCAACGTTGTGGATGGTGTCGGTTTGTACTTTGAAGCTCCGTTTTTGACTCTGTGTTTCCGTGTGGCCTTGCCAAGATAAAGGTGGGTGTTTACCAGCCTTATCCTAAGGACTGTGGCAGACTTCTGTTGGACCATTTATAAACTCTTGGTGATGCAGCACCTGCTGTGAATGGAAGGAATTCACAGCCGTGAAAATTAAAAAAGGGTTTTTGGGACCAATGGTGTGCTTTTTACTATATCAGGAAGCCTAGGTCAAAACACATCCATGACTTGGATGACCGAGAATCTCCGTAGACATCCCAGACCGATGGATGCCCAATCTTGCTCTGTTATTTTACTCTGCAACAGGACAGAAAATAATTTCCTATACAGTAATTCTTCTTCTCTTATCATATGCTGCAACAGGGAAGTAGCTTAGTTCTTGCATAGATACAGTCCTCAACTTACAACCAACAAGATGAGCCCGAACATTACTTTTACACATTTCAAATTACACAGATTCATCCCTAAAATTTTATTTAAACTAATTGCTAGCATGTTCTCCTCCATACCTCCTTCTATTATTTGGCTAATTTCCAGCATGTTGTGTTTGGCTAATTTCCAGCATATTCTCCTCTGAGCCTCCCACCATTATTGGCTGATTTCCAGCATATCTCCTCCAACTCTCCTCCTATTGCTTGGCTGATTTCCAGCATTTTATGTTGGCTGATTTCCAGCATATCTCCTCCAACTCTCCTCCTCCTCCGTGTAAAAGTAATGATAAAATTTAAGATATCAAGATTTAATGGAATGGGTCAAGAGTCTAAGAAATGTAGTTAGAATTTTGTTGTATAAATGGTAAGAAAAATGGAGATGTATTGAATTTGAAATTAAGTTTTGAGGTGATAAAATTGTGGTTATTAATTAGAATAAGAGATTAGAATATTGTTAAAAAGTATTTTGCAACTGATGGTAAAAGAGATGATAAAGACAATGTGGAGAAGAACCAGATATAAGCAGGATTGATACTTAGACACAAATGAGCTAAAGTAAATATGAAATTAAAATTGCATTGATATAATAGATTTATACAGAGAAGGATGTTAAATCTATGTTAAAATTTATTCTCCTTATGTTTTGAACTTTTACCTGTTAAAGATGCAATGGGAAATTGTGAATGGAGTCTGTCAAAGAAATGTAAGTGTGGTAACCATCTATGACCGGATCGAGTTTTTGCTCTTGAAAGTTATATTTTATGCTTATGTTTGAAAAATAATAAAAAATATTTACAAAAAAAAAAAAAAAAAAAGATGAGCCCAAACATTTGTCACTCTAAGCTGTGTTGTTGTTAAGGGAAACATGGTGTAACCTCCACTCCGCTCTTTCTTCTACCTGTTGCATGTAGACGGGTTTAGGAAAGTGGTGAACATCGAACAAGGCGGACTTGTGAAACCCGAACGTGATGATACGGAATTCCAACATCTTTATTTCCTACAAGGCCATGAACATCTTTTGGAGCTGATCAAAAGGAAGGTAGGAGCTTGTTGTGGCCCGCCAGCGGCCAGAGGAACTGGCAGCAGATTCGGACAGTGAGGAGGTTGGGGAGGAACATGGGCCAGTCCTGGAATCTGGGGAAGGCTCTGATGAGGGCTCTGCGTCGGAGGCAGAGAGGGAGCCAGGGCCGTCTGACAGTTATCAGCTGCCTTCAGAGTCAGACATCAGTGAGGTAGATGAACAGCTGGAGCCTGTTCCCAGTGTACGCATGCACAGAGTTTCCAGATGAAGGGAACAGCTAAAGAACAAGGGTCGACTTGGGAGTAAGGCCACAGGTGGACGATGAAGGGCCCCTCCCAGAGGGAATAAAAGAGGAGCGAAAGGGGAGTGGAGTTTGCAGGAGACAATTAATTCATTCCTGCATTTTTGCCAAGTATTGTGGCGTCTGAAAGATATCGGCCTGGCCACTCTCCAAGCCTGATCAAGGTTGGTAATGGTGAACTATCTTGAAAGACTGAGGGAGAGGAAAGACTTTGCTGGAGAGGAATTCACTGTAAATTTAATAAAAGGGGTTTATTGGGACGAGGACTCGGCTTCGTGCTGCTGGGGAAGCAGATCAGAACATGATCTAGAGCAGTGTTTCTCAACCTTGGAAGCTTGAAGATGGGTGGACTTCAACTCAGCAGCGCTGGCTGGGGGATTCTGGGAGTTGAAGTCCACCCATCTTCAAGCTTCCAAGGTTGAGAAACACTGCTCTAGAGTTTGGAGGATACCAAACTTAGCTGTAGATATGATGACCCATCCCCCCTCCTTTTTTTGGAAACTGTTGTTTCTTGCTCTTCTCTTCCTCCTCTTTGTTCCTTCAGGTGTCTGTGGTGAAAAGTGAAGAAACCAAGATGCGCCAAGAAGACCTCAGCAGGCTTTTGTACGAGATCCAAGTCCTCAGGAACCAGCAGGAGATGATGGAGTGTCAAGTGCAGGATGTGAAACAGTAAGCCCGTCTCCTGGCTGTTGTGACCTAGGCCCAAGTAGTTATAACCAGACACCATCAGTCCTAAACAAACATATTTTATTAGAATAGCTGAGAATTACTTCATTCTCAGCTTAGTCCAAATTAATTCCAAAACAAGTCCTTCAGAAAAAGTCCTTTGGCCTTATCACCAACCTTTGTCTTCTTTGGCCCCCTGCCAAAGGCTTTTCTTGGCAAAGCCCCACAAAGTTCAGAAACGAGATGCCGAGAAGAAACAAATGTAGCAACGTTGCTTTATTACAAAGATCCCAAGAGCCGTTGCTACTGTTTTAAGCGTTCTGGGAAGGTCCAATAATCTCCTGGCCTTACTCCCAAGTTGTCCCTTTTTTTTTAGCTGTTCTTGCCTTCTGGCAGCTCTTCGCATGTGTGCATTAGGAACAGGCTCCTCCTGTTCCTCTGCCTCTCTGCTGTCCGCTTCTGGAGGCTCGGAGTCTGCACATTGCTCCCAGATGGCCCTAGCCCCATCTCTGCCTCTGACGCAGACCCCTCATCCAGGCCTTCCCCTAACTCCAGGACTTGCCCATTTTCCTCCCCAGCCTCCTCACTGTCTGCTGCCAGCTCCGCGAGCTGCTGGCGGACCACAACACTGGCCTTCAAATGTGGCATTTATCTCAGGACTTCACGGCATGTAAACATCAGCTTGGGGAACTGCACCCAGCCTCCACCATGGGCAGCATCTCCAAAGGCCATCAGAAGTGGTCTAAATAGAAGTTCATTCCTGGGCTGAGAATGGAGACTGTGATTTTTTGGTACTTGGTGTCAGGAAGTGCTACTGTCTAAGCCAGGAGTCTCCAGACTTGGCAACTTTAAGACTTGTGGACTTCAACTCCCAGAATTCCCCAGCCAGCGTTGAAAATTCATGGCTGAGGAATTCTGGAAGTTGAAGTCCACAAGCCTTAAAGTTTGGAGACTCCTGCAGTAGGCCACAACCACTCCAAATCGTCTGTGCAGGTAGTCCTTGATTTAGAACCACAGTTGAGCCCAAACTTTCTGTTGCTAAGTGAAACACTTGTTAAGTGAGATTTGCCTCATTTTACGACCTTCCTTGCCACCATTGTTAAGCGAATCACTGCAGCTGATAAATCAGTAACTCGGTTGTTAAGTGAATCTGGCTTCCCCCATTGACTTGGCTTGTCAGAAGGTCGCAAAAGGGGATCACGTGACTCTGGGACACAGCAACGGTCGTAAGTATGAACCGGTTTGCCAAGCATCTGAATTTTGCTGCGAAGGTTGTAAGAGTGAAAAAACGGCCGTAAGTCCCTTTTTCAGTGCCTTTGTAACTTTGAATAGTCACTGAATGAACTGTTATAAGTTGAGGACTACCTGTATTTGTAAACAACCATTCATAGTTAAAATAACCAAGTAAGATCTGACGATAAATGATCCATGCCTACCTATTCACTGCATTGTACAGGGCTGCCACACCTTATCATGTATACCATGTTGTTCCGCCAGGCCGGGCTATCAATATAATAATTTTAAATTGGGGTATTTTAAATTTTTGGGGGGTTTTAAACCGGCCAAATCTATTTAATTATTTTAAGTTTTAATCATTGTTTTGTCCTGTGCTTTTAAATTGGCTGTACACCACCCTGAGTCCTTCGGGAGAAGGGCGGTATAGAAATAAAATTATTATTATTATTATTATTATTATTATTATTATTATTATTATTATTATTATTATTATTATTATTATTATTATTTCAGCCTGCACTACTAAGGAAGTCTTATACAATCCATGTTCTGGCAGCCAAGACTTTTAGCAGTTGAACTGAACTAATCTAAGCCCCCAGTTTGAGCACGGTTGCATAGAAATATACAAACCTGTAGATCAGGGGGGAAATGCTCCCGGTTCAGACTGGATTGCCCGATCCGGTAGCGATGGGTGGTTCGGAGAACTGAATAGCAAAAATCCCTGTCCCTCCCCCCCCCCCACCCCATGCCTAGCTGAGCCGCACAATCATCAGAGGCTTTTTTTTTTATTTTTAAAAGCATTTTTTCTACAACCTCTTCCGCCGAAAAAATGCTTTAAAAAAAAAAAGCCTCTGATGATCACGCGGCTCAGCTGGGATCGTCAAAGATCCCAGCTGAGTTGCCTGATCGGCAGAGGCTTTTTTAAAAAAGCTTTTTAAAATAGCCTCTGCCGATCAGGCAACTCAGCTTGGATCATCAGAGGCATTTAAAAGAAAAAAAGCCTCTGCCGATCAGGCAACCCAGCTTCGATCATCAGAGGCATTTAAAAGAAAAAAAGCCTCTGCCGATCAGGCAACTCAGCTGGGATCGTCAGAGCCTTTTGTAAGCATTTTTTACAACCTCTTCCCCGAAGATGTTGTAGAAAAAATGGTTTTAAAAGGAAAAAGAAAAAAAGCCACGCCCACCCAATCACATTACCCACCTCCACCACCAAGCCACACCCACAGAACCGGTAGTAACAAATTTTAGATTTCACCACTGCTCTAGATCAGTGGTGGCAAACCTTTTATTTACCGAGTGCCGAACAGGAACACGCTTTGTGCGCTGCGCACGCTCACATGCCATCCACGGTAACGCGTGGCTCCTCCCCATTTGCTGTGCGTGCAACCGCACCATCTGTGCATGCGCACAGCTTTTGCACATGCGTCCCAGCAGTCGCTGCACGCACAATCTCACCATATGCACACAGCTCTTGTGCACGCAATGCACATGTGCAAACGCTGTCTGCGCATGCACGCCCTGTGCACCAGTCATCTCATGTGCATGTGCAAACGCGCACATGCGCAGGAGAACTCCGAAGCCCAGCTGGGTCCCCTGAATTGTGCGCATGTGCACCAGAGGCCTGAACACTAGCTGTGTTGTGGCCTCGCCCTCTGAGCCTGTCCCATCGGAGGAAGAAAGCTCCGAGCATGAGGAAGAGGAGTCAGCCAGGCCTCCCTCTCCAGGCCCCTCCCCTCTGGCATTGTCTCAGGTGCCGGCTGAGGGAGAGGAGATCAGCAGGGAGACAGCTGGTTCGGATCAGAGTGACGAAGAAACATCATTCCTGGACGCACGCCTCCGAAGGCATGATAAACGATTGCAGCAGCTTAGGAGGCGTGCTAGGGATTAGAACTGAGTCACTGGACCACACCCCAGAGACTATATAATAGAGGGTGGTGGTCAGTGATCCTTGTGACGAACAAAGTAAACCTTGGATAGTCACTAAAGCCTCGTCCGGAACTGCTGAGAGAAAGATTTATAGTGTCGGACATTTGGACTCTTGAGTATTTATCTTTCTGTTTTACTGTGAAAATAAAGTCACTTGGCAGACGGTGTGTCTATCGCTGCCAAGTGGGAGATAAGACCTGGGTGCGTTCCAAAGTGTTTCCTTAACCCTCGGCTGGCTGTGTTTGTATGTGTGTGTGGACGGGGACAGATCATGCTGAGTGGCATGCACATGTGCAGTTTCAGATGAGCTTGGCGACAGCTCACATGCCCGGAAAAATGGCTCTGCGTGCCACTTCCGGCACGAGTGCCATAAGTTCGTCAACGTGGCTCTAGATGATCTTGAGGAGCCCACCGTGAGCTGTGCTAGCATGACAACTCTTCTCTTTTCAGGCAGAACGAGGTTTTGTGGAAGGAAGTTCTATGTCTCCGGCAAAACCATTTGCAGCATCAGAAAGTGATCAATAAGGTAACAAGGGGATTGAGACTGATGGAGCACCGTTGAGACATATTCTCAACCTGTGGTGGGTTTACGTTTGGCTTTGCTTAACCGTGCTTTCTTGGAGTCCATGTAGGAGAAGAGCAGGCAAGAGCTGGGGGTGGGTGGAGTTAAGCATGTCATCAGCTTAGAATCATTACGTTCCCACAGATGATTGAAGTCCAACCCCTCTTGAATTCCACTGACATTTATCTGGTGCCAATTTAGAACTGATTGTTAGTTGGCTAGATTCTTATATATTCTTATATACAACACTAAAGCTCAGGATGTTACAACACAGCCAACTACCCAGGATGTTGCAGCACAGGACTCAGGATGTCACAACACTAGAGCTCAGGATGCTACCACACAATCCATTACCCAGGTCGTTATAACACAAAAGGCTAATGGGCACACAGGATGTTACGAAACAACCAACTAATCTGCAAACATCAACTCCATCTACTAATCAAGATGTAACAACACAGCCAACCAACCCGCTTACAACAAAAAAGCCAGCGCTCCACACCTCCCCACCAGTATTTATAGAGAGAGGGCATCTCCGATCACGCTTTGCTCGCACAAGCACAAAGCTGAAGATACCAGCCTGAAGATGACGAGTGGGACCTTGTCGAAACGTCGCCAAGATACTCTCAATCTTACACGGGAAAAGAACCGAATACGCCAAGACTATATAATCTAGAGATTAAGATCAGGTATGAAGGATCAGGACCATACATTAAGTTGTAGATCAAAGATTTATTGCTTAAACCTATACACCACACTATAAAAAAATTGTTGAGACTCTAGAAAAAGTGCAGAGATGATTAGGGGATTGGAGCAGTAATGGGTTTCAAATCCCATTGCTACCAGTTTGCTCGTGGATGCGTGCAGGCTTGCGCTTGTGCACGATGCTTCTGCACATGCGCAGAAGCTTCTCCGCATGCGCGGAGACATCCGGGAGAGTGGGCAGAGCCTCCCGCTGACACCGCTACTGGTTTGCCCGATCCAGGTTGAACCGGTAGCGTCCCACCACTGGACTGGAGGCTAAAAGATACGATGAACGGTTGCAGGAACTGTCCATGGCTGGTCTAGCGAAGAGAAGGACCAGGGGAGACAGGATAGCAGTCTTCCAATATTTGAGGGGCTGCCACAGAGAGGAGGAAAGGGGTCGAGCTATTTTCCAAAGCATCTGAATAATGGATGGAAACTGACTAAGGAGAGATTCAACCTGGAAATAAGGAGGAATTTTCTGACAGTAAAAACAATCAACCCATGGAAGAGAAGTTGCCTTCGGAAGTTGTGGGAACTTCATCACTGGAGGCTTTCAAGAAGAGACTAGACTGCCATCTGTCAGAAATGGTGCAGGGTGTCCTGCTTGGGCAGGGGGTTGGACTAGATGACCTACAAGGTCCCTTCCAACTCTGTTAATCTGAATCTGAATACACGAGAATCTAGTCAACTAAAGTTCAATACTAAATAAGCGCCAGACAAGGATCAATGGAATTCAAGAGGGCTTGGACTTGGACAACATAATGACGCTAAACTGATAACATGCTTAACTCCTCTTCCTAACTGCCTGCTCTTCTTCTACCTTCATTGGAATTTTGTATCATGCTAAACTCTGGGTTGGGGTTTGCAAACCACTATGGCTTGCTTTGTGCATCTAGTACGCCTAGAATAAAGACGCCTGCTTTGTGGAACACCCTTTCCCTTGAGATCTGGCAGGCCCCTGTCTTTTAATTAGTGTTTTGCAACCTTGGCAACTTGGAGATGTATGGATTTCAACTCCCAGAATTCTTAGTTGGCTGGGGAATTCTAGGAGTTGAAGGCCATACATCTTGAAGCTGCCAAAGTTGAGAAATTCTGCTTTTAACCTTTCAGAAGTTAAAGGGTTTTTTTTAAAAAAAAAAATTGATTTATATGCCGCCCTTCTCCGGAGACTCAGGGCCGCTTACAAGGTGTTAAGCAATAGCCTTCATACTTTTGTATATTTATACAAAGTCAGCTTATTGCCCCCACAAACTGGGTCCTCAATTTACCTACCTTAGAAAGGATGGAAGGCTGAGTCAACCTTGAGCCTGGTGAGATTCAAACTTACAGTAATTGCAGACAGCTGGTGTTAATCACAATGCTATCAGTCTACTGAGCCACCAGGCCCTTGAGTTTGTTGCGATCTAGGCTTCCTGAGTCATTAAAACACACGAGTTGTCCCAAAAACCTCTTTTATTGCAACAGCTGTGAATTATGTTCATTCACAGCTGAGTCCCAATTAGTTGCAAAAAGTCCTTCAGGAGAAGTCCTTCGGGATAATCGCCAACCTTTATCTCCCTCGACACGCTCCCAAAGACCTACTAAGGCAAAGCCACACGGAGTCCAGAATCAAACAGCGATGCCGACTGGGAACAGAATTAACAACGTTGCTTTCCTGCAAAGGGCCCACGTGCCTTTGCTCCTCTTTTAAGCCTTATGGGAGGGACCAATCATCTCCAGGCCTTACTCCTGAGTCGTCCCTTTTGTTTTAACTCTTCTTGCCTGCGCTTGCACGCACTAGGAACAGGCTCCTCCTATTCCTCTGCTTCTCTGATGTTTGACTCTGGAGGCTTTGGAGTCTGCGCATAACTCCCAGATGGCCCTGACTCCATCTCTGCCTTCGACGCAGAGCCCTCGTCGGACCCTTCCCCAGACTCCAGGACTGGCCCATCTTCCTCCCCAGCCTCCTCACTATCTGACTCCACTGTCAGCACTGCAGGCTGCTGGCGGATTACAACAGGTTTTCCTTCCAAGCGCTGAGATAGGGTAAAGATGGAATTGGTACAGAGGTTTGCATGTTGCATCCAATGAGTTTGACGATGGTGTCAGATTTTTCTGCATCTGTTTTTGTTTTCTGCTTCTTTTTTTGCACAATTTTGTTTTTATATTGTGGTTGCGAGCTGCCTGTGGTTCTGATTTTAAAGCGGGCAACTCTACTAGTATTATAAATTAATGTGTGTCTGCCTTGGTGCAAATGTCAACTCCTTGGAAGTCTTAAATGTTGACTTGTAGAATTTAGCTTAAGCCAAAGTATCTCAGCCCGTCTCACCCATCCATACAAGCTTGCCTATGGGATAAACCAGCTTTTTCAATTCATGCTGGTTGGGATTTCCAGGTGTTTGCGATTTTACCTTTATCCCAGAGTTGTGGGTGCACCATCACTGAAGGTCCCAAAGGTGCTTCCCTCCCCCCTCCCCGAGGTGAAATCCAGCAGGTTCTAACAGGTTCTGGCGAACTGGTAGTGGAAATTTTGAGTAATTTGGAGAACCAGCAAATACCACCTCTGGCTGGCCCCAGAGTGGGGTGGGAATGGAGATTTCGAAATATCCTTCCCCTGCCACACCTACCAAGCCATACCACACCCACCAAACCATGCCATGTCCACCAAGCCATGCCCACCGAACTGGTAGGGAAATATTTTAGATTTCACCCCTGCCCGCCCCCGGCAAAAGACAACTGGACTTTCTTGGTGTTTTTCCCTTTGAAAACGTTTTGCTTCTCATCCAAGAAGCTTCTTCAGTTCTTCCACTTAGAACTGAAGAAGCGTCTTAGATGTGAAGCCAAATATTTTCAAAGAAAAAAACTAAGAAAGTCCAGTTGCCTATTGAGGAAAAAAAGAGCAGCTTTGGGACAACTATGTCCTGGAGGATTGAGAATCTCCGTAGATGCTATCTCTGGAGGTTTGCAAGAATAGACTGGACCCAGGAGTCTCCAACCTTGGCAACTTTAAGACTTGTGGACTTCAACTCCCAGAATTCTGAAACTCCCAGAAACTCTGGGAGTTGAAGTCCACAAGTCTTAAAGTTGCCAATGTTGGAGACCCCTGGATTGGACAACCACTTGACCAGAATGATATAAAGTCTCCTGCCTTGGGTTGGCTAGAAGACCTCCAAGGTCCCTCCTATCCCTATGATTCTATAAAAGCCTATGAAATACTGGGAAATACAACTTTGGGCAGAACAGATGCCCGGCTTAGGTGCCTATTCAGAAAGTTGTCCATGCAAGCAGAAGGGGAACACCAGGTGTTCAAAGAGAGATAGAGAGAGAGAGAGGCTGCTTTATTGTCTGCTGACTGATATTTTCCTCAACAGCTGATTCAATTTCTGTTTGGCCAGCTCCAGTCCAGTCCCAGCAGCCCTGGGATAAAGAGAAAACGGTGAGTAGCAGCCTCATGTGACGCCTACGTGGGCAAGGAACTCTTGGGGGGCTCTCTACTCTTGCAAAGTGTGGAGCTCTTTCAAAGGGCAGAGCTGGTCATGGGACTTGGGTACCCTGGTGACCAGGATCTGAACAGGGGTGGAATTGATGAGTCAGAGATGCTGATTCAGGGCTCTTGGACAACCACCCAGTCAGCTGCTGTGGCCTTTGTTTGGAAGCATGCTAGGCTGAGGGAGAGGAGACCAATGCCGAAGGGTTGGGGTGGAGGCAAGCTGCTTCACGAACCCCACCCCGTGGGATTAGTTACTCGTAGCTCTGAGGGGGTGAGGGAGATCTACCTGGATTGGATTGAAATGAAGTCATCTTGAGGGTTTTGGGGATTTTTTTTGGTCCACCTCATTCATGGGATGCTCTGGGATAGCCAAAGAGGGTTTGAGAACATCATGGGGGGATCTGTGGGAGAAGTTTATCCATCCTTGTCCAACAATCATTGAAGGAAAAGAGATTGGATGAGCACTCAACCTTCTTATAAGCGGAAGAAGTTTTTTTTTCCACACTTGGCAACTTTAAGATGAGTTGACTTCCACCCTCAGAATTCCCCAGCCAGTGTGTTTTAAGGTACAGACTTCAACTCCCAGAATTCCCCAGCTAGCTTGGTTTTAAGGTATGGACTTCAACTTCCAGAATTCCCCAGCTAGCATGTTTTAAGGTACGGACATCAACTCCCAGATTTCCCCAGCTAGCATGTTTTAAGGTACGGACTTCAACTTCCAGAATTCCCCAGCTAGCATGTTTTAAGGTATGGACTTCAACTCCCAGAATTCCCCAGCTAGCATGTTTTAAGGTACAGACTTCAATTCCTAGAATTCCCCAGCTAGCATGTTTTAAGGTATGGACTTCAACTCCCAAAATTCCCCAGCTAGCATGTTTTAAGGTATGGACTTCAACTCCCAGAATTCCCCAGCTAGCATGTTTTAAGGTACGGACTTCAATTCCTAGAATTCCCCAGCTAGCATGTTTTAAGGTACGGATTTCAACTTCCAGAATTCCCCAGCTAGCATGTTTTAAGGTACAGACTTCAACTCCCAGAATTCCCCAGCTAGCATGTTTTAAGGTACGGACTTCAACTCCCAGAATTCCCCAGCCAGCGAATTCGTCCATACCTAGTCTATGTACATACAGTCTGTAACCTCATTCATAAATTACAAATAGGATTAAGTCTTCCATTTACTGAGTAAACAAAGAACAAGTACATAGATGTATGGTGTTATAAAGGCACCAGGTTAAAAACCAGGAGACTCTGAGTTCTGGCCCCATCTTATGCCCAAAGCTAGATGGGTGACCTTGGAGGCCAGTCCCTGCCTCTCAACCCTAGGAAGCAAGCAATGGCAAACTTCTTCCAGACTCTTGCCAAATCAGGAGGATCCCCAGGAGTCAAGACTAACCTGAAGGCACCATAAATAAAATGGAATAATATGTGATAAAGCTGTGGGAGCCAGACATCAGGATGTGGGCGGGTTAAACTGCTTCGCTTCCTATCTGCCCATAGGTCTCTCATGGTGGATGATGGGAACTCTGCCCCACAGGTGGCCAAATTCAGAAGACCTCTGCCTTTGGATCCCTTTCACGAGCCTTGCTACATTCAGTCTGTAAGTTTGGGATTGTGATCCATCCAATCTTTGCTTTCTAACCTCCTCTTGTTTTGACTGGCAACTGATTTGGGATATCAAGTCAACTCTACGTTGCCCGGTTAGCTCTGCGGCTGATGATTTGGTTCAGATTGGTTCAGATTAGATTAATCTGGAAGGGACCTTATAGGTCATCTAGTCCAACCCCCCACTCAAGCAGGAGACCCTGCACCATTTCTGACAGATGGCAGTTCAGTCTCTTCTTGAAAGCTTCCAGGGATGAAGCTCCCACAACTTCCGAAGGCAACTTCTGTCCCATGGGTTGATTGTTCTCACTGTCAGAAAGTTCCCCCTTATTTCTAAGTTGAATCTCTCCTTGATCAGTTTCCGTCCATTATTCCTTGTCTGGCCTTTGGGTGCTTTGGAAAATAGCTTGGCCCCCTCCCCTCTGTGGCAGCCCCTCAAATATTGGAAGACTGCTATTCATGTCTCCCCTGGTCCTTCTCTTCATTAGACTAGCCATACCGAGTACTTGCAACTGCTCATCATATGTTTTAGCTTCCAGTCCTCATCATCTTGGTTGCTGTCCTCTGCACTCTTTCTAGAGTCTCCACATCTTTTTTATAGTCTGGTGACCAAAACTGGATGCAGGATTCTAGGTGTGGTCTTACTAAGGCTTTATAGAGTGGTATTAGTACCTCACTTGATTTTGATTGCATCCCTCTGTTAATGCAATTTACGATTGTGTTGGCTTTTTTGGCTGCCACTGCACACTGCTGGCTGATATTTAGCTGGTTGTCCACTAAGACTCCAAGGTCCCTCTTCACAGTCACTGCTATTAAGCCTGGTTTCCCCCCCATTTATATGTGTCCTTTTGGTTTTTCTTACCTAAGTGTAAGACTTTACTTTTCTCTATATTGAATTTCATTTTGTGAGATAGGGCCCAGTGTTTCAGTTTGTCAAGATCCATCTGGATCTTGAGCCTATCTTCTAGGGTGTTAGCTATTCCTGCCAGTTTAGTGTCATCTGCAGATTTGGTGAGTTCCCCTTCTAGTCCCTCATCTAAGTCATTTATGAAGATATTGAAGAGTCTTGAAGACTGCTTACTTCTCTCCATTTGAGGAGGTGCTTCTTGGTTTGAAGCAAAATCGTTTGTGGGATTGTAATGGTCTGTGCGAATGACCGTGGGAGATGGAGGGAGAGCCACCAACAGGATGTCTGGTGTGTGGAACATGTCTCAGCCCACAGAAGGGAGGAGGGCGTGGGAAGCGTTTCAGAAGGGACCTTTTCTACTTTTCCAGAAAGTAAAAGGAAAGAGGGGAGAAATACCTTCAATACCAATAGAAGAGAAGGTGTGTAGCTCAGGGTTGACATGAGGAATCCTTCGGGCTCTCTGAGTTTGGTGGTTTTCTTGCAGATGTTTCATGACCCAGCTAGGTAACATCATCAGTGTTAGAAAGGAGTGAGGCTTGCTGTCTGGTTACATACAGTAGCCAGCCTGTCAGTGTTGATGGGAGTGTTGTTTTTGTCTTGGTAGTTTCTTGATGAGGCTGTTATTTACTTCATGAAGGAACTACGATAGATAGATAGGTAGATAGATAGATAGGTAGGTAGGTAGGTAGATAGGTAGATACATAGATGATAGATAGATAGGTAGATAGGTAGGTAGGTAGGTAGGTAGATACATAGATGATAGATAGATAGGTAGGTAGGTAGGTAGGTAGATAGGTAGATACATAGATGATAGATAGATAGATGGGTAGGTAGGTAGGTAGATAGGTAGATACATAGATGATAGATAGATAGATAGGTAGGTAGGTAGATAGGTAGATACATAGATGATAGATAGATAGATAGGTAGGTAGGTAGATAGGTAGGTAGATACATAGATGATAGATAGATAGATAGATAGGTAGATAGATAGATAGGTAGATAGGTAGGTAGGTAGATAGATAGATACATAGATGATAGATAGATAGGTAGATAGATAGGTAGGTAGGTAGATAGGTAGATACATAGATGATAGATAGATAGGTAGATAGGTAGGTAGGTAGGTAGATACATAGATGATAGATAGATAGGTAGATAGATAGGTAGGTAGGTAGGTAGATAGGTAGATACATAGATGATAGATAGATAGGTAGATAGATAGATAGATAGGTAGGTAGGTAGATAGGTAGATACATAGATGATAGATAGATAGGTAGATAGGTAGGTAGGTAGGTAGGTAGATAGGTAGATACATAGATGATAGATAGATAGGTAGATAGATAGGTAGGTAGGTAGGTAGGTAGATACATAGATGATAGATAGATAGGTAGGTAGGTAGATAGGTAGATACATAGATGATAGATAGATAGGTAGGGAGGTAGGTAGGTAGATACATAGATGATAGATAGATAGATAGGTAGATAGATAGGTAGATAGATAGGTAGGTAGATAGGTAGATACATAGATGATAGATAGATAGGTAGGTAGGTAGGTAGATACATAGATGATAGATAGATAGATAGGTAGATAGATAGGTAGGTAGGTAGATAGGTAGATACATAGATGATAGATAGATAGGTAGGTAGATAGATCGGTAGGTAGGTAGATAGGTAGATACATAGATGATAGATAGATAGGTAGATAGATAGATAGGTAGGTAGGTAGGTAGATAGGTAGATACATAGATGATAGATAGATAGATAGATAGGTAGGTAGATAGATAGATAGGTAGGTAGGTAGGTAGATACATAGATGATAGATAGATAGGTAGATAGATAGGTAGGTAGGTAGGTAGGTAGATACATAGATGATAGATAGATAGGTAGATAGATAGGTAGGTAGGTAGGTAGGTAGATACATAGATGATAGATAGATAGGTAGGTAGGTAGATTGATAGATAGGTAGGTAGGTAGGTAGATACATAGATGATAGATAGATAGGTAGATAGATAGATAGATAGGTAGGTAGGTAGATAGGTAGATACATAGATGATAGATAGATAGATAGATAGATAGGTAGATAGATAGATAGGTAGATACATAGATGATAGATAGATAGATAGATAGATAGATAGATAGATAGGTAGATAGATAGGTAGGTAGGTAGGTAGGTAGATAGGTAGATACATAGATGATAGATAGATAGATAGATAGATAGATAGATAGAGAATAGAATAGAATAGAATAGAATAGAATAGAATAGAATAGAATAGAATAGAATAGAATAGAATAGAATAACAGAGTTGGAAGGGACCTTGGAGGATAGAAAGATAGAGAGAGAGAGAGAGAGAGAGAGAGAGAGAGAGAGAGAGAGAGATACATAGATAGATAGATAGATAGATAGATAGATAGATAGATACATAGAGAGAAAGATAGATAGATAGATAGAGAAAGAAAGATAGATAGCGATAGAGAGAGTGATAGATGATAGATAGATGATAGATAGATAGATAGATAGATATAGAAAGAAAGATAGATAGAAATAGATAGATAGAAAGATAGATATATAGAGAAAGAAAGATAGCGATAGAGAGATAGATAGATATATAGAGAAAGAAAGATAGATAGCGATAGAGAGAGTGATAGATGATAGATAGAGATAGATAGATAGAGATAGAAAGATAGAGATAGATAGATAGATAGATACATAGATACATAGAAAGATAGATAGATAGATAGAAAAAGAAAGATAGATAGCGATAGAGAGAGTGATAGATGATAGATAGATGATAGATAGATAGATATAGAAAGAAAGATAGATAGAGATAGATAGATAGAAAGATAGATATAGAGAGAAAGAAAGATAGCGATAGAGAGATAGAGAGATATATAGAGAAAGAAAGATAGATAGCGATAGAGAGAGTGATAGATGATAGAGATAGATAGATAGATATAGAAAGAAAGATAGAGATAGATAGATAGATATAGAGAGAAAGAAAAATAGATAGAGATAGAGTGATAGATGATAGATAGAGATAGATAGATATATATAGAAAGAAAGATAGAGATAGATAGATAGATATAGAGAGAAAGATAGATAGATAGATAGATAGATAGATAGACAAACAGACAGATAGATATAACATGTCTGCGTGCCAGTGTACCCAAGTAAAAAAAATGACAATAAAGGTTATCTTTAACTCTTTAAAAGAGGTTATAAAATCAAGTCGGTCACATGAATTGACCATTTTACAATTTTTCATGACCTATGACCGTAAATGGGCAGGCTCCATTACGGTCATAAGTGGAGGATTGCCTATATTCTTCTGGAGCTTCATCAGCATAACAAAAGATGTATTTTCCCCACTTCGCTGTTTCTAGCCATCCGCAGAGCCTGCCTCGTGTTTAAACAGCCCCGTTCCGAGAGGAGCCATCATTTCTGATGTTTCGGAGGCCGCCCAGCCCAGTCCGGTGGCTTTACAGCTGCCTCCTGACCGTGAGAGGTAAATAATTAAATGAAAATAGTGGGGAAATGAGGGAGGAAAAATAAAAGAAGTGTAAAAGGGGTGGGGGGGAGAGAAAGAAAAAAACATGGACATCTAACTCTTTTTAGACCAGTAAAAGAAGATAGAAATATTGCAGCCTCAACTTTTTACTTTTACATACTAATACGTATTCGCCATGTCTGTAACAACAAACTTATCAGCACAACCCAAAGTCAACGTTTCATTTATTTCCACCTGGAGCACAAAATCCAGAAGTGGTTTCCAAACAGAAATGAAGTTGGTTGTCTTTTTGCCTTTGGTTAAAGCAGTCAATTTAGCCATCTTGGCTACTTCCATCAGATTTTCCAGCCATTCATTCAGTATGGAACAAGATTAAGGTAAAGATAAAGGTTCCCCTTGCACATATGTGCTAGTCGTTCCCGACTCTAGGGGGCAGTGCTCATCTCTGTTTCAAAGCCGAAGAGCCAGCGCTGTCCGAAGACGTCTCCGTGGTCATGTGGCCGGCATGACTCAAAGCCAAAGGCGCACGGAACGCTGTTCCCTTCCCACCAAAGGTGGTCCCTATTTTTCTACTTGCATTTTTTACCTGCTTTCCGACAAGATTAGCTTGATACTAAATCCGTCATCGGTTGTCCTCCGTAGCTCTTCCTCACTGGAATATTTGGATTCCAGTTCCAATAAATCTCCAGCCAGCATGCCCAATAGTCATGGGGGCTTTGTGGGGAGTGCTTTAGTTCAGCTGGACAACAAAGTGACATGTACATCATGTCCAGGGGTGGGTTCTACTTAGCTTTACCACCGGTTCGCAACAGGATCGTGCACGCGCTTGCTTCACTCACATACGTGCCTTGCTTTGCTCGCGCGCGTGCCTTGCTTCTGTGCATGCGTAGATCACTGATGACGACATCCGGAGTGGTGGGTGGGACCTCCCACCAGTTTTACTTCCGGTTCTTGCAAACTGGTCCGAACCGGGGGCAACCCACCACTGATTATGTCCCTGGGACTTTGGAGTCTGCTGGCTCGTATTTAACAGATTAACAAACAATCCCATATATATATATATGTATATATATATGTATGTATGTATGTATGTATTTATTTATTTATTTATCTATCTATTTATCTATCTATCTATCTATTTATTTATTTATTGGTTTGATTTATATGCCGCCCTTCTCCGGAGACTCAGGGCGGCTTACAATGCGTTAAGCAATAGCCTTCATACTTTTTTATATACCTGCTTAGTAGGGCTTTCGCCCCCCCCCCTCCCCAGGCGGTGTTCTTTTTTATACAAAGTCAGCTTATTGCCCCCACAATCCGGGTCCTCATTTTATCTACCTCGGAAGGATGGAAGGCTGAGTCAACCTTGAGCCTGGTGAGATTTGAACTCGCAGTAATTGCAGGCAGCTGGAAGCTAAGTGCTACTTTAACAGCATTTTAGTCCACTGCACCACCAAGGCTCTTCAATATGAGCCAGCAGTATGCAGCCGCCACCAAAAAAGCTAATAAAATCCTTGGTTGTATAAACAGAGGCATAGAATCAAAACCGCGTGAAAAATTAGTACCGCTTTATAAGGCCTTATAAAGACACTGAGCTTGTCGATTGAAAGGTTGGCAGTTCAGTCGTTCGAATCCCTAGAGCCACGTAATGGGGGGGAGCTCCCGTGACTTGTCCCAGCTTCTGCCAACCTAGCAGTTCGAAAGCACGTAAAAAATGCAAGTAGAAAAATAGGGACCCCCTTTGGTGGGAAGGTAACAGCATTCCGTGCACCTTTGGCGTTGAGTCATGCCAGCCACATGACCACGGAGACGTCTTCGGACAGCGCTGGCTCTTCGGCTTTGAAACGGAGATGAGCACCGCCCCCTAGAGTCGGGAACGACTAGGACAGATGTACAAGGGGAACCTTTACGTTTAGCTAGAATGAGGAAGAGTCTGGAGCCAGTTGAGTGAAGCAAAAAAAGGCAGAACATGGAGAGGACTTATTTCTCGTTCTAGGGAAACCAATCTTCTGCTGATCAAGGAAGAAGCTGCTGGTCCGGACAGGAAAGCTGCATTCACTAGTCCTGCTGTTCCCTTGGTTGGGTACAACTCCTGTCCTGAGCCCCCTGTGCTGCCCATTACTGTGGTCCAATCGGTCTTAGATGGGAGGACAAGGTGCGATGATCTGCAGCCAATGTGTTTGCAGCCCCAGGAAAGACGATCATTTTTGGACAGGTGAGGCACCCAGTGTTGTTGCAGTGCGATCCTGCTCTCTTAGGCTGCATCTCTGATAACCCCCGAACCGGAGGTGAGTTGCAGCAGGTTCTGACCAGTTGTGGAGAACCGGTAGTGGAAATTTTGAGTAGTTTGGAGAACCGGTAGTAAAAATTCTGACTGGCCCCGCCTCCATCTCTTCTCTACCTCCCGAGTCCCAGCTGATCGGCAGGAAATGGGGATTTTGCAGTAACTTTATTTATTTATTGATTGATTGATTGATTGATTGGATTTATATGCTGCCCTTCTCCCGAAGGACTCAGGGTGGCTCACAACAATAAAAAGCAGAAAATACAAAAGTTAAAAGACAATTAAAACACAGTATCCAATAAATAAAGTTAAACATTAAACCTTCCCCTGGAGTGTAGAGGGAATCGAGATTTTACAGTATCCCCTGCTCATCAAGCCACGCCCACAGAACCGGTAGTATAAAAATTTGAATCCCACCACTGCCCCAAACCATTGTGTTCGTTGGTTATGCCGGTTGGGAATTATGGAACCGAGTCCAGAACAGAAACATGGATTGCAGGTAGTCCTCAATAAACGACAGAAACGGAGCCTGCTTATTACAGTCATTTGCCATAACAAAGATTGTTAAGATAGCCACTGTGCTAAAGTGAATCCGCAGTTGTTAAGGAAATGGTTCACCACTGGTGTGGTTTTGCCAAAACTGGAAATGCCACTGAATGTGGGACACTGCAAACACCCATAAATGTAGTGACTGATGTTCGGTCACATCATTACGAAGGGGGTCCTGACCAGGGGTGGGTTCTAAAATTTTTTACTACTGGTCCTGTGGGTGTGGCTTATTTTGTGGGCGTGGCTTGATGGTCATGTGACAATTCTTTAGGATTTAGCAGAGGTACTGGTCTACCAGGCTTTTAACTGCTTGCAGAGCTGTACTGGTCTACTCGTTTTGTTTTTGGAGGCACTGATCTACTCATTTCTTTTTGGAGACACCGGTCTACTCATTTGTTTTTGGAGGCACCGGTCTACCCATTTGTTTTTGGAGGCACCGGTCTACCCATTTGTTTTTGGAGGCACCGGTCTACTCATTTGTTTTTGGAGGCACTGGCCTACTCATTTGTTTTTGGAGGCCCCGGTCTACCCATTTGTTTTTGGAGGCCCCGGTCTACCCATTTGTTTTTGGAGGCCCCGGTCTACCCATTTGTTTTTGGAGGCCCCGGTCTACCCATTTGTTTTTGGAGGCACCGGTCTACTCATTTGTTTTTGGAGGCACTGGTCTACTCATTTGTTTTTGGAGGCACTGGTCTATTCATTTGTTTTTGGAGGCACCGGTCTACTCATTTGTTTTTGGAGGCACTGGTCTACTCATTTGTTTTTGGAGGCACCGGTCTACTCATTTGTTTTTGGAGGCACTGGTCTATTCATTTGTTTTTGGAAGCACCGGTCTACCACCACACTGCCTTTTACCACTGATCAGCTGTAGGGCGGCCCTTTGAAGCCCCGTGGCAAGAGTTTAAACAGTTTTTTTCCTTCTAGTTGATCAGCTGGGACTCGGGAGGCAGCAATAGATTGGGGGTGGGGCCAAATAAAAGGTAAAAATAATGCGGGGGGCGGGGGGTAGAACCGGTTTGGTGACTACCGGCTTGGCGGAACTGGGCGGAACTCACCACTGGCCCTGACCCTCAGAATTTCCCTTTTTCTGACCAATTGTAACTTTGAATGGTTGCCAAGTTACCAGTCATAACTTGAAGATTGCCTGTATGTAGAACTTTGGAGTTGCCCTCGGTATGTTTTTATACGAGATGATCTCCAAATCCTGGATTTAAAGTTTCCTCCTGCTTTCTTTGTTATCCTGATCTGCTAGAGATTGTTCAGCTTTCATGTTGAAATTTTGTAAGCTTTTGGTAAGATCTTACACCAGTGTTTCTCAATCTTGGAAGCTTGAAGATGGGTGGACTTGAGCTCCCAGAATCCCCCAGCCAGAGCTGCTGGCTGGGGGATTCTGGGAATTCAAGTCCACCCATCTTCAAGCTACCAAGATTGAGAAGCACTGTTTTACACGATAATGCTCCTATTTCGTACTAGAGTACTGAAACCTTGCGAGTTCTAGATTTGACGTCTGGGAATTGGTGAAATTTCAGGAGAGAATGCTGAAATATATGTGGGATTTGGTGATTTTGTGGGGAGTTGGTGAGGCTGCCACAAAGAGGAGGGGGGGTGTCAACTAATTTTCCAAAGCACCAGAGGGCAGGACAAGCAACAATGGATGGAAACTAATCAAGGAGAGAAGCAACCTGGAATTAAGGAGAAACTTCCTAACAGTGAGGACAATTAACCAGTGGAACTGCTTGCCACCAGAAGTTGTAGGTGCTCTATCACTGGAGGTTTTTAAGAAGAGACTGGACAATCACATGTTTGATATGGAGTATATGATCACTTGCTTGAGCAGGGAGCTGGACTAGAAGACCTCCAAGGTCCCTTCTGGCTCTATTCTGATTGATCTAACGGTCACCTGATATTTTTCTGGACAACTGTCTTTTTTTGTGTTTCTTCAGAACAGTCATTCCTGATCTCTGGGATGGGGCTGATCTGAATTTCGAAGGCTTTCAGATCTTTCTAAGAAACCCGCAGTACAGCCTGGAAACCAACAGATCTTTGGAGGTAAATTTCCTAAGCTGGCTGGAGGAATTCTGGGAACTGAAGTCCCACATGTCTTAAAGTTGCCAAGCTTGAAAAACATCAGAGGGGTTAAAAAAAACAACCACCATGGATGTTCTACCTGAATTATTACAGGTAGTCCTCGATTTACAACCGCAATAGAAGCCAACATTTCTGTTATTGAGACGTTGGTTAAGTGAGTTTTGCCCCATTTTACAACCTTCCTTGCCACAGTTGTTAAGTGAATCACTGCAGTTGATAAGTTAGTGACCTGGTTGTTAAGTGAATCTGGCTTCCCCATGGACTTTGCTTGTCAGAAGGTCGCAAAAGCGGGTCACATGACCCCAGGACACTGCAACCGTCATAAGTATGAACCAGTTGTCAAACGTCTGAATCTTGATCACGTGACTATGGGGATGCTGCAACGGTCGTAACTCTGAAAAACGGTCATAAATCACTTTTTCAGGGCCACTGCAACTTTGAATGGTCACTAAATGAACTGCTGTAAGCCGACTACCTGCATTTAAGGGAGTGGAATTCCTCCCTTTTAATACGATTGTCGGTGGCAAACTTACAAGCTCTGCTTCCAACTTGGAAGAAGCGTGGCCAGTTCAAAGGCGTCCTGAAACGACCTGCAAATTGAGCAGTTTGTTGTGTCCCTTTTAGAGTTGAGAAAGGGCCTGAAATGTTTAAAAATATGTCTAGTAAATGTTGGAAATCAGGGGTGGAATGCTCTGAAGTCTGCTACTGGTTCACTTCGCTACCGGTTCGCTTCGCACGCATCCATGCACACCGCAGGTACTATCACGCAGGATAGGATTAAGAAGCCTTTTCTGAGTCTGCAAAGGTAAGTAGAACAGCAAGGGGGGGGGGGAACAGCTGTGCCGCATGATTTCGTGCGGCACAGCTGATCATCGAAAATACCAGTTTGCCCGAACCGGTAGCATTTTTTATTACAGGTTCGGGCGAATCGGTCCGAACCGGTAGCATTTCACCCCTGTTGGAAATGTAACGAAAAACAGGCACATTTTATTATATGTGGTGGACTTGTGTTAAAGCAAAAAAAAAAAAAAAAAAAATTGGGCAAAGATACACAGGTGGTTAGAAAAGATGATAGGGAAACATGTAGATTTTAAACCTGAACTGTTTTTATTACGTATACTACTAGAAAAACTTGATAAGCAAAATATATATTTACCATTGCATGTCTTAACAGCAGCGAGGATTATATTGGCACAATATTGGAAAAATGAAGAAATACCACAAGATGAAGAGATAATTAGGAAGATACTAGATTGTGCAGAAATGGATAGACTGACACTGAAAATTAAACAGAAAGAAGATACAGAATATTATCAAACATGGAATTTATTTTACCAGTGGTTGGAAAAAAGGGGTGGAGATTAAAAATGTAATCTGTATTGTTAAGCAAATTAAATACTCAGACAACACAATGTTTATTAAGCACTAATAAATATAAGCAATAGAAAATTAATAAAATTTATATACATACATATACATATTCATATACATATATACATATATACATCATATATATATATATATTTGTTTTTCTTTCTTTTTCGTAAATCCTAGCTAAAATCCCAGTTTAAGATCCTCCAAAATCTCAACAAAACACTTTGTAAGGTCTTTTGAAACTCTGGCTAAAATCCTAACCAACACTTTAAAAGTTTTCTTTTTGGCAACGTTTCGACAAGCTCTCTAACTTGTCATCATCGGGCCCCTACTTTCAGTTTAGAAGCTGTGGGTATGCTGCGAGATCGGATTTTCACCTTTCTATGTTCGCTGCTGCTGACGTATGCTGGTTAGCCTGCAACTCTGTGTCCTGATTGGAGGGCAGCAGTTTTTTTTTCCGCCTGCTTCATTATCCTAGCTGCAACCTGACTACGTGTTAAAGGCCCAGCTTTCTCTGGTTCCTTATTACTAACTGTCAACTGCAAAGAAGGAAGGATTCTGGTAGGCATCACAACACCGCTGATTGCTTGTTGAGATCTCAGCCTATCTTCTGGCTCGGTTCTCTCTCTCTCCCCATTGCTAGCTATCATCTGCAAAGAGGGAAGGACTCTGGCAGGCATTACAACACCACTGGTTGCTTCTTGCTGTGCATTTGACCCCAAAGCAAGCTGAGTATCTTTTTTTTCTTTCTTTCTACTAGGCCTTCAATCCCATGATCCCATCGAGTGAGTGGACTTTAAATGACGTGGAGGCCGATTTGCCTGGGGTAAGAGACGGACCTGCAGAAGGGGAGGCACTCAGATGTGGTATTGCATCCACAGAGGGATAGCATCAAAATCACACGAAGTGTTAACAGTACCACTTCAATACTGCACTGGTGAGACCACACTTAAGAGTACCGTATCCAGTTCTGGTCCCCACGATATGAAAAAAAGATGTCGAGACTCTAGAAAGGGTGCAGAGAAGAGCAACAAAGATGATTAGGAGTCAGGAGGCTAAATTGTATGATGAGCAATTGAGAGAATTTTTCCGTTGTACGTCTAGCATAATGGAGAGAAGGATTAGGGGTGACATGAGAGCTGTCTTCCAATACTTGAGGGGCTGTCACTGGGAAGAGGGGGTCGATTATTCTCCAAACCACCAGAGTGTAGTGTCAGAGGCAATCAGCCCCATTACCTTCCTGGGGTAATTGCCTGGATCGTGGCACTTTCCTTGTGTATACTCTTGAAAAATAAAACCAGAATACATCTTCTAATTTATTTTATTTTATTTTTATTTTATTTTTCAATTTATATACCGCCCTTCTCCCTGAGGACTCAGGGCGGTGCACAGCCAGAATTAAAAACATGAAATACAAATATTAAAAACAATTAAAATATATATAAATTTGGCCCAAAAATTTAAAAAACCACAAACCAATTAAAACATTTAAAAAATTTAAAAATTTCCTAAGCCAACCCGGCTTGCTGGAAAAAGTGGGTTTTAAGGGCACGGCGGAAGGCACTGAGGTCTTTACAATAAATATGAGTTTAATATATTAAACTCATATTTATTGTAAAGAAGAAAATAAAACATCTTACTAATCTAAATAATTAAATTGTTACATTTTGGTAAAGTTCCTACCGACTACATCTCTGCAGCCGGACTTCTCTTGGCAAGAGAACAAAGGAAAAAGTGAAGTAGAAAGAAAGGAATGCGGATATACGTAGTTTAGCTTACTGATAACAAAATTGGCAAGCTACGGAAAGTCTGACAGTTCAGAAATAATGAGCTCTGCTGGTAAATACAAAAACGCAGGACAAGGAGCAATGGATGGAAGCTTATCGAAGAAAGACCCAATTTCGAACTCAGGATAAATTTCCTGACAGCGAGAACAATTAAATCAGTGGAAGGGCTTCCCTCCAGAAATTGTGGGTGCTCCCATCACTGGAGGCTTTTAAGAAGAGATTGGATAACCATTTCTCTGAAATGGTATAGGGCCATGATGGCGAACCTATGGCATGTGTGCCCAAACTGGCATGTGGAACCATGTTGCCTGGCATGTGTGCCCTTGCCCGTTCCTCTCCTGGGTTTCCGGCACGCACGCGCACACGATCAGCTGGCCTTTTTGCATGCAGCAGTGCCGGAAACTGGAAGAGATGGTCTTCCATTTTCCTGTGTGAGCATGTGCGCCGGCCAGCTGATCGTTGTGCAGGCATGCGTGCCAGAAACCCGGAAGATGCGTGCCGGAAACCAGAAGTTTATTTTCGGGGATGCGCATGTGCCCTGGGCAGCTCCTCTTCCAGGTTGCAGCCCAGATGAGCGTGCACATGCGCTCGCAAAGGTTCTCCGTCATTGGTATAGCGTTTCCTACAGGGAGTTGGAGTAGAAGATCTCCAAGCAGTGGTGAAATGTAAAATTTGTTACTACTGGTTCTGTGGGCGTGGCTTGGTGGGGGGGCGGGTTTAATATGACCGAGTGGGCGTGGCCAACTTTTTTTTTTTTTTTTTACTTTTAAAACCATTTTTTCTACAATGAAGAAAAATTCTACTCCTCGGCTGAAGAGGTTGTAAAAAGATGTTTTTAAAAGCCTCTGACGATCCCAGCTGAGTTGCCTGATTGGCAGCTTTTTTTTAAAAAAAAAAAAAGCCTCTGATGATCCCAGCTGAGCCGCGCGATCATTAGAGGCTTTTTTTTTTTTACTTTTAAAAGCATTTTTTCGACCAAAGAGGTTGTAGAAAAAATGCTTTTAAAAATTAAAAAAAAAGCCTCTGATGATTGCGCGGCTCAGTTGGGCATGGGGGTGTGGGGAACAGGGATTTTTGCTACCGGTTCTTCAAACCACTCGCCTCCATCACTACCGGATATATATATATATATATATATATATATATATATATATGGTCTCCTGCTTGAGCAATGGGTTGGACTAGAAGACCTCTAAGGTCCCTTCCATCTTCGTTAGTCTGATTCCAATGTTCTCCAAAGCTTTGAACAGGAATCTTTCCCAGGCAAGACTCAAGAGACCTTCTGCCTGAAGAGCAGAGCCACCTTCCCAAAAACTTTGCTAAAGTATTCGGCCGCAGTACTGCAAAGAACAACTGATCAAAGTCTATGCTTCAGTTGCACCAGTAGGAATAATCGCTTTCTCAAAAAAGACCAATGTTGTTTCTTTAATAAAATGGGGCTTGATATATCACTGAGCTGACTAGGTGGCTCTGTGGCTAAGACACTGAGCTTGTCGATCAGAAAGATCGGCAGTTCGGCGGCTCGAATCCTTAGTACAGGTCTCCTGTGTGAGCAGGGGGTTGGACTAGATGACCTCCAAGGTCCCTTCCAACTCTGTTACTGTTGTTATTATGTAGACACAGGTAGAATGGTACAATGCACTTATAGCAATAGCCTTCATTCTTTTGTATATACCTGCTTATTAGGGCTTTTGGCCCCCGATAAGCGGTGTTTCCAGAAAATCAGCTTATTTGCCCCCACAATCCGGGTCCTCATTTTACCTACCTCAGAAGGATGGAAGGCTGAGTAAACCTTGAGCCTGGTGAGATTTGAACTCGCACTAATTGCAGGCAGCTGGCAGCTAAGTGCTACATAACAGCACTTAGTTCGCTGCACCACCAAGGCTCTATTATTCTACATTCATCAGCACAGAAATATAACCCCACAGAAATTTAACCAGCGGGACGTTGCTATGATCTGCATCACTTCCAAGTGAATTTTCCATCATGCACAATCAGGCCTCTTTCATCTTTAGCTGCCCATATTCGCACTGGACAGTTTAATAAATCAATAAAATAAACTTGCACAAGCACCTGAGGTTCTTGGAGTGTGGTCATCAGAGATCTCCAGAAGTTGCTCCTAAAGTGTGATTCCCCCCCCACCCCCAGCTCAGACACCAGAGGGAGAAAATTATTAAATGAACAAACAACAAGCAAAAATACTAATGATATTTTATTGTAATTCATCTTAAACCTATGTTTATTTTATTTTATTTTATTTTATTATATTTGTATACCGCCCTTCTCCCGAGGGACTCAGGGCAGTGAACAGCCATGGTAAAAACAATGTACAACAAAAATTAAAAGCTTATTAAAATAATTCAATCATTCAGCCAAATTTAAAACATCCAACTAAGATCATTTTAAAACCCCTATCAAAACCCAATTTAAAAAACCTTTATCCTGTCAGACCAGCTTGCTGGAATAATAGGGTCTTCAGAGCGCGACCGAAGGCACGGAGGTCAGGGATCCTTTGTATGTCCAGGGGCAGTTCATTCCATAGGGCCGGAGCTCCCACAGAGAAGGCTCTCTCCCTGGGGAGGCCCTCTCTGTGGGAGCGTATTGGTCAGTGGGAGGCAATCGGTGGCAGAATGTGGTCCTGTAAGTAACCAGGTCCTAAGCCATGGAGCGCTTTAAAGGTGGTAACCAACACCTTGAAGCGCACCCGGAAGACCACCGGGAGCCAGTGCAGCTCGCGCAAGATAGATGTTACATGGGAGTGACGGGTCGCCCCCATTATTACTCGCGCGGCTGCATTCTGGACCAGCTGGAGCCTCCAAGTGCTCCTCAAGGGGAGCCCCATGTAGAGAGCATTACAATAGTCCAGCTGGGAAGTGAAAGTGAAACCATGTTTCCTTTGTATCCTGGTCCCGCTCACCCCTAAGAGGTCAGATTTGCCGAAGAGCGGCTTTCCCTCAGGAAAAAAAAAAATCATATATCCCACTGCTTATGGAGATTAAGTAGAGGAATTATAGAATATAATCCCAGATCTGAAAGAAGCTCTTCAAGCCAAATCCCTTGCAAAGGACAAGAATCCAGATTAAAGCCTCTCAGATTTGAGATTAACCGGGATGGGTGTGGGGAGGTTTATTTCCAGATTAGCAATCATGCTTCCCCCCCCCACCCCCACTAATTCATTTAATATAGTGAATTGAAACAATGTCATTGACAACCTATTGTAGTTTAGTATTTTCTTCATCCTGGCATCATGTATGCACGGACTGTTTAATAATAATAATAATAACTTTATTGTCATTGTATGTGTATGCACGGACTGTTTGTTTGTTAGATGTAGACATGCGCTTATGTATACCCACAGTATTTATTTCGGCAGTAAAGAAGACGTTTATAAGGTGAATTTTTAAAAAAATATTTTTAGAATAGAATAACAGAGTTGGAAGGGACCTTGGAGGTCTTCTAGTCCAACCCCCTGCTTAGGCAGGAAATCCTAAACCACGAATGGTTATCCAGCCTCTTCTTAAAAACTTCCAGCATTGGAGCATTTGCAACTTCTGGAGGCAAGTTGTTCCACTGATTAATTAGAACAATTAAACAACTGTCAAGATGCAACTCCGGAGATACGGAGGATCCCGGATCTGCACACTTTCCGCCGCGCTCTTTTTATTCCACCAGGTGGGCCTGGCCTAATCTTTTTCCCCTTTTTCTCTTTTTAATACGTAAATTTTAATCTGCTTTTAAATGATTTTTAAATGATTGGGCTGTTTTAAATCTGTCTGGGCCAAATTTGTTTAATTCGGTTTTATTCTGTTTTTTAAATTTTGTATTTATGTATTTTATTGTTTGGCTGTTTACCCGCCCTGAGTCCTTCGGGAGTAGGGCGGTATATAAATAAAATAAAGACTAAAAGACTAAAGACTAAAGCATCACCCTGGCTAATACCCAGTGATGCTGAGAATACTTTCAGCTACAGATACGGTAGTCCTCGACTTGTGACCCAAATGTCTATTGTCAAGCAAGACATTTGTAAAGTGAGTTTTGCCCCATTTTACGACCTTCCTTGCCTCCATTGTTAAGTGAATCCTTGCAAGCTGATAAGTTTGTAACCCGGTTATCAAGTGAATCTGGCTTCATCATGGACTTTGCTCGTCAGGAGGTTGCAATTAAAGGGATCGCCTGACCTGGGGACACAGGAACGGTCATAAATACGAATCAGTTGACAAGCACCTGAGTTTGGATCCCATGATCGTGGTGATGCTGGAAAGGTCGTAACTGTGAAAAACAATCTTAACTCACTTTTTTCCAGTGCTGTTGTAACTTCGAAAGGTCATTAAACAAACCGTTGTAAGTTGAGAACTATCTGTATCAGAGGTGGGTTTCACAAATTTATATCACCGGTTCGCCCCGCGTGTGCTTGCTTCGCACTCGCCCCGTCCTCCTGCACATGCACTTTGCTCCCACACGTGCCTTCCACGCATCCGCCCAGTAGTGGTGGGTTTCAAAATTTTTTACTACCGGTTCTGTGGGTGTGGCTTGGTGGGCGTGGCATGGCATGGCATGACTTGGTGGGCTGGCATGGCTTGGTGGGCGTGGCTTGGTGGGCATGGCAGGGGAAGGATACTATAAAATCTCCATTCCCTCCCCAATCCAGGGGAAGGATACTGCAAAATCCCCATTTCCTCCCGATCAGCTGGGACTTGGGAGGCAGAGAATAGATGGGGGCGGGGCCAGTCAGAATTTTTACTATCGGTTCTCCAAACTACTCAAAATTTCCGCTACCGGTTCTCCAGAACTGGACATAACCTGCTGAAACCCACCTCTGCCACCCGGCCTCCAAAACATAGCTAAATAGGACTGCATAGCGCCAGGGCAGGGGGGAGCAGGCCCACCCATGATTGCCGCTACCGGTAATCCCGAACCAGTCCGAACCGGCTGAATCCCCACCACTGATCTGTATTTGATGCTGATGGATCAGTAGCCAGTATAATAAGGCAAGATGTTAAGGATATTCTTGGCTCATAACCGATGTTAGGGGTTATTGAGCAGAGTACCCCTTGAGTATGCACATGAAACCGGTTGAGAGTGAATAACCACAGTTAATATACTGACACACTGAGTTGTGGTAGTTTTTTTTCTTTTTAGGAAAAAAAAGTAAAGCAAAGTCCAATAACAATCCAAGTCATACATAGATAAGGCAATAGTTAAAATATCAATTCAGGGATATTCCAAGTACAAAGTCTTCTTACCAGTTGTTGTCATTACACAATAAAACAGTTCTTCAGTTTCAAACGGGAACAAGTTTAGTATTAAAACATTCAATAAATAGTAGAAAGCAACAAGTAGCAATGATCAAACAGTGATCATATAGAGAGAATAGGTAGAGAGTAACAGCAAATAAGCAAATAAAATGGTGTCGTGTTCCCAAGCCATGATTCAGGCTTCCCCTTAAGCACATTGGCCACAGAGCTTAGCCAATCAGGATACAGGATGATGCAATACAGCTTCCCTCCAGAAATTGTGAGTGCTCCATCACTGGAGGCTTTGAAGAAGAGACTGGACAGCCACTTGTCCAGAATGGTACAGGGTCTCCTGCTTGAGCAGTGGGCTGGACTAGAAGACCTCCAAGGTCCCTTCCCACTCTGTCATTCTGTTATTCTCTTATTTGATCCTGTTCTGGATCAGCCAGTTTTTTAAAAAGCATCACTACTTTTTTCTCTCCTTTCCTTGGTCAATAACTCTGCATAGTTGTACCGTAGTTTTCATTATTATTATTATTATTATTATTATCTCTTTTATTCATTAAACATAAAACTCAGTCAACTGGACATTTAAAAATGTGCCACAAATACCATTGACTGGTGCTAATGGCTGATATAGGTTGCTGCCAGTGTCCTAGGTATCAACCAAGTATCTTCTTAAGATGTACGATGTTCCAAGTAGCACAGTTTTTTGCAATTCCGCTGGTGTTATTGCAGGAAGCTGCAATTTCTTGATGTGTTTTGTAAAATTCTTGGATATGGTACCAAGTGCCCTGATGACAATGGGTATCACTGTTGCATGTTTCATCCATAACTGTGTAGTTTTGATAGTTGTTGTTGTTGTTATTATGGTTAATCTTTGGTGAGATTCATAGCCTTTGTTGTTGTTGTTATTGTTGTTGTTATTATTATTTACTTTATTCATTAAACATGAAACTCAGTCAACTGAACATTCAAAAATGCATCACAAATACCAATGACTGGGGCTAATGGTTGATACGGGTTGCTGCCAGCGTCCTAGGTATCAACCAAGTATCTTCTTAAAATATAGGATATGCCGAGTAGCACAGTTTTTTGCAATTCCACTGGTGTTATTGCAGGAAACTGTAATTTGTTGATGATGTTGTTATTGTTATTGTTGTTGTTGTTATTATTATTTACTTTATTCATTAAACATGAAACTCAGTTAACTGAACATTCAAAAATGCATCACAAATTTCCATTGACTGGTGCTAATGGTTGATACGGGATTATTATTATTATTATTATTATTATTATTATTATTATTATTATTATTATTTAATCTTTAGTGAGATTCACAGCCTTTGAGGCTGGTTAATAGCTCAGCAGCTTGAGTCCTAACCAAGGACCTAGGAACTGTTAAGGTATCATCGGAGAATGTAAGCTGTTCCGAGTAAGGTGGTTTTTTGTAGAGTCAAAATATTCAAGACCGGTAAATTTAGAATTTCTAAATAGCAGGGTAGCCCTTTGGGTATTGCTCCAAGGGCTCCAATTACAATTGGGACAATTATTATTATTATTATTATTATTATTATTATTATTATTATTATTATTATTTACTTTATTCATTAAACATGAAACTCAGTCAACTGAACATTCAAAAATGCATCACAAATTTCCATTGACTGGTGCTAATGGTTGATACGGGATTATTATTATTATTATTATTATTATTATTATTATTATTATTATTGTTATTATGATTAGGCTGCAGATGCTCACTGTGGAACAACTGGAGAAGAACATAAATAAGAAGTCCTCCTGAGGACCAGAGCCTCATTTTCAGTACCTCTTGCCCGGGAGCTGAATATTTACATCTGGAAAACACGGCTTTTGTCTGCTGGCTTTGTGTGGGATTCCGGTGACCGACACACACACACATTTCACAAGGAAAGATGATTTTTTCCGACATAACTCTTGTGCTGCTATTTTGACCAGTTCAGGACACTCGAATGGAGAGCTCCATGCATTCAACTGGTTTTTTTGGGGAGGGGGGAGGCCATGCATTCAACTGGTTTGTTCTGCATACTCTCGCAGTCTCCTCCCACCTGGTGCCCTCCAGATATTTTGGACTACAACTTCTTTCATCCACAGCCGGCGTGGTGATTAGCCTGTATTGTGTATTTAGCGTATCTGTTTACTTTAGGCTGTTCAACAAACATGACCTCATGTAGGAATCAATATCTGACCAAGTGATCCTTTTACGGTTATGTCCGCTCGGCTCATGTTTTTGACACTTCTCAAATTTCGGTTGACTGTTCGGATTTTGGGATTTTGGGCCAGCTGTCAAATTCCTGGAATTTCTTGAATTAGCTTAAAGATCAAGGCGTAATTTGAGCTTTAAGCAGCTAATTTGAGCAGTGGTGAAATCCAATTTTTTTACTACCAGTTCTGGGGGCGTTCACTTGGTGGGCGTGGCAGGGAAAGGATACTGCAAAATCCCCATACCCTCTCCACTCCAGGGGAAGGATACTGCAAAATCCCCATTCCCTCCCCACTCCAGGGGGAAGGATACTGCAAAATCCCCATTCCCTCCCCACTCCAGGGGAAGGATACTGCAAAATCTCCATTCCCAACCCATTCTGGGGCCAGCCAGAGGCGGTATTTGCTGGTTCTCTGAACTATTCAACATTTCTATTACCGGTTCTCCAGAACCTGTCAGAATCTGCTGGATTTCACCCCTGCTTTGAGGACTATGGAAAATACCTGTGGCTTATTTTTTGATATCTTTCCTTTTAAGAACTAATTGGTGGACGAGAGTGTCTGAGATCATGTCATCCCATTGCCCTTGATCAGGGATGATGAGCAGCTATGATGACATTACGACCTGTGGACTTCAACTCCCAGAATTCCTGTGCGGGCTCAGGAATTCTGGGAGTTTGAAGTTCACAGGTCATAAAAGTTGCCCTTAGCTATCCACCCCTGCTCTATATTACTGGTCCTTCAACTACCAGAACCCAATTCAACCAAAGGGGGGCGGTGTTGCTATATAGGAGAATTGCTTTGCCCTCTTTTTTTTCCCCTATGGAGCCTGTAATGCCCCAAGCAGCCACAGGGGGGAGTACATGGTATATACAACATGAATAGCTTATCCAACAGTCCATTTTGAGTGTGCAGGTGGTCCTTGACTTACGACCGCACTTTGGAACAGAATTTTCATCGATAGGCAAGGCGGTTAAGTGAATGAGTCCTGGTTTTATGACCATTTTTGCCACGGTTGTTAAGCAAATCACTGTAGCTGTTAAGTGAATCATGGTCGTTACGCAAATCCAGCTTCTCCCATTGACTTTGCTTCTCAGAAAACAGCTGGGAAGGTCACATGCGGTGATCACATGACCCTGGTGTACTGCTACTGTCATAAAGATACACTGATTGCCAAGGGTCCAAATTTTGATTGTGTGGGTTGTGGGGATGGTATCATGGTCGTAAGTGCGAGGACTGGTGGAAAGTCACTTTTTTCAGTGCCAATTGTAACGTCAAAAGGTCATTGAATGAATTAATGGCTGTAAATTCAAAGACTACCTATATAGTAAGTACTGTGTTTCCCCGAAAATAAGATCCTATCTTATATTTTTTTGAACCCCGAAATAAGCGCTTGGCCTTATTTTCTGGGAGGTCTTGTTATTTTGGGGCGCGTGGAGCAAGATGGGGCTCCTCCTGCCGTCTTACCTGATTTCCAGCTCTGCGTTTAAATATTTTCAGGGAGGGCTTATTTTCGGGGGGGAAGCTTATTTTAGCGCATGCGCTCAGAAGCCCGATTGGGCTTATTTTGAGGCGATGTCTTATTTTCGGGGAAACAGGGTAGGCAATAACCCCATGCATTTAAGACATAACATATACTGCCCCCCAGTGGCCCACAGAGGTATAAACAGCTCTACAGGGAAAAACCGCTATGCTTTTAAACCAAAGGATTTACTGCTCCAGGAAAGTTACCTTTAATTTATTGATAGTTGGGCCAATGTCCTTTTTTTTCTTTTTTCTTTTTCTCTTTAAAGGGACTTCATGTGTTCTCTTACAGGGAAAAAAAAGAGCTTGAAAGAATCCTATGTTTGCTTTTCTGTTTTCTTTTGTATATTGACAATAATCACCTGATCACCCAGTGTTGCACAGTTTAATTAATTTATTTGTACCACTCCTTTATTACGGTATTATTATAAATAACTCAAGGCAGTGAACATACCTAATACTCTTTCCTCCTTCTGTTTTGCCCACAAGAACAATCCTGGGAGGTCGGTTGGGAGAGAAGGAAGGACTGGCCCAAATTCATCCAGCTGGTTTTTCATGCCTATAGTTGTCCTACAACTCAAAGTCTCTTGTCTCAAAGGTGCTTTTTTCAGGAGGCAACTGGACTTTCTGGTTTTTCTTTGAAGACGTTTCGCTTCTCATCCAAGAAGCTTCTTCAGCTCCGACTGGATTTCCATTCTTCCATTCCCCACCATCCAACTCAGAGCTGAAGAAGCTTCTTGGATGAGAAGTGAAACGTCTTTAATGAAAAACCAGAAAATCCAATCGCCTCTTGAAAAAGCACCTTTGGGACAATCGTGACCTGGAGGACTAAGAATCTCCACAGTCAAAGTTTCTAAGTTTCTAGCCTGGTGCCTTCACCATTACACCAAACGGGATCTTATAGGTGGGGTTACTGAAGGATTATCCGATCATTTGAAAAATATGGAAGGGGAACACTTTATAGCTGAATAAATAATGAAATAATCGAGCCAATGGCAAGGTAAGATAACATTGGGCATCTAAAATTCCAGGTGAATTTTGCTCAACTGTGTTCGGTCTATTGTGCTTTAATTTCCCAACAGCCTCTTTTAAGAGCAAAGTCAAAGAGGATTACATATTTTGACTTGATATTAAGAATGATCAACTGTCCTAGAAAACAGATACATATATTAAAAGTGAACCATTTTGAGAATTTCCTTTGAATTTACTGTATTGGCTTTTTCTATGTGAAGTTTATGACTTTAGCATCTCTCTGATTCTTTTGCAGAATGATTGGTAGGTATCCGAAGTCAGAAGTTATAAAATCTTTTAGCATCTCTTGGAGATGATGGAAGTTTCATGCCAATCTGATTTCCAAGCACAGTTGTAATTTATGGTTTAATTCTCCCACGTTCTGGGGAATTTAGATGTCTAAAAATCAAAAGTTGAGTTCCATGGATTTGGATGGTATCGCTATAAATCCCTCCCAAAGTTTTGCTTTTATCACCTTTTAATCATTTATATTGCTCCATATTTTATTCAGAAACACCCTCCTTCCCTCCATTAATTTTGGATCTTCATTTTTCTGTTCCTTAAGGAAGGATGTCATTCTGAAAAGTATCAGCTGGCATCTTCTTGACTGCCAAACTTTTTAAAAATCTGTCCGAAAGCTTAACTCTACCCCTTCAGTCTGTAACTTTCTCTTCCTCTTTTTATTGCTAAGAAATTCACTACGTGAAATTAAACCTGACCTCTCTGCAGTGGAAAAGGGATATATTTTTTTTGAGAATGAGTGTGAGTGTGTACCTTCTCTTTCATTCTTGGGTTACCTATGGAATACGAAAGGGAATCTGATGCAGGAATATGGGCTGTTTGCGCCGATTTCTCTGTCCTTTGCTTTCATGTCACAATTCTTTCTCTCCTGTAGCATCTTCCACAAATGTTTAAAAACAGAATTGTAGCTATTAGGTCTATCCGGATACCACTTTGCATTTAATTTCTAATATCTAGTGGATAGTAACGCTAAGCACTCTTGTAAATTTTTTTGATATGTAAAGGTGCAAATTCTGAGTTTAAAGACATTGAGTGTCCGCTGAGCCCTGTTTCCATGTAGGGCGGACAGCACAAGTCTGGATAGAGCCTCAACCACTTTCCATCCGTAGGATGATAACACTAGAGAATGAATGACTTGCTAGAGGTTTAGGCGATCAGGAAGCTCCAACCTTAAGTTGACACACAGGTGAGTGTCTTCTGACTAGCTGAGAAGGATCCCAATAGCTGGAGGTACTCTGCTTCAATGGTGAAATCCTACCGGTTCGCACCAGTTCAGGTGATCCGGTAGTGACAAAATCTACCGGTTCGGCAAACCAATAGTAAAAAAAAAAGCTACTGGTTGGTCTGAACCGATATTTCTGGCAATCAGCTGTGCTGCATGATTTACTGTATTTTTCAGGGTATAAGACGCACCTACCTTTTTTGGTGAGGAAAAGAAAACGAAATCTGCCTCTGCCTCTGAGCAATTTTGCCTGGTTACAGCAAACAGCAAACAGCTTTACTTTCATTTTCGTTTTCAGCATAGCTTGATTAGCACAAGGGGGGAAAAAAATTCTGCTCCAGCAATTTTTTTCCTTGCAGCAAGCAGCAGAGCCCTGCGCAAAACAGCTGAGAGCAAATCAGCTGAGAGTCGGGAGGCGGATCCAATCAACTTGTGCTAATTAGGCTGTGCTGAAGCTGAAAGGAGCTGTTTTTTTCTTGCTGTTTGCTTGCAAGGAGGTAAACTGCTGGGAGGCAGAGGCCAAAGGGGGCGGGGCCAGTGGGGGCGGGGCGGGGCTACATTCAGTGTATAAGACGCACCTAAATTTTCACCCCCTTTTAGGGTGGGGAAAAGGTGCGTCTTATACTCCGAAAAATAGGGTATATTCGCTAGAAAGCAGGAAATCCTGAATCTAAATAGCGCGGCACAGCTGTTCCCCCCCCCTTTGCTGTTCTACTTACCTTGTTAAGCATCCTTTTTCCGCGCGCAGCAGCGTGGGTTTGGTGCACACTGCGCATGAAGCATGTGTTTGGCACACATTTGGCACCACGTTTGGCATTTTACCACTGCTCTGCTTCCCAAGAGAGATTGGAAAATTACAGAGTGCAGATTTCGGATAGGGAGGAATAGCACTAGCAACAGCACTTAGACTTATATAGCGCTTGACAGTGTTTTCCGTCCCTCTCTAAGGGGTTTACAGTGTCAATATATTGCCCCCAACAATCTGGGTCCTCATTTTACTGACCTCGGAAGGATGGAGGTTGTGAGAGCCAGTGAGTACTGCCCAACTGCTGGCAGCTGGCAGTCAGCAGAAGTAGCCTGCAGGACTGCATTCTAACCACCACGGCTCACAGAAAACACTTAATTTCACGAGGCCGTGCCTTGTAGTTCTTAGCAAATCTTTTCTTCCTGTTTGTGAAAGCCATCCATCTTGGGCTTAATGGGCAATTTACAACTGAAGGGCTTCTCATGCCAGCTGTGAAAAACGCAAGGCAGGAGGGGATTCTGATTTTTTTTTTTTTTTGCATTGAATATGCCAAACAACAAGCAAGATAAGGAATGAGGGGCACGTAGCTGAGAACAGAGAAACCTTTATTGAAGCTGAATTACATTTAGTAATAATAAATCCAAGGAGAAATATGCAACAACAACTGAATAACTTGCTGTCCCAGAAGGCACGGTGCAACAAAACTGGGAAACATTGGATTTTAGTGGAACAAAACAAAACAACCGAGACTTAAATTGCTTCTCTTTCGATTCAGTGCTTTAACTGCCTTGGGCTAACAGAACCCCAAAAGTTAAAAATGAAATCCTACTTTAAATCTTGAGGAGCTGCCAAAGAGGCTTCCTCGCTCCATGCCACGGAGCAGCTCTGGATGTCCTCAGTCCAGGCTATCACACGCGCAGGTTTGCGATCAAGTGGCAGGTGGAGAACCTCAGGGAGAGGGATCAGGCAGGTGAAACCATCAGGATGCATCCTACTCTCGGCCTCACTGCTCAGTCCAACGCCTGCTCAGCATCTTCACTCGCTTCTAATACTGGCTGTTCTGCATCTGTTGGGAGGCAAAAAACACACATTTTTGGGGCTTAGACAGGTGAAGCTGTGGTCTTCCAAAGGTTTCTCAAAGGAGGGAACCTGTTTAGTTACCTGTCTTGAAGTGACTCCACAGGGGACGTTGAGATGATTCAGAATCTAATTAAACAAGCAAGTGCGTTTCCTAAGTGGTCCCCCAGCAGAAAAGACCAAAATGCACAGATTACGGAGGATGCCATCTCCTCCAGGTCCCTTCATCTTGGTTCCTAGCTCAGCTCAGAATCTTAGAGGTTCTTCAGAATCTCTTAACTCCTAATCAGGTTTACGTCTCTATAGGTGGAGTTTATGAATAGAGTAGAGTAGAGTAGAGTAGGGTAGAGTAGAATAGAATAGAATAGAATAGAATAGAATAGAATAGAATAGAATAGAATAGAATAGAATAGAATAGAATAGAATAGAATAGAATAGTTGGAAGGGACCTTAGAGGTCTTCTAGTCCAACCCCCTACTCAGGCAGGAAACCCTATACCATTTCAGCCAAATGGTTATTCAATCTCTTCTTAAAAACTTCCAGTGTTGGAGCATTTACAACTTCTGGAGGCACGTTGTTCCACTGGTTAATTATTCTAACTGTCAGGAAATTTCTCCTTAGTTCTAAATTGCATTGCCTTATCCGAATGTGATTTGGCCTTAAGTTGCTGTGTGAACCTAGCCACTGTGGTTTACAAGCACTTGGTATGGCTTAGCCTTGACTTACATCTTCACTTTGTTGCATGCACTGGGTTCATTCAACAAAGGTTCATTCATGGTATATAGCACAATGTGGGAGGCATGTAATGCAGAGACTCAGGCATTCGCTGCTGAGTTCTGAAATACTTCGATAAAACCAATATATTATCTCATCCTGAAATGGAATAATGCTGGCAATATTCATTCCCTTGTCATCTTGCAGCTAAAGTTCTGCAATTCTCTCTATCTTTGAAGAACTGGGAGCTACAGCTGGTATATAATGACATAGCTGTATTACACATTGCTTTTTACATGCTTTATATCTGAGGGGTCTCCAATTTTGGCAACTTTAACCCTGGCGGACTTCAACTCCCAGAATTCCTCAGCCAGTTTTGCTTTGTTGGCTGGGGAATTCTGGGAGTTGAAGTCCGCCAGGCTTAAAGTTGCCAAGGTTGGAGACCTGCTTTATTTAACTACAGTGGTTACTAGTTTGTTTTCAGGTTTAATTCAAGGTGTCATTAAAGACTTGGGTTCTTTTTAAGACTATTTACTCCAGATCAGATCTGCTTAGATATGAACAAGCAGATCGGACAGGCAGGGTGTCACCATTTTTCAGGCTTTCTCAGAATGGTTATGAAATGCTTTTAAAAAAAAAAAAAAAAAAAAAAAAAAAAGAGCTGCTCCTTCATCATGGAATGAATGCTGTTATTAATTCCAAGCCTCAAGAGCCTTCCATCATGGTGAATTTTTATGAGAGAGTTGTGCTAACTTCTTCCTTTTTTGGAAATTTAAAAAAAACCTGACCTATTGATTTGATACTTATTGACGGTTATTTTGCTATAGACATTTTTGTACTAGTTATAAGCCACTTACAGTCTGTGATTGAAGTGCTGTGTATATTTTTAAATAAATTAAAACATATAAATGCTAGTTGATTCAATCGTCTATTCAAAAATTACCAGGACCTGAGTTTTTTATTTTTGAACACTGTTTCTATGATTCACTTGTGTTTGCTGGCTGATGCAACCTTTACAGATCTTATATATTGCTATTGCGCTGCTTTGCTTTGTGACAAAATAGTCTGTGAGCCTTTCCATAGGTGAACTAGATCTTAAATCAAAAACTCACAAATAATGGGTGTGTGTAATCCCATGCAGACAGGTTTATACAGCCAAGTCCTAAACACATTGAATGGTGGCTGGATTCCTTATTCACTACTGCAATGAATCCTATTCTGTTTTTCTTACTTGTAAGCCCCTATTTGTGGCTTAATGTAAAGGTAAAGGTTCTCCTCTCACATATGTGCTAGTCGTTCCCAACTCTAGGGGGCGGTGTTCATCTCTGTTTCAAAGCCGAAGAGCCAGTGCTGTCTGAAGACGTCTCCGTGGTCATGTGGCCGGCATGACTCAATGCCAAAGGCGCACAGAACGCTATTACCTTCCCACCAAAGGTGGTCCCTATTTTTCTACTTGCCTTTTTTACGTGCTTTCAAACTGCTAGGTTGGCAGAAGCTGGGACAAGTAACAGGAGCTCACCCCGTTACGCAGCACTAGGGATTCAAACTGCTGAACTGCCGACCTTTTGATCGACAAGCTCAACGTCTTAGCCACTGAGCCACACTGGCTTAGTGTGCTTATTGTTATTCGTAGCACACTTGTTTTCCCCAAACAGCTTGCAGGTCATTGCGTCTTATTTAGTAAATCGTGGTTTAACCAACTTGGCTTTAGCCTGCCATATGAACCCAAGCAATGAAACCATAATTGAAACAATCAAATTTTATTTCTAAAGAAATATAGTTAAGCTTTAGGCATACTTGTCTGGAACTTGAGTCACGGCAAATGGGCATTTTTTTTTCTTTTTTAGTTTGAAACCTTTCACTTATCCAGACTTATCTTCAGTCTGCAGCTCCAAAAAACAATCAGTTGCCATGACTTAACTTTCAGACAACTATGACTAAGAATTTTCATCAGCATTTAGGTTGTACCTTGTACGTATGCCAGAAGTACAAGCTAGGCTTATTTCAGTGAGCAGTTCCGAGAAGGAGTAAAATTACTAAGTGGATTTGTCCCAACATTATTGAGAGTCACAAACAGATGATTATGGACTCCGGTCATTGTTTTGTATGTGTAAATTTACCTAGGCAAGGTGATCCAGACTGAATCTTTACGTTTTCGGTACCATCTGGAATTAGTCCATTTTGATCACATTGTGAAGGCTCTGAAGATTCAAGAGTGATGTCTTCAATTAAAGGTCCTAGAGGTTTTGCTTGCTGTTCCTCGGTTTTCTTTTGTGGTGCTAGAAGATCTTGGACAATTGGCCTAATGATTTCTTTGACACTGACTTCAGGTACTGTAGAATCTTTTGAAAAAATGGAGTTTAAGACTTCCGTTGGTGGGGAATTGTCAGAAGTGGCGATGTTGCCCTCAGTACAGCTGCTGTCATGGCTGGTTTCAGAAATGACTTCAATTTTGGGAGGGGACACTTGCTGTAAAGATGAAACAAATAGCATAAAATGGATTTCTTTCTACTACATATAGCAAAAGCACTTAGACTTATATACCTCTTCACAGTGCTTTACACCCCCCTCTCTAAGCAGTTTACAGAGTCAGCCTCTTGCCCCCAACCATCTGGGTCCTCGTTTTACCCACCTCGGAAGGATGGAAGGCTGAGTCAATCTTGAGCTGGTCAAGATCAAACTGCTGACAGTGGACAGAGTTCGCCTGCAATACTGCATTCTAACCACTGTGCATCATGGATGGATGGATGGATGGATGGATGGATGGAAGGAAGGAAGGAAGGAAGGAAGGAAGGAAGATAGCAATAGCACTTAGACTTATATACCGCTTCACAGTGCTTTCCAGCCCTCTCTAAGTGGTTTTACAGAGTCAGCCTTTTGCCCCCAACAATCTGGGTCCTCATTTTACCAACCTCGGAAGGATGGAAGGCTGAATCAGCCTTGAGCCGGTCAGGATCGAACTGTTGGCATTGGGTAGAGTTAGCCTTCAATACTGCATTCCAACCCCCTTCGTTACCAAGGAAAGGGGAAGGCAGGAAGGGAGGGAGGGAGGGAGTAACGAAAGAAAGGCAATAGCAATAGCACTTAGACTTATATACCTCTTCACAATGCTTTCCAGCCCTCTCTAAGCAGTTTAGAAAGTCAGCCTCTTGCCCCCAAGAATCTGGGTCCTCATATAGTCCTTGACATATGACAATTGAACCCACAATCTCTGTGGCTAAGCAAGAGAGTTGCTAAATGAATTATGCACTATTTTATGACCTTTCTTGCCACAGTTGCTAAGTGAATCACTGCAGTTGTTAAGATAATAACATGGTTGTTCATTGAATTTGGCTTCCCCGTTGATTTTGCTTGTCAGAAGGCCGTAAAAGGGGATCACATGACCCTGGGACACTGCAACCGTCATAAATATACACTGGTTGCCAGGCATTTCAAATTTAATCATATGACCAGGGAGATGTTGCAAAGGTCGTAAGTGTGAAAAATGGGTATCAGTCACTTTTTTCAGGGCCGTTGTAAGTTTAACAGTCACTAAACAATGGTTGTAAGTCAAGGACTACTTGCAATAGAATCCTGATACCCAAGATTCAAGTCATTTTAAACTAGTCTGTTTCCTATTTAATTTAAACTTTAAATTTAAACTTACAGTAATCAGGATTAACATTCTGTCTCTTGTGATTTGGTTAGGAATGGTTGTCAAAGCACTACATAATGTGAATTAATTCCCTATGGGAAGATGTCAGTTTCTTGCCCCTAGCCATGTTATTTTAAGTAGTTATTATGGGCTTGTGTATTACATTAATTTTGCAACTTTTCCTTACACCTATGTGTCTTTCATGCATTTGGCAAAGTGGCCTTGTATGAAAGCATCTAGTTTAAAACAGGGGTGTCCAATCTGGGCAATTTTAACACTTGTGGACTGCAACTCCCAGAATTCCCCAGCAGCCATGTCTTAAAAATGGCCAAGGTTGGATGCCTCTGCTTTAGTACATTTGCTATTATGGAAATACCAAAGGATTCAATTCTTTAATCTCGGAAGGAGTTTATCTGCAATTTCTTTCTTTTCTCCAACACCTCCCCAAGTTTTTTATTTTTTTACAAACATATCAGTATGTGAACAGGGTGGAACCTGGATATCATGCATTCTAATACAAATAAAACTAGTAAAATTAATCATAGTTATTACATTCAATCAACATATATTTCTACTAATAATGCACATTTATATTAAGTTGCAGTCTGTCATTATTCAATTATTCCATGCTTTCACTTATTAGTGCTTTTATTTTATTATATAAAAGTGTATACATTAATATTCCTCCTCCTATTTCTATCTCTTATTCTTTTAATCATGTCACCCTTTATTAAAAGACCTTTTCTTTCTATCCTACCTAACTTCTAGTCATGTCACCTACCTAAAAAAATGAAGAGAGAGAGAAAAAGAAAAGCAAATCAGAACAACAGCAAAAAAGAGAAATCTTCTATCCATCGTCTCTTGCCCACTTCAATACTTTAATTGCTATGCTTTTTTTGACTTGCCTCCCATATTCCTCTCTTGGATCTTTATCTCTGTATCTACTTCTTGGCTGTTCAATCTAGATATTTCTCCCACCTCTACCCTCTTCCACTGCCCAGTTTCCAAAATTTCTGCCCAGGCCCCTATCTCCTTTTCACATTTTTATATCATCTTAACTGCTTGCCGTGACTCAACATCTTAAATTTTATATCATCTTAACTGCTGTTTCTTATTTGCCATCTTAGAATAATGGTTCTCTGTGGGAAAGGCTCTGGCAGTATTGTTAAAGATTCTGATATTGAGATCTATTCTTTGTTCTCATCCGGGCGTGTAATTTCAGAATACCTGTTTGAAAATGCTTTTAATGTGTCTTCACATTACTTTATAATAATAATAATAATAACTTTATTGTCATTGTACGTGTATACAGTATACTCATACAATATTCACTTAACACCCAAAGACCAGGTCTAACACACATAACAATCCCCAAACACACTCCCACCCACCACAATTCCCCACCCCTAAACCACCCAAACATCCACACAACAGACCAAGTAATGGTGTCCAACAGTTCATGGATGGTGGCGCTTTAGTTCATTGTTGAGTGCAATTATAGCTCTGGGATAAAAACTATTCAGAAAACGTGTGGTCCGTTTTCTATATTTGTAAAGGTTTTTTTAATCTGTGTTTCCATTCTGAAATTGGTGCAAACAGAAAAGAAATCACTGTCTTATTGGCAGATTTGAATTATCTTTGAATAAGTATACACGGGTTGCTTGACTTACAACTCTAACGGAGCCTGCCCATTATGGTCATAAGTTGTTATGGCTGTAAACATGACAAAACCAATTTTATAACATTTTTTTTTGGGGGGGGGGGGGGTGGCAGTTGTTAACTTTAGAGAGGGGGAAAAATGACCTTTTTGGTGAAGATGTCCTCCTTCGGTGAATCTTGGCCGGGGGTATCTATATCTTCTAAATCAGGAAGTTCCTGAAAAATATCCAAATGTTTACGGAAGAAAAAGAGCTTTTCAAGAGAATGTGGTGGGTAGGGAAGAGAAATGTCACGGAACACTTGTTTCCATCCTTGGCCTTCCACTTCACCCCATCTTTCCTGTCCTGCAGTTAAAACTTACATCAAGGAAAAGTTTTTCTGGCACATCCAACGTAATGTGTTCAATATCTGTCAAATCAGTGCATTCAGTTCGCAGTGGCCCTTCGATAGCGAACCTATAAACTGTTTCTAAAGAAAGAGATAAAAACTTTCAACAAATTTGCATTCAGTTATTATCAGGGCTGGGAAGCCATCAGCTACAACACGCCTTTAGCCCCCGCTCCTCCCAAAAGTTGGCCATGCCCACCGTCACATTACCCCCCCAAGCCACGCCCACAGAACCGGCAGTAACAAATTTTACATTTCACCACTGCTCCAAGGGTTCTAAGTGCAAGGACCAGTTGTAATTCCCTTTTTCCCAGCGCTGTCGTAGCTTCCTACAGCTACTGAATGAATGGTTGTAAGTCCAAAACTACCTGTATGGGTTTCCCTTCAAGCCAACTCTGGATATTGTTTAGCATCCCAGCTGCTTTCTTGTCTGCAAAAGGGTAAGATGCCCTTACCTTTTTCAATAGGTGTAAAGCCAGGAGCCACATTTGATTCCGCTTCCTGTGCTTCCTGCTGATGTGGATCATTCTCTGATCTCCTCGACTGATCACCCAAGATTTCCTCTGCAGCTATAGCTTCTTCGTGGGCGCCCAGAGTGTCTTTCACAAATTTCTCAATCTTCTGCTTTGTCTGCAGTGGTTCCAAAACCTCTGATGACTCCACTCCATTTTCGGCCACGGCGTCATTGCTTAAAGATGGGATTGTCTCTGCAATGGTCCAAATAATTGATTAAAAACAAACACTGGCCTGCTGGCAGACTTAATTCTTGTGTTCGTTGAAGAAAAAAATATATGCAGAAGGATGATTTGTCCTGGCTTCTTTAAATTAAGCAAAGCAGGATATTAAATAAGAATCTTATAATGTCTTATCAACATTAGTGGAACCATTTTGGGATCATTTGTCAAGGAGAAAATGAGGGTAAGATAAATGTAAAGGTTCCCCGCGCACATATGTGCTAGTCGTTCCTGACTCTAGGGGGCAGTGCTCATCTCCGTTTCAAAGCCGAAGAGCCAGCGCTGTCCAAAGACGTCTCCATGGTCATGTGGAAACTAAAACATGAAGAACAATCACATGAACTGGGCATGGCTGGTCTAGTGAAGAGAAGGACCGGGGGGACAGTATAGCAGTCTTCCAATATTTGAGGGGCTGCCACAGAGAGGAGGGGGTCAAGCTATTTTCCAAAGCACCCAAAGGCCAGACAAGGAATAATGAATGGAAACTGACCAAGGAGAGGTTCAACCTGGAAATAAGGAGAAATTTCCTGACAGTGAGAACAATCCACTGATGGAACAGAAGTTGCCTTTGGAAGTGGTGGAAGATTCATCCCTGGAGGCTTTCAAGGGGAGATTGGACTGCCATCTGTCTGAAATGGTGTAGGACAGGAGTGTCACACTAGTGGCCCGGATGCATCACACGCTGGCCACGCCCATGCCCAGTTTAGTGAAAGGGGAAAAAAATCTCAATATGTCACATGATGCCGCGAGTTTGACAACCCTGGCGTAGGGTCTCCTGCTTGGGCGGGGAGTTGGACTAGATGACTTACAGTACAAGATCCCTTCCAACTCTTAAAGCTTTTGGCCGGCATGACTAAACGTCAAAGGTGCACAGAACGCTGTTACCTTCCCACCAAAAGTGGTCCCTATTTTTCTACTTGCATTTTTTACGTGCTTTTGAACTGCTAGGTTGGCAGAAGCTGGGACAAGTAATGGGAGCTCACCCTGTTATGCGGCACTAGGGATTCGAACCACTGAACTGCCGACCTTTCAATCAACAATCTCAGTGTCTTAGCCACTGAGCCACCACGCCCCTTAAAAAATGAGGGTAGCAACATGCATTTATTTGTGCCACCCAGAGTTACTGTACAGAGGAGATGGGTGGCATGAATGTTATTAAGTGTGGTCTAGAATACACCTGCCTACAAAAGTCACAAACCTTTTCCATCGGCTGAGCCGTTTTCCATTTCTTTCATTTCCTTCTGTTTTTTCCTCTCTTTGGCTTTTTCGCGGACTGCAGTGAGGGCATCCATACTGTCTTGCATCTTCTTCCTTTCTTTCGATTCCCACATTTCCTTTTCTTGTTTTTCAGCTTCACGCCCCCCTGCAGCCCAGGCCTCTGCACAGGCTCTGTAGGGGAAAAGGAGTATTTCCATCAGATGTCTGGGAGTGGGTTTCAGCCATTTCAACAGGAGGTTCTTACACGGTGGAGAATGCGAATTGGAAGGGACAATGGAGGACTTCTAGTCTAAGGTGACCAGATTTTAACATTGGTAAAGAGGGACATTGTGGGCGCGGCTTATTTTGTGGGCGTGGCTAGCTGGTCATGTGACTGGGTGGGCGTGGCTAGCTGGTCATGTGACTGGGTGGGTGTGGCTAGCTGGTCATGTGACCGGGTGGCCATGGCTATGCGTATAGGGTAAGGTGAACAGATTTTAACATTGGTAAGAAGGACACCATTGTGGGCGTGACTTATTGTGTGGGCGTGGCTTGGAGGCCATGTGACTGGGTGGGCGTGGCTAGCCGGTCATGTGACCGGGTGGCCATGGCTATGTGTATAGGGACTACTCAGAGGGCTGAAAAGTCATTTCTGACAGGTCCTCACACTTTTGACTGGTCCTCACACTTATGACCATCCTCACATTTATGCCCGTGCAGCATTCTTAACAATCATGTCACTCATTTCACAACTGCTTCTCTTCACCATGATGACAAGATAGGGCAAAAATGTAAAATGTGAGGACAGTCATAAATTCGAGGACTGGTCAAAAGTGTGAGGACCAGTCAAAAATAACTTTTTCAGCCCTCTGAGTAGCCCATATGCATTAAAGGATACAGCAATAGAGAGGGATGAAGGAATGGAAATTAGAGTAGGAGTGAGGGTAAGAGAGGGAGGAAGAGAGGAGGAGAAAGGAAGAGGAAGTAGGGAGGAGAAAAAGAGGGTGGGGGGAAGAGGAAGTAAGAAGGAAAGAAAAGAGAGTGGTGGTAGGTTTGAGGAGAAAGATTGCTGTACAATAAAAAAGATGAAAGGGAAGAAAGCCAACCCCAAGCAAATATAAAGATATTAAGATTAAGAATGAATTGTTAAACTTTAAAGAATAAAAGAGAACAAATAGGAATAAATAGCAATAATTAGAAACACACATACAAACATGCAATGTATTTTCTTTGAACAGAATATTTGGCTGGTTCACAAATTTAAACAGCGTTTAGTCATTTCAATTAAATTTACAATTTCTATATTTCCTTTTTGCCATATTTATTCCTCATCTATTTTTTTAAAAAAACAATATTACCCTTCATCCTCATCTCTAATCTTAATCAAATTCAATTTTTCCCTTCTATTCTATATTATACCCCTTCCCATTGTCATCTATTTTTATATCCATCCTCACATTGGTTAATTATGTAATTATGTAATACAGTTGTTTAATACAAATTCAACATTTTAATATAAATCAATTAGTTATATAACTATCTTTTTTGTATATTAATCAATATGAACATGAATATTCCAATTATTTCCATGCAATCCAATTTCTTACAAATCAATTAATTATATTTACCAATAATAATAAACCAAATAATTTCCCCCATATATTCCTCCAAACCACAACTTAACCATTTCTGCTTTCAACACAATATACAATTATTAATAGTATCTCAATTATTACAATTCCCTAGTTAAATAGAGCTTTTTTTCTTTTGTGTTTTAAAATCTTGAACTCTCCTCTTTTGCCCAAAATTTCCCATTGTTTGCAGTTTTGTACCTACCTTTTTTGGTGAGGAAAAAGAAAAAGAAAAAGAAAGAAATCTCTCTCTGCCTCATTTTGTCATGTTGCAGGTTTAGTTTCGCTTTCGCCTTTGTTTTCAGTATAGCTGGGGGGGGGGGGGGGGGGGGAATCTGCTCCAGGAACTTTTTGCAGCTTTTTGCAGCTAATTAACCTAGCGGAAGCTGTTAACAGGGGCTGTTTTTTCTATTTTTGCAGGCATGGGTCTATTCATTTTTTTTTAACACTGATCAGCTGTAGGTCGGCCCTTTGAAGCCCCGCGGCAAGAGTTTAAAGAGTTTTTTTTTCCCTCTAGCCATCAGCGGGGATTCAGGAGGCAGAATGAAAAATCGGGACTTTTTTAAAACGCCGCGGGACGCGGGACAAATTGCTCAAAAGCGGGACTGTCCCGCCAAAAGCGGGATGTCTGGTCACCTTATTCTAGTCTAATCCCCTGCTTAAGCAGGAGACCCTATACCAGTGATGGCTAACCTTTCTGCCATCGCGTGCCAAAGGCGGGGGTCGCGTGCGCGTGCCCACACCCGTTATTCTATGCACCCCACCCCCGCACATGCAACCCCCCCCCCCGGCTTTTGGCACGGTAGGCCCATTTTTCGTCTTCCCCAGGCTCCAGAGGCTTTCTAGGAGCCTGGGTAGGGCCAAAACAGCCTACCGGACGCCCTCTGGGGGAGGAGAGGCTGTTTTTGCCCTCCCCAGGCTCCTAGAAAGCCTCTGGAGCCCTGGGAGAGCAAAAAACGGGCCTCCCCCACTTATTCCCAGGCCCTCCAGAGGCAGGAAACAGCCTGTTTCTCTACTTCCAGTGGGCCCAGAAGGCCCAAAAATCAGCTGGCTGGCATGCAGCTGAGCTCCCGTGCCCACTGATATGGCTCTGTGTGCCACCTGTGGCACGCATGCCATAGGTTCGCCATCACGGCCCTATACCATTTCAGACAAATGGCTATCCAGTCTCTTCTTAAACATCTCCCATGTTGGAGCACCCACAACTTCTGGTAGCAAGTTGTTCCACTGATTAATTGTCCTCACTGTTAGGAAGTTTCTTCTTAGTTTTAGATTGCTTCTCTTCTTGATTAGTTTCCATCCGTTGCTTCTTGTCCTGCCCTCAGGTGCTTTGGAGAATAGGTTGATCCCCTCTTCTTTGTAGCAACCCTTCAAATATTGGAACACTACTATCCTGTCGTCCCTGGTCCTCCTTTTCACTAGACTAGACACACCCAATTCCTGCAACCGTTCTTCATAGATTTTAGCCTCTGCACTCTTTCCTCGAGTCTCAGCATCTTTTTTATAATATGGTGACCAAAACTGGATGCAATGCAGAAGAGAGGCTTCTCAGCCTGCTATGCTGCCATTGCTCATTTTATGGGAACTACCCTCAACTTTTCGGCTGCAAGGAGATCTAACTGTGTGCTGCCTCTCTGAAGGAAAAGTATGTCTCTAGATCAGTGGTGAAATCCAATATTTTTACTACCGTTCTGTGGGCGTGGCTTGGTGGGCATGCCTTTGCAGGGGAAGGATACTGCAAAATCCCCATTCCCTCCCCACTTCTGGGGGAAAGATATTGCAAAATCTCCATTCCCTTCCCACTCCTGGGGCCAGCCAGAGGTGGTATTTGCCGGTTCTCCAAACTACTCAAAATTTCTGCTACCGGTTCTTCAAAACCTGTCAGAACCTGCTGGATTTCACCCCTGCTCCAGATGCACCAGAATGGAGAGATTACCTGGAGGCTGTTATATATGAAGAGGTCCTTTTGGTTTACCTCCAGGGGTTTTTGTACACTGAATTTCTGCACTGAGCTTTCTAAAAAAATTCTTTTGTTAGCCCTTGATATACAAATGTGAAATGCATCTGTAGTTAGAACTAAATGATTATGAATCTTTTACTAGTGAGGCTGAGAAAGAATAAGCTCCTTGCTTATTTTACCTCTCCTTTGGAAAAACCGGTCTGTCGTCCAAATACGTCAGTTGCTTTAATCGGATAGTAAGTGTCCTCCTATAGTTAGTTATTTTCTTAATGACTTCATTTCCCGTTAGGTACAACACACGCTGTAGAAAGAAAACGAGTTTTAAGAAACCATTAAACATTACATTTTGAGAAGGTAACTTTCAGTGACTCATTTTTATCCATTTATCTCTTTTTTAAAAAAGTTTCTATTTTTTTTTTTTTACGAACATACCAATGCGTGAACAGTGTGGCACCTGAATGTCTTACATTTTAGTACAAATAAAATAATATTCATCACAGTTGACAAGCTTATATAGTTCTGGTAATAGTACACATATTTTGTTGAATTATAATCTTTCATTATTTAGTTATTCAGTATTTCAATATGTTATTTTTATGCCAATCACCATATTCTGAGTATCATTCCTTTTACTACAAATAAAATATTAATACTCATATTTGTTACATTTAACAGCCTTATATGGTTCTAACAATACACGTTTATGTTAAATTATAATCTTCCATTATTTAATTATTCAATATTTCAGTATGTTATTTTTATGCCAATCACCATATTGTTCAAACATTCTTAATACTACCATTGTTCAAGTTCTGATTTCCCATCTTATTATTACTTCATCTTATTATATAAAGATGTCTATTCCATTTATCTCATTTATTTTTATGCATTGCATTTCCTAGCCACATTACGACTGCAGGCTTAGCTCTCAATCCTTTATTGTATAGGATATAATCCCATAACTTGCCCTGTTTATACATACTTTTTTCCCTGGATTTCTTTTATCCCGTTCTTTGAAAAGCATCACCTATAGACATGTTAACTCCAGAAACCAAAAATAAGGCTATGTTAGCATAGACTTACAACCATGTGTTTAGTGACCACTCAAAGTTACAATGGCACTGAAAAAGTGACTTACGACCATTTTTCACACTTGCAATCATTGCAGCATCTCCATGGTCATGTGATCAATATTCAGATGCTTGGCAACTGGCATGTATTCATGTTGGTTGCAGTGTCCCGGGGGGGGGGTAGGGGGGGTCACGTGATCCCCTTTTGCGACCTTCTGACATGCAAAGTCAATGGGGGAGCCCGATTCACTTAACAACGGTGTTACTAAATTAACAACTGCAGCTATTCGCTTAACAGTAGCCTACAGTAGTAGGAGCCTGGTTTAGCTCAACAGACAGAAGCACTGTAATTTAACACCAGCTGTCTGCAATTAAAGTAAGATCGAATCTCGCCTGGCTCAGCCTTCCATCCTTTCTAAGGTAGGTAAATTGAGGACCCAGTTTGTGGGGGCAATAAGCTGACTTTGTATAAATATACAAAAGTATGAAGGCTATTGCTTAACGCACTGTAAGCCGCCCTGAGTCCCTGGAGAAGGGGGGGCATATAAATCAAATTAAAAAAAAAAAACAACTGTGGGAAAAACGATAGTAAAATGGGGCAACACACACTTAACAAACGTTTCGCTTAGCAGTATAGAAATTTTGGGCTCAATTGTGGTCGTAAGTCGAGGACTACCTATAATAATAAACTGGAAGAAGCTCTTTGATTTGCTGAATATGGGTGAATCAGGCGATGTTGAGCCTAAGAGCTGGGTATTTGCTTACCAAATCAGGCATGGTTTCCAGGACTTCTAAAATATGAGGATCATCTAGCTTGTTGTGAGAGAGATCGAGCACGCTAATACTCGGGCATTCCTGCAAGTGCTGTATGTCTTCCACTGTGCGTAACATATTGTGAGCAATCTGGAGAGTGTGGAGAACCTTCAAACAAGCTGTTGAAAAATCACAGTAGTTAGATTAAAATGCCCCGAGATAAATTTCTTCTGCAAATTGTCTGGAATGATCATTGTGACTCTTGGTAGTATTCAGGGGTGAAATCCAGCAGGTTCTGGAGAACCGGTAGCAGAAATTTTGAGCAGTTCGGAGAACGGGAGGGAATGGAGATTTTGCAATATCCTCCCCCTCAGGAGTGGGGAGGGAATGGGGATTTTACAGTTTCCTTCCCCTGCCCCTGCCCCGCCCACCAAGCCATGCCCACCAAGCCACGCCCACAGAACCGGTAG